>CAKAOJ020000125.1:165000-765000 GCA_916701645.2 Sebastolobus alascanus
CGGCACGTAACAGAATTTGAAGCTCGGAGATTGGATGTTTCTCACTGAAATGCACCTTGGGTTTTATAATTAACATCTGCCAGAGGTGGGACCAAGGCATTGTTTTGCAAGTCACAAGTAAGCCTCAGTCTTTGCACTGAAGTCCCAAGTCAAGACTGACAAGTCCCAAATCCTAAACTTTGAGTTTCGAGTCCTAAACAAGTCATAATGCGCTCTTCACCAAATCTAACGCCATTTTAACAACAGAGTAACTGCCGTTCAGTAATGTAACGTTAGTTCTTCATGGTTTTCTCCTGCAACTTGATTGGAAGCTGTTGGATTGGTTCAAACAAAGTGGATCTGGGGAGTTAAGTGTAAGATAATCAAATGCAAGTCCCAATAATATTCACCATAAATAAAGAGTCCAAAGTTCAACAAAAAAACAGCACGGAACATATCTGTTCACTTTGTTCTGTTCAGTTATCCCCCAACTAGTAAATCCTCTTCCTAGACAAATAATTAAGGATCTCTCAAAAAGTAAATAAACCCAACATCTCTGATGCTATCAGTTACCTCCAGTACTAGGCTGTTGATAGTCTTCGTACACACAATTTTTAAAGTAAGTTTTTCAAGTCAAAAGGCTCAAGTCCAAGTGAAGTCACAAATCATTGGTATTAAAGTCCAAGTTGAATTTTAGAGTCTAAAGCAGGCATGGGCAAACTACGGCCCGTTGGGCTTTTTAATCCGGCCCGTCGAATATTGGTAAATCAAATCCTCCAAATTATAGTAAAGACCGCATTCATTTTGCCTTTTTCCTGCAATACTCGGCGTTTCCCACTAGATGGCGCACTCCAGTAAGCTGTTGACCTTTGATGGAGTCTGGTCTATTCTCTTTGACCTTTCACCTTTGAAACTGCATTGAACCCTTCTATAACAATGAGTGGACCAAAGAAAAGAAAAGTGGACAGTGAGTGCCGAGTGTTTAATGAGGAGTGGACAGCTAAATATTTTTTCACCGAAGTGCGATCAAAGGCTGTATGTCTTATTTGCCAAGAAACTGTTGCGGTTTTCAAAGAATACAATATCAGCCGCCACTTTTCCACCAAGCATGCTAACTACGCTAGCGAACAGTCAACGCAAGAGCGGGCGGCTACTGCTCAGAGGTTGGCAGCAAATTTAAAGACTTAGCAAAATATTTTTCTCCGACAAACTGCTATTCAAGAGTCAAGCACCAAGGCAAGCTATTTGCTAGCATTCAAATTAGCAAAGGCCAGCAAGCCTTTCTCCGAAGGGGAGTTTTTGAAAGAATGCATGGTAGAGACAGCAGGTCTATTGTGTCCAGAGAGCCAAAACAAATTTGAAAAAATGAGTTTATCACGCAGGACAGTGACTCGTCGTATCGAACTAATTGACGAAGACTTAGCCAGCGAGTTAAACAAAAAAGCTGAGTCATTTAAGTCATATTCGTTAGCACTGGACGAAAGTAACGACGTAAAAGACACCGCTCAGCTCTTAATTTTTATCAGAGGGATTAACGACAATTTCGAGATAACGGAGGAATTTTTGGCCATGGAATCTCTGAAGGGGACAACACGAGGAGAGGACTTGTATGACAGGGTGTCTGGTGTCATCGAGAGGCTGAAGCTGCCTTGGTGTAAACTTGCCAATGTCACCACAGATGGATCGCCAAACTTAACAGGAAAAAACGTCGGGCTGCTGAAAAGAATCCAGGATAAGGTGAAAGAGGAAAACCCTGAGCTGGATGTAATTTTCCTACACTGCATAATCCATCAAGAAGCCCTGTGTAAATCTGTATTGCAGCTTGATCACGTAGTGAAGCCAGTCGTAAAACTCGTTAACTTTATACGAGCGAGGGGACTTCAGCATCGTCAGTTTATTAAGTTCCTTGAGGAAACTGATGCTGATCACCAGGACTTGCTTTATCACTCTCATGTCCGCTGGTTGAGTTTGGGGAAAGTATGTCAACGAGTGTGGGAGCTCAAAGGGGAGATCAGCTCATTTTTTGAGTTAATCAGGAAAGCTGACGATTTTCCCGAGCTGAGCGACGCAGATTGGCTTTGTGATTTTGCTTTTGCTGTGGACATATTGACACACATGAATGAGCTGAACATTAAGCTACAAGGGAAAGATCAATTTGTGCACGAAATGTACACAAATGTGAGAGCCTTTATTCTCAAGACAAGTTTCAAACAAATCGTTCGCTCATTTCCCCACACTAGCGACACTGAAAGAGGCCCCTCGACATGTGAAGAAATACCGCAAATCACTGGACGACCTGCACGGAGAATTCTGCCGTCGGTTCTCTGATTTTGAAAAAAATGACAACTCACTTCAGCTGTTGTCATGTCCCCTGTCACAAGACTATGAAACTGCGCCACAAGAGTTGCAATTGGAACTGATTGATCTTCAATGTGACTCCGTCTTAAAGGAGAAGTTCAACTCCCTTAAACTGGCTGAGTTTTATGCTTCACTAAGCGACGCCTACTTTCCAAACATTAGGAGGATGGCACAGAGGATGCTGGTGTTGTTTGGCTCTACCTACGTGTGTGAGCAGACGTTCAGCGTGATGAACATCAACAAATCACGCCACAGATCCCAGTTAACTGATGAACACCTCAGGTCTGTCCTGAGAATTGCCACAACCAAACTGACACCAAACTTTGATGCACTGGCAAAAAAGGGTGACCAACAACACTGTTCCCACTGAAATTAAATGTAAGTCTTCTTTACTTTTTAGGTAATGTTATCCTTGGTCAAATGAGGTTGCTGTGTTCATTTACTTTTACTTGTATTTTATATTAGTTCACACAAACTACTGGCCCGGCCCGTCGGTCATATTTTAAAACTCATTGTGGCCCCTGAGCCAAAAAGTTTGCCCACCCCTGGTCTAAAGTCATCAAATGTGTGACTCGAGTCCACACCTCTGACTTCTACCTCAATCTTTTTATGTTCACAGGCTTGCAATGTAGATTTGTACAGGCTGATCCAAGCCATAGAGGAGCTCCAACTATGAGTCACACTATCTAATGGAGAAAATTAATGGAACTTTTTCCTTTGCGCCTTCGCACCTGCAGTACCTCCTCCCACTTCACAACTGTGCCTTGTTTTTGTTTTTTTGGACTGTTAATGCAATTTCTAAATTACTAAGGGTCAGAATGGTTCCTCTATCCCTGTAACACTCACACTCTCATCTTTCCATCTATATACAGACATATAGTGTGTTGAATACATGAGGACGGAGGCAAAAAACATGAACTACAATATGTGTTACCACTCACATGTAAATTGATGGCTTTTCTGATAAGCCCAACTTATCCTGATAATAATAATAATAATATATGTATGTATGCGTAGCCAAGACATGTAGCAGGGAGTGAAAACTCAGCAAAAAAGCCCAGGGTCTGAAAGGGTTAATACGTCCTTGCTTATAGTGATAGTTATCTTAGGCCTCATATGCTGTTGCTCATTTTGGTCTGATCATTTACTGACTTGCAGTAGATCTCTACTTCTAATTCCCTTTACCTCTAAATAACCCCACTTTATTTCAAACTGCACACTATTTGATGCCCATTGAACTCAATCTGAATCTCAAACACAGACACACGCTTGCTTTTGCTTTCCTAAGCACGATTATCTAGGATTTTCTATGATTCACACATTCATATTTGTGTTTTTTCTACCACTGTCGGCTGGAATGCTACAAATATGAAATACAATCATTTTAATGGAATAACAAGGCCCTGTATGTGCATTCTCATCCTAAAAATACCACCATCCATGAAATATATAGTTAACGCTCACTTCTGTTCCTAAAAATTAGAGCTACAGTATGTGTGCATAGTAATAACTGAAGTCAACCCAGATGAGTATCAACATTTTTTATCAACTCCAAGAACCCTATTTAAACGATCTATAGCTCATGGTCTAAAGTGAATGGAGCAAGTGCATTTAGGGCGTGTCCAACTCCACTTTTGCTAGTTAAACGGCGCATAATCTTGGTGCAGATTAAGGCGCAAGGGGCAAAGGGGTTGTAATTAGTCTCTTAATTAATCATAGGTGTGTTTTGGGCGTAACGTGAATTAAACCAATCAGAGTGTCATCTCCCATTCCCCTTAAAAGCCAGGTGGGACTGCACCGGGTGCATTGCTATTTAAAAGGCGGTATCGGCAAATTGCGGGTGGTTTTCTGCTGAGGAAATTAATCTGCTCGTGCGCGAAGTGAAAGTGCGCAGGCACCAGGTCCACTGGTCCTTGGCCCGTGAACCTGGTGCTCGTTTCATTATATTCTGACTTGTCACCTGCCGCCTGAATTTAGTGTTTTCCTTAACATAAATAAAAACATTGTTCTAAGCGCTGACACTGTATTTAACTGAGGAGGAGGAGCGCTGCTCTGTGTGTGTAAAAGCAGAGTGCATGTTGTAAACATCATCTTATATCTGAATAATATGCCCTTTAAATAGCAGGAAAATACTGCACCAGACTTTAGACCAGGTTTTTTTGGCCAATGGGGCAATCGCTTTCTGCTGCCTCAAGATAACAAAGCGCCAACAAAGCGCCTGACCACACCTCAGTTTAAGACCAACCCGCCCATGGGCGCACAGATGGGCGCAAGTACATTTGCTACTTACGCAACGTGGGCGCAACAATTATCAACAGTAAGACAAGTCAACTTTTGTCAAAGAACTTAAATAAACAAAGAACAGCTGCTTCACATGTCATTGGACTCAACTGGGAGAGTTTGCCAGTACCTGGGCTTCAGGGAAGGAAACGTCCACGATGACCGGCTGGCCGTGAGGCTCCCCGTTCTCTAGCCTGGAGTAGACCAGCTGGTAGCCTCTGATCTGGCCATGCTGCTTCACAGTCAGGGGAGGCTTCCAGGTCACCCTGAGGGCAGTTGAGTTGAGGGCATCTACCTCCACCTTCCTGGGGGGAGCTCCCGGCACTGCAGCACAACACAGCACACAACTTAAACTTTAGAGTCTTTAGGGGAAGTTAAAAGTTTCTTTATCTGCATTTACCTCTTGGCTACAACTCCCATTCACTCATGCTGCCACAGAAAGCTGTCCAATTCCAGCTCAGTAGGTACTCATGAACAAAGCTTTTATGAGGATATCCTGATGTGTGTGTTTTGCTCTAATTCTGATATGTCCTTATTGAATATCTGTCAAGATTTAGATAGGTTTGAAAGCTGAAAAGCTCGGCATAATAGGGTTATAGCATTCCTTTAACAGTTTCCTATAGGCTAATATAATAATTTTCTATAATAACTAGAGCTGTCAATCGATTGAAATATTTAATCACGATTAAAGCTTCAGTAGGCAGAAAGTTTTTGGCATCAATTCCATAATAACCTTTCAGCATATTGTAATTCAAGTGTTCTGAGAGAAAACTAGACTTCTGCTCCTCCTCATTGCTCTGTTTTCAGGCTTTAAAAAGTCTAGCCGTGACGGGAGACTTTGACCAATCACAGGTCATTCAGAGATAGCGCGTTCCTATTGGCTGTGCTCCGGCTGGTGGGCGGTGCTTGGTATTTCTTCAACTGTTCTCAACATGGCTGCCGGGTCACAAACTTTCTCATTTTACAGCTAAACAGTACACTACAAGATGATTCTGAAAACATTTGAGGAGAGAAATAGTCATTTACAGAATATTGATTCATATTTGATCAGCGCTGCCTAGTTTGACCGTTTGATCGGAGTTCACGAGAGATTGATAGCTGCTAAGAGATGTCAAGGCTCCAGCTCAGCTCTGATTGGTTGTTTTCCTCCAGTTTGTGAAATCTTGCAGATGCTGTTAGGAGCACCAGAGGACACATGATTTTTTTTTTCAGATTACCTGTCTCATGCACTACAGTCAGGATACAGTGACTGCTTTATAAAAAATAACTTTTTTAACCATATTTGCTCTAATTCTACCCAATGCTGCATTAATCGCAAATTAATTGCACATTTTGTATCTGTTCAAAATGCACCTTAAAGGGAGACTTGTCAAGTATTTAATACTCTTATCAACATGGGAGTGGGCAAATATGCTGCTTTATGCAAATGTATGTGTATATACAGTATATTATTGGAAATCAGTTAACAACACAAAACAACAACAAATATTGTCCAGAAATCCTCACAGGTACTGCATTTAGCATAAAAATATGCTCAAATCATAACAGTGCAAACTGCAGCCCAACAGGCAACAACAGCTGTCAGTGTGTCAGTGTGCTGACTTGACTATGACTTGCATTGAACCCATTTTCATTCACATATCTTGTGGTGAGAGGTCAAGAGACCCCTTTGAAAATGGCCATGCCCGTTTTTCCTCACCCAAATTTAGCGTAAGTTTGGAACGTTCATTAACCTCCTTCTCGACAAGCCAGTATGACATGGTTGGTCGATTCTTTAGGTTCTGGTTTCATATGATAACGGTATCTTCACTCTAGCTTTGAAACTGAGCCGCTACAACCTAAAAATCACAAATTGCGTTTATGCCTTAAAGAAATTAGTGGCGTTAAAACAAATTTGTTAACGCGTTATTATAGCGTTCACTTTGACATATATACTGATCATGTCTATGTATTGGAAACCTAACTAATAAGTGTTAGTGTAAGCACTCGAGCAAACGCTTTTGTTTTCAGGGTCAATGGAAGATAAAAGACTTACATGGATCATTACTACGGCGTCTAATTTTTCAGTTTTTCTGTTTTCAGTTGCAAGGTTGTTCTTGTAGAGACCTCAGTCCACAGAGAAAGACACAAGACAACATAACAATACCTAAATCTCTTCTTCTTTGCATCACAGCCAACATCTGGTAAGGAGTGGAACAAACAGCCTGGCAGACCAATTATTTCATGGCTGTGACATCGTCTGACAAAATCAACATAAATCCAGGATAATGACAACAGCTGTGCTGTATCATCGGCTATATTGCCAATATTTAAAATGACTGATCGCAGAGAAAGGTCTTCTTAACTTTACAGCCACACAGCCCCTGACCCTCACTGGGCAGGTCCATGTCATCATTTTGTAAAAGCTCCGTTTTACCCGAAACACCAAGCTGGTGTTTTAAGGTTTATATACTGCAGAAACTGCTTTGGCAACCCGTTCTCACTCCCAACGCTTCAAAAGGATGGACAGATGGATGGATAGGTCAAACAAACACAGGGCCAAAAGTAGGCATATAGAAGCAAAGAGACGAAACTCTGGTGCTTTTTCGACAACAGCCGCTAGATGGCGCTGCGGCAGCGCTGCCGCCATTTCGGAATGAAAACGCCAATGAGTCCGCAGCCATGAATGTATGAAGAGATGGCTGTGAATCAGAGGATCATTTAATCATTATGTCCTAAAAGTTGTAAAATGAACTTACAGCTGAATCCAGAGTTATTTTCCATAATGATCGGTCATCAGACCCACGGGACTGCATCGCCCTGCACGCTCATATGACATATCTGGTTCTGCCAGCTTCCTGCTAGCTGTATGTGGCTGTAATAATGGATATATTGGCTGTAATTCATCTCTTTTATTATCTTATAATGCACCAATGGGCTGTATGCTGTAAGCCTGTACCGTGGTGGATGTATTAACGTCTCTGTTCCCAAACAACCGGCTATCAGCCAGTAGCTAGTAGTGCTAGTAGCTAGTAGTGCTAGTAGCATGACATCAACAGAATGTAATGTAGTTGTATTCTATTTACAAACACGCAGGGAAAAAGCACAGGACACAACCTCTTCTACATCCATGGTCTGTGGTCTGTTGGACTCCATTTTGGATCCTTGACATGAAAAAGTTTGAGATTGCTCTCAAAATTTGTGTGCTGGATTTTACTAACTTCCATTTATGTCCATCGCTCACTTTATGCTCCTCTGGGAAGCAGCAAGGGAAAAAGTTTAATAAATAAATAAATAAGTAAGTAAATATTTATAATAGTATGCATATTTATAATATTTGTTTTGTTCAACACAGGACATTTCGGTAGAGATATTAAAATTCTTGCAACAGAATAGAAATAATTAAGTTTTACTTTTATACGGCACTTTGTAGGCGGACGTTTTACTGGCATCCGGTAGTTCCTTTCAGTCCAAAATGGCGGAAGCGTAGCTTTGCTGCTGGGCGCTGATGTTGAAATAGAACGAACAGTTGCAATAGCAATATACGTTTTTTGCACGGGGCTTTCACCCAGGAGACCGCTGTTCGTGGTCTGTGTGAAGCCAAGTCATTGTTCACTTATTTTACCTTACTTTTGTTATGTAACTCCAGTACTTAACTAACACCAGTTACGTGACAAACCTAGTGATTTTATGAAATAAATGTCCTTTTTTTAATCCACACCACAATCTTTTCCTAAACCTAACCAAGAACCTTTGCTGCGTAAGTAAACCTTAAAACTAAGTTAACCTACGTTGGAAGTTTACTTTGAAAAGAGACTTCATGTAACGAGCAGTAACTGACACGCCATCCCTGACGCAATGTTTTTTTTCCTAGGATGGCGAAGGCATGACCCGCCCTACTCTGCCTCTGATTGGCTTACCCAGATATTCTTACCCTTAACCTAACCAATCTCACTCCTCATGCCTAAACCTAACCAACTCAATCAACGAAGGCAACGACTACTAGGGCGGGTCATGACTTCGCCATCATAGGAAAAAAAAAATGTACGTCCCAGACTTCCAAAACTGACGCTAGAGGGTACCTAGAGCCGCATAGTTTGAAGCGTAGGGCCACTGACCAGTAGGGCTGGGACGATTCACCTATCTCCCAATTCGATACTATCACGATACTTGGGTGCTGATTTAATATGTATTGCGATTCTACAAGTATTGCCATTTGATATAACAATTTACTGCGATTTTTGTTAACTATTTTAACACTAGACCATGGGAAAAAGTTGAATCTTCTAGGGACTTTTACTTTGGAAAATATCTAAATTAATACAGTAAAAATGTTTGATTTTCAGCATGTATGTAGTCAGAGATGTTCTGAAGTCAAATATATCAGTAACTGTCAGGAATAATTTTTTTTATTTTTGCCAGCAACCCAAAAATCAAAGAATAAAGACTTTTCCCTCACAAGTTAGTGGTATTTTCTTTTTAATTTATAAGGGACATGTAATGTTTTATACTTCTGGTGAATATAATCCAATCAATCTTATTTCCATATATGTATTATGTATATACAGTTCTTTTTGTTAACACCTTATTTTGAAAACCGGACATAGTTACACATGTATACTTCCACTAATTTTGCCAAGTCCGTCTCTAGCTCTCCCGTCAGCTTCGTTCTCTTTATACATCCATGGTCAGCTCCATCGGGGCCGTTTGAATGCATTTAACATAAATGTCAGTATATGGGTGCTCTACAGCTGTAGCGTCGGCCCATTTGACCACAGAGATGAGAGTGACGGCCGGCTTGACCGCATGTTACTGCAATACGATAACGTTTCCTGTCCATGACAGAGTTAGCATGCAGCTTTAGCCATGATGTCTTGCTCTGCTTTTCCTGCAATGTGTGAAACCCAAAGTGTTCCCATACTTTACTGTATGTGTAGTGTTTACCACTTTGGATTTAACATGTGAGGGTGCAGGTCGTATACATATTGACCCTCTGCCGTTTTCTACTTTTTCGTTTTGGCTTCGGTTTGTTTTGGTTGACAGATACAGAACGGATATGACGTCACGTTACTCAGACTACAACAATAAAAGCGGTAACTTCCTTCTACCTCTGCACAGACTCAAATGAAGCAAATATATCGATTCTGGCATTAAAAATTTGATTTCAAAATCGCAAAAAAACATTATGATACATAGGTGAATCAATTTTTTCCCATCCCTACTGACCAAGCGTTAGTATTTGACAAGTTGAGAGTGAGAATGTGTTGGCTTTGGAAAAGAGCCGTTAAATGGGCCAGAAAAAAAAACTGAAAGAAACAAAAATATCCAAAATTAACCATCTTAAAGTGGATGTATTATAGTTCTAGAGTTCTACCCCAGCAGCATTACACATCATATCAAAACAGTACAAACAACAGAAGATGTTGTGGATAGGAGCAAAGTTGTATTAAGCCCGTTCTCTCATATACAATCCAGTGGTTTCTCAGAGTCCTCCTGACCTGGTGAGAAAATTCTAGGCCTAGAGACGTTACAAGGTAAAGTGAAGGTTGCCCACTATCTTTGCAGGTTATACACATCAAAGCTTGTCACACTGAGCCCCAAGAGGATGCTGGGAGCAGGGTTTATTCTACCTTATAGAATATCAAAATGAGCTCATGAAGATTCCTCTGGAATGCTTGGTCAGCTTCAGAGGGAGGTGCAAATGAATACAAATTTGACTTAAATAAAAATGAGGAGATGAGGTTGTGCAAATGTTAATGGAATTCAGGACAGACAAGGAGAAAGGAAAGGAAGCGTTAAAGGTTCAAATGCCCTGCACTAAGAGATTAAGACATGGAGAGAAAAGTGTTAAAGCAGCTCAAGTATCACCCAGCACAGCAGGCAAAGTAAAGCTCTGGAACTTGGTGTCAGCACTATGTGCTTTAGACTAATTAGAATCATTTAACCTCTTAGAGTATCAGCAAGCTTCCAGAATCAGGCTCCAGCTTTGGAGGAGAAACGTCAATAAACTCCTGTTATACAAATACAAAGCTGAAGCCTGTGCAGAGTGGAAGAAGAACAAAAGAGCTATGTAACAGACAGCAGCAGACTAAACATTCCTGTAATATTACATCACAACGTCTGCTGTATTAGCCATGTGTTTTCTATGTGTTTATTTGCATATATAGCGGGGAAGTGATATCGGATCACAAGTGGTCACTGGAGACGCATTTTAATGCCAGGTGTGAACAGACGTACTTAAAGCTGTCCACTTGTGTTCGGATCACTCAGGATGCATGTTAATGCCAGGTCTGAACAGGGCCTCTGACACCAGGGCTGCATTCACACCAGGTCAGGCATTGCGGCAATTTGCCACAGGGTTGTGCGGAGGTCTGGGCGAGTACATTTAATAGCCCATTATTTGTGACGATTAACATGTTTTGTTCCCTCATGGCTGGGTTATTCAGCTCTGGATTGCCGGTTACCGTGATTGGCCACTGCAGCGTGACCTCGGGTTGCGTTTCCCCAAAAGTTGATTCTGTTTATACTTTTCAGCCGCTGGATCTGGTGTGAATGCAGCCCAACACACATCAGGTACAAACAAAAGAAACAAAACAAAACAAAAAACGCAATAAAACTACTTGGTTAGGTTTAATAAAAAAACATCATGGTTGGCTTAAAATGACGATGTTTGTCACGATATTAAGCTACGGATGTAAATTAAAATAAGTGAATGTTGAGTGGTCTCCTGGGTGAAAGTCCTGTGTTAATCCACCACCCTGACCTCCTCCCTGCGCAGACTTTCATGGACTATCATTACAAACGTATTTGTGATATGTCAAAAACAAACTGAGTCCGCGATAAATGGTAAATGGACTTGCATTTATACAGCGCTTTTCTAGTCTTCCGACCGGTCAAAGCGCTTTACACTTCATGTCAGCATTCACCCATTCAGACACACATTCATACACTGATGGCAGAGGCTGACATGCAAGATGCCAACCTGTACATCAGGATCTGATCTAAATACTCATTCACACACCGATGGCTCAGCTTTCGGGAGCAATTTGGGTCGAAGTATCTTGCTCAAGGACACTTCGACATGTGACCAGAGGAGCTGGGGATCAAACCACCGACCTTCCGATTGGTGGACAAGCTGCTCTACTCTCTGAGCCACTGATAAAATATGTTTCACTCGAAATGTAAGAATAGGAAAAGAGGCTTAGCCTAAATGGTTTTCTAGACGAGATCTTTACAAAAAACACCCCAAATGTGACTGCACATCTTTTTCCTCAGATAAAAGGCATTTTCAGATTTAGCTGGTTAAGTGTGGACATAGTCTGACACGGAAATAAGCCATTCTTTCCCTGTCACATTAAAGCGAGCACATCCGTGCTGTTGTATTTGTCTCAGAGAGCAGAGTGATCTGTTTGGATGATAATCAATCTGTTTGGATGCCAGCATAAGTGAGTGCTAATGATGGTTAGCAAAACGTTTGTGTCGTAGTCCATCCATGCAGGTCATCCATCCGTGGTGGTTGAAGGATTGTGGAATTGAACCGTAAATCAAATGTAAGATCTATAAGATCATCTACATCTCAGCGAAGGCTGTGGACTAGCACTGACTTTGTTTCTGTGTCCTGTCTTCTGTACAGTATCTACCTGCTGGGCTGACTTCCTTTTCGTAAAAGTCTTCTTGTCTGCAGGAGTTCTCATGTAGTTTCACTAAAACTAACACTAACATAACTGCACCGTGGGTGTGGACACAATTTGATTGACTTCCAACTGTAATGTGGAGACGGGTGATGCTTAATGCAGTCTTTGTGAGGTTAGTCCATGGAGATAGTCCATGGTGGTGTTAAACTTGCAGGGCCGTCCTGACTGACAGCATGAAGCCGGATCATGTGTCTGTGGCTGCTGGGGATTCTCTGTAGCAGCTGTTAAATGCCGAGGCAGCCACTAATTGTCTCCTTATATCTCTCTCTCTCTGTGTCCAGTGTGTGTGTCTGCCTGCATTCTCTTCCCTCTGCCTGCCTTAAAGAAGTCCACAACCTGAACGACCTCAACATGCTGCTGTGACTCATTTGCATTTACTCACATCTTTGAGCACCACCCACTCCAAAGCTTGAAGGAAATGTTAAGTACGTACAGTATGGCAAGCAGCAGCCAGTTAAAGGCAGGGTCTGATTTAATTACTTTCTCCTAGAGCATATACAAAATAGATATGTGACATATCTTAGGGAAAACACTGGAAACCACACGTAATTGTCCGACTGTTGATTGATTTAGCGAGGACGCCATTCACTCAACCTGCCTGTACTTCAATTTTACATTCAGTCACATTTGAGTCAGAGGGAATAAGCAGCCGTTTCCCTCAAAAAACTGAAAAAAAATATCTTTTAAAACCTGGCAGGTCAGTGGATAAACCTTGTGCTGTGTGTTCATCACATGTCCACTTCATGAAATAGTCACGAAATTTTATTTATTTGATTCGTGTACATAGACACCAAATTTCCCTTCTTTCTCGTAACGCTCAGCATGACTTTCAACAACGTATTTTTCGTGAAGCACGTGTCAATTTCCGCTCCAGTCTTTTCAAAATAAAACTACTTAGTTAGGTTTAGGAATAGATTGACTTGGTTAGGCTTAGGCAACAAACAACTGGTCTCCTAAAAATGACTTTCCCATACAACAATCTTACAACCGCAATCATGGAGAAAATATGTTTCCCTCGAAATGTAATTGAGAATGCAGTTAAGTTTTATGGGAACGTCATTTTGTAGGAGACAGGGTTGCAAATGAATGACAGCAAAGTATTGAGGCCATTTTGCCTACAAGAACCCTCACACAGATTCCATTTCCATGAGAAATGGGGACATGGGGACATGGGGACCTACGATTCTGACCTTTTTGACTGTAGTTCTGTGTCTATGACTCAACACATGAACTATGCTCACACAAGGGGCTTGTTAGTTCAGGGCAGCTGGGAAATGACTGTGGCATGTGATGAAACGTACAAAAGTGGAGGCCTGGAGGCCTGACAGAAATCTGCTATGGAAAATGACTGCTACTCTGTGCCAATACTATCAAGATCAATTGTAGTATTGGGAAAAAAATGCTGAATCTCACTGATTATAAAAGAGTCGACTTAATTACAGTTTATTAAAATATATAAATAGTGAGCCAGCAGCCTTCAGAGATGTGCTGTAAGATTCTTCTTCAGGGAGCAAAATGAGAATGTGTAGTGATATTCAGGCAACCGGCAGACACTGGTGGGCTGGGGGAGAATTTGTGGGCAGAGCACAGAGGAAGTTTCCACACTCTGTGTGGAGAATGGACAGATGCTGAAGAAATCCAGTCAACGATGAGAGCTCAAAGTCAAATGGGGTGCACAGATATGGAGAGAGATGAAAAGAGTGTGAGATTAAAATTCAGTGGGTGGGAGAGGCTGAGAGATTTGTCTCTAAAATCCAAGAATTCAGTGTTTAACTCATAAGACAGTGCTGTCCAGAAAAAGAAAAAAAATGTTAGGACTGGGGTTGTCAATCGATTAAAATATTTAATCGTGATTAATCACATAATTGTCCATAGATAATCAGGATTAATCGTAAATTAATCACACGTTTTTTTATCTGTTCAAAATGTACCTTAAAGGGAGATTCTTCAAGTATTTAATACTCTTATCAACATGGAGTGGGCAAATATGATGCTTTATGTAAATGTATGTATATATTTATTATTGGGAATCAATTAATACTAAACAATGACAAATATTGTCCAGAAACCCTCACAGGTACTGCATTTAGCATAAAAAATATGCTCAAATCATAACATGGCAAACTGCAGCCCAACAGGCAACAACAGCTGTCAGTGTGTCAGTGTGCTGACTTGACTATGACTTGCCCCAAACTGCATGTGATTATCATAAAGTGGGCATGTCTGTAAAGGGGAGACTTGTGGGTACCCATAGAACCTATTTTCATTCACATATCTAGAGGTCAGAGGTCAAGGGACCCTTTTGAATATGGCTATGACAGTTTTTCCCCCGCCAAAATTTAGCGTAAGTTTGGAGCGTTATTTAGCTTCACGACATTTCTTCACGACAAGCTAGTATGACATCGTTGGTACCGATGGATTCTTTAGGTTTTGTAGTTTTATATGGTACCAGTAACTTCACTCTATAACTTTAAAGCTGAGCCCGTTACAACCTAAAAATCACATGCTGCGTTAATGCGTTCAAGAAATTAGTGGCGTTAAAATGAATTTGCATTAACGTGTCATTATTTCGTTAACTTTGACAGCCCTAGTAAGGACCCAAGAAAGGATACGGTCAGTGTTGAGTTTTGGCCTGTAGAACATTAAGATTAATCTCAGATTAGGGTTAAATCAGGCAACTGAAATGCTATTGGTACAAGCTAGCTGTTTCCCCCTGCTTCCAGTCTTAATGCCAAGCTAAAATAAGCTAAGCTAACCACATCCCTGACTCTAGCTCTGTACTTAAAGGAACAGTATGTAGCATTTAGGGGGATCTATTGGCAGAAATGGAATATAATATTAATAAGTATGTTTTCATTAGTGAAAATAAGAATTGTTGTTTTTTCGTTACCTTAGAATGAGCCGTTTCTATTTACATAGGGAGCGGGTCCTCTTCACGGAGCCGGCTGCCATGTTTTTACAGTAGCCCAGAATGGACAAACCAAACTCTGGCTCTAGAGAGGTCCATTTGCATTACACGTTTTCGTGTAGGCCACCATAGTTCTCCTACACGCTTGGCACATGGGGGGAGTTTCAGTTGGTGGCAATTCGCAACCTCACCGCTAGATGCCGCCAAACTCTACAAACTACACCTCTAACACAGACACGAGATTGATAATATCAATCTGAACATCTCATTCTCAGAAAGAAAGAGATTTAGCATATTTCCCAAAATGTTGAACTATTTCTTTAAATAATTGGGACAGGATCAAGCATTAGGTTTTGGTCATGGTTAAATAAAAATACAATTCAGTTAAAATAAAGTCTTCACTATATAAAAAATCTTTTTGTCATAAATTGGTGACTGAACCCATGCTATTTGAGTTAAATTAAATGTGGCAATCCACCCCACCTCCACAGTCCTTTGGAGTGGGGGAGGAAAGTATTTAGATTTGTCTATATAATACAAGAATTAGGGAAATAACTTGAGAATGAGCGCCACCGAGAAAAAAACCCACATTTGACCAGATCAGACAGCTTCAATCCTTCTAACAAATCAATAAACAGCCAGCAGATAAGTTGTTACAATACATTTTCCTCTCATAATTACCATTGAGACACAGACAATTTAAACACAATAAGAGCAAGAGGCAATCAAATGAATCCAGACATTGGTAGGACTAATATGATTAAGAGGGAAATGAAAGGAATGAGTCAGGAAAATGTCAAAGGCAGAGCCGGAGTTCATTTATAAGCAGTGAAAGAGGCCTGAGCTGGTCAGAACAGTGAGCTTTAACAGAGGCGAGGTTCCACACTATGCTGCTATACTTTCTAAGCCTCCCTGACAATGTGCAGGACTTATCCTTTGATACTTTGATTTCCTCTAGTGGCTCCAGAAAAGAGCCCATTACTCTTCCTCATTGCTCATGATATGGCCAACTGTGCCCTCAAAAAAAGGTGAATCCCCTTGTTAGGATTTGTTGTACTGTGTTGGTGTCTGTCTTAAAGCTGTGAGCATTGGGCTGTGCTGTGTTCTGTTTTGAGTTGTCTCCAGCAGTGTCAGTAATAATGAATGTGAGCTACGAATGGCAGAACCTCCCTATGGACTGAAGCATAAGCTGCGTTTCCACCAAGCAGTTCAGTTCATAGACTTTATATATACTGTAGATGGACAACACGTCTCCAGTTCCTCCCACTGTACAAAGGGGAAGTTGTATCTGGGATATTTGGAGCCAGAGTCTGCGCAGTCACCCAATTCGACTGTTATCAGACCATTAAATAGGTGTTATCAGTCACTATAAGCACCATAGATGTGGGTTATTAGGGGCCTACTGCGCCTACTATATTGTAAAAATGAAAGTGAAACTTAAAGGCAACACGTTCTAACATGTTATAAAACTGAATGAAACATGTTTTGGACACAAACAAAAATGCTTCTTTAGGTTTAGGCAACAAAACTACAACCTCTTTAGGTTTGGCAAAAAAAAAAAGCTGTGAAGTTTAGGGAAAAACGTGTTTTGGGTTAAAATAAAAAAAACACAAATACACATTGTTGGTTCACATGAGATACGAACTCCCGTCTCTAGGGTGAAAGCCTTGTGTTTTGTGTCCCATCCATCATCCCCAACCTCCACCCCTTATGGAGTTTCAGATTGTCTTCCACTTCTGCTCCTGTCATAATAACTACGGTCGCTAAAGGTCGCTGCTGTGTTCTTTTATATCTTCTTTCGGTGATCTACCATGTGAATAGATGAAGAAACCTACTAGTAGGTGTAGTAGGCCCCTATTGACCCACATCTATGGGGCTTATAGCAACTGATAATAGCCTAACAACAGACGCAGTAATGATGGGCCAGGGGGGCTGGAGCTGCTGTATCAAGGTCCCGCCCACACGCCCGCCCACACGCCCGCCCAAGCCAACACGAGCCAACTGAGGCTGTGGTTTGTTAGCATTAGCCACCTAGCTGCTATATGTTAGCACCATACCTTTGGCTAGAAAGACACAACGACTAACAACTAACCATAATATCTCTATGACTACATGTATGATCAAATTGACATATGTTCTATTACACAGACTCGTGACAGTTATGGAAAGTTAAAGTTACATCTCCTCCCTCGTAAAATCTCCGAGCCTCCGGCTCAGCGACTACTTCACTCAGAGCAGCTGTCAATCATGATGTTTCACCCCCTTTTTATAGCATCAAATAACTAATTAGAGTCAATTAGAACTAACACTTGAACAAACATCAGCATGATAAGAACTATCTGACCAAAACAATCTTTGGGAAAAATATATTTGATGTGTACTTTGACTTTTTAGTTTGGCCCATGACCCATCCACTAACATGGAGGAGGCAGGATTTCTGACCTATACTGTAGCCAGCCACCAGGGGTGATAGATATGTTTTGGCTTCACTTTTGGGGAGCTGTCATGTCGTCCATCTTTATAGACAGTCTAGTTCAGTTCAGTTCGTTACACATTAGAACGGCTATTTTTGCGTTTCCATTAGCAAAACTTGTGGATAGTACCTAGTACTTTTTTTGGTACCACCTCGGTCGAGGTTCCAAGCGAGCTGAGTCAATACTAGAAGGTGGAGTTAACGCCAATAGCGACCGCATTTTTTTATTCACTCGACTATAGTTGGATAATGGCAGCCTGCAAAACTATGGCGTACACTACAACAAAGTGCAGCGTTCCTCTGTTTGGTTGCTGATGAAAGAATTCATTAAGTGTCGAGTTGAAGATGATGTCACGGCAGTTTCAGGCGGCGTCCCTATGACAATCAGCTGATAATCCCACCTACTATCTGCAGTGGAAACACAGCATAGAGAAAAGCACCTGGTACCAAAAAGTGAATCGAGTCAAGCAGAGCCGTACTTGCAGTGGAAACTCACCTAAAGTGACCATTCAGACCTACTATCTGACTGAAGACATGTCATGTTGCCAGTCAGGCTGTTCTCCAGACACCTTAACCTAGCAGGGCAGCATACCAGAAAGCTAAAGCCACGTCATCATGCTGGGAAAAAGACAGCAGACTGGCAGAGAGAGGCAGGCAGGAGATCAGTGGCAGCAAAAGTCTCACAAAGCAGACTCACAAAATGTTGTGAAATGAAGACAAACTTGTGCTGTGATTATTATCACATCTCTCCACCATGAAATATAAAGAGATTTCAGTATAGCAAGAATACAAACTGGGCATAATATTTGTTTCTAGAAAAGGTAAGGTCATTGTTTTTTAAGTAAAACATTGTTTAAAGCCCCTATGTGTAGAATTTGATGTGGTTTCACAACTCAGATAGAATGTTGATATTGAACAATTCTACAAAACCCAGAATTACATCAAGACTAAGACATTTTTTTGTTTTGCTTTTTTTTTGCTTTGTTTTACATCTAATGCTATCAAAAGATTATGGTTGTGGCAAATAAACATTTAAGGTATGGTTGAGGTTAGGCAACCAAACCACTTGGTTAAGGTCAGTGAAAGATTTTGGTGGCTAAAGTTACCTTTTGGATCACGACAGAGCGAGAACTTTGGTCTCCCACATGAAGGTTGGATGCACTACGTGATCCAACACCTTGACCTTCTTTCACTTCGTTACTACTGCCTGCAATGGCACTGAATGTTGGTACTGGACGTAAATCGCGTGCTGAATAATAATCTAATATGAATTTAATTCCTAACATTGTCTGGGTTTTAGCATGTTATTAATTAATCTAGTGGCACAAGTTTTTGTTCACGCAAAAATGAATAAAACCCAGTGGAAATTGATGCTATTGGCAGGAACATTTTCAGCAGCTGTACAACTTTATCTGCATGTCAATCACTGGAATAAAGGTTTAGTTTTGGCTCCTGGCCCTACTTCAGTGGTAGAACTTTCTGTAGGCCCAGGCCAAGTTGCAGCACTGGATGTCTCCGACTGGTCAAAAACAATCCTCAAAACTCATGCAACTTGTGTATAGCATTCATCCAGGCTCCAGCAACCACTGCTTGGTGCTAATACCAATAGTCTTGGGATGGGAATTTCTTGTAATTTTGTTGACTTTAAACAAATAGATGGCAGGTGCATCACTGCCTACCACACTGTCTTTTTTTATCTTACCACAAGGAGTCAGCAATGTTAGAAAATTTCAAATCCTACACTTGGGGGCCGAGGCAACTGAACCAGAGTTTGGTAAGTTTAGTGTTGAAGTTCAGTGTTAAAACAAGTTAAGGTTTAGGAAACTATTTAGGTTGAGGAAAAACAATTTGAATTTAATTATATAAACCAAACAATTTAGTTAAGGTCAAGGGTTGGAATTGGATCCTCAATAAGAACAATGTTTATCATTATAAAAGACAGGTAGACAAAAGAGAACCAGCCCTGTCTCCTAAAATTATATTCCCATACAATGAAACTGCATTGTGAATTACGTTTCAAGGGAACGTATTTAATCGCAGATTACATTTGTTTTTGACATATTACAAGTAGCTCAGTCCATGGGGACGTGGCTTGGGAATCGGAGAATGGCCGGTTCAAGTCTCCGCACGGACCAAGTACGGATTGTGAACTGCTCCCGCTGTATAGTAGCTTCCCACTGCTCCAAATATACTAGGATGGGTTAAATGCAGTAGTTAAATTTCACTGTGTGCTGTGCTGTGCTATGTACAATGTGTGACAATAAAATTGGATTTGAATTTACATTACATAAAAATATGTTTCTAATTACAGTCTGCGGAAGTCCATATAAGGAGGAGGTCGGGTTGGTGGATGGGTCAAACAAACACAGGACTTCCACCCAGGAGACCGCTGTTTGTGTCCCGTGTGGAACTAAAAGTCAACGTTCACTTATTTTAATTTACGTCCATAGCTTAATAATGTAACAAATGTTGGAATTTTTAAGTCAAACTATGATGTTTTTTACTAAACCTAACCAAGTAGTTTTGTTGCATTTTGTTTAGTTTTGTTTTAATTTACAACGTTAACCGAGTGTTTAAAACTGTTTAAAACTGTGACTGTAACCGAAATCACCCTCAAAACGTAATTGAGAATACAGTTTAGTTGTATGGGAACCTAATTTTGTAGGAGACAGGGTTGGAGAGAAGACATTGCAGGACCTGACTTACAATTGTGATAATTTCAGTTGATACTGTGTTTTAGAGGTGCATGTTCCCAAACCAAATTTACCAGAAAAGGGTCAAGGGTCTGGGAGCCTGAGGCAGTTCCCCACTTTTCAGCTATGCCAACACTAATCTAATTAATTTCTTCTGGGAGAAAGTATTTCACTCCTGTTTTGCTTTTTAAAGTATCACACATTCAGTGAGAGCTTGTGAGACTAAACGGCAGCAGTAGGAGAGGAGCAGAGTAGAGAGTATTGGAGGGTTAGTATTTCTAGGGAGGCCCAGGCTGCTCCATATGACACCATCAACATACCATCTTCCTTGGTTCTGATGCAGGCTGCGGAGCTCTCCGGGCCGGGCCCGACGTCAGTGTGAGCCCTCACCCACACCAAATACTCAGTCCACTTCTGCAGGTCCTTCAGCACGTAGCTGGTGACATCAGCACCGATCCCTGACACCTGGTGGCGCTTCACGTCCTCCCCTGTGAGTGCTTGGTAGGCTAGAGAGTAGCGCACTATCTCCCCGTGGCGGCTGTCTGTGGGCGGCGCCACCCAACTCACCATGATGCTGGTGGAGCTGAGGCTGAGCAAGCGTACCTCCTGGGGAGGGGCTGAGGGGGCTGATGGGAGGGGAGGAGGGAGGGTAATGGTCAAGCAGGGTGGATAATGGAAGACAGAGCAACTGACCATCTGGACTGCTGAGAGATAATGTGCAGACGAGTTGGCTGGCTAGCCTATGTCCTAAACATTTTGTTTATATCCTACTAATTTGCTTCACCATTTGGTTTTGGAGAAAACGTAATTGCAGCTCGCCTTATGTTCAATGACAACGTTTTCATTCTAATCCAGGAAGTGTGACATCCTTGTACTGCACAGAAGTCATTCTGTCAGGGGTATTGTATGTCTTTATTTGATAGTAATAGTGTACAGAGACAGGAAATGTGGGGAGAGAGAGCTGGAGAATGACATGCAGCAATCACTCCGGCCAGCCGGGAATCAAACTGGGGACTCGCTGCTCAGGGCATTTGCACCCATGTGGTATGCACCCTAACCACTCGGCTATCGGGTCACCCGTTGTTAGGTTTAGGTTACAAAAACCAGGTTGGTGAAAGATTGTGGTCTTGGTTAAATATTGAAAAAGTGACCAAATCAAGCTAACATTATCACCAACCTTAAAGGATAATTTAATTTCATCTTTAGTCTTATTTTTGTAGTTTTGGCTACCGTTTTCTTCAGTAATGATACGCCAAATACTGAGATCTGGGAATGCAGCATCATCGCTAAAAGAAGTTCAACGCGGCAAGAAAACAAGCAGTCAGACGATCAGACAGGTTGCGAACAAACCAACAGTTTATTTAGATGATCTAAACCACTTTATCTGGAGGTCAAGCTGAGAGTGAGCACATCTGAAATGTTGCTTGTGATCGCTCACTGCACAGACAAACTACAGTAACTTAAGCAGCCTGGAGCCAAACTTGGAGGTTTTGTGTCTGAACGTCTGACTGCTCGCGTTTCTTGACCCATCTGACTGCTTTTTAGCTGATCTCAGTAATAACCTGAGTGAATACAATGTTATCATAAATGATCGAACAGTAACACTTTTTAATACACAGCTTTGTTGAATACTCGATTCTGATTGGTCAATCGTGGCGTTCTACGTTGCTATGGGCGTAGTTCTGATGTCGCCCTCATCGGACTCATCGGACTTATTGATTTCTTAAGTAAGTAGCCATGTAATAAGCGGGATAATGTACAGCTAGCGGGTCATTGTTGTGAAATAAACAAATGATGCCGCACCCCTCCGCTCATCATTTATAAATGATAAATTGATAGTTAATACAACTCATTTAATAGTTATTTTACTGTTAACAAACAATGAAATGATAATTAATAATGTTTAATATTTATTAGTAATGCTATAACTCACGATATTTTATCATTAGTTGTGTAATATAAAATAATTTGTTTATTATATTGATAAGAGACGACATACGACATGCACACATAATATATTATATACTATATTAAGTATTTGTTAATGATTACCAGATGATTTGTAAACTTTTAGGAAATTGTTTGTAAAACATCTATGAACATTATATAGATAAATGGACCAGAGACCAATTATTAACTATTGACAAAGTATTAACTAGCTATCTAAATAATGTTTATAGACGCTTTACAAAGTATTTATTAACCATTTAACAAGATATTCAATTCAATTCAATTCAATTCAATTCATTCAATATAATTATCAGTTGCAACTTTATAATAGCCATCCAAATAATGTTTATAGATGGTTTACAAACCAGTTATTAATCATTAATAACGTGTTATGAATATCTATCTATGTAATGTTTATAGATGGTTTACAAACAATTTCTTTAAAGTTTATTGCATTACTAATAATTAGTAAACATTATTCATTATAATTTTGTTGTTTGTTAACAATAAAATAACCATTAACTAAGTTTAATTAACTATCAATTTACCATTTCTAAATGATGGTTATTATAAAGTGTTACTGATTAAACCAGTAACTCAACTTATGAAAATAAGATTGAAGCTTTAATAAACCAGAATTTTCCTTTAACAAGGTGTCTAAATATAAATGTTTCTTCATTATGTTAATTAAAAAATACAATTGTAGCAGCATCATGTTTTCTACAAACCATATTGATAATCAACTTAGTTGTATATGAATATCATTTTTAGAATACAGGTTGAAACTGCATGGTTCATTGTTAGGATTATTAGGATAGCTTGTGTTTTCATCCTCTTCTACACATCATCTCTACAGTCCAGAGGGCAGACAAAAACATGGGTGACACTTCACACTAGCTACCTCACAACAATAATAATCTCACATAGACATATAACTAACACAGTGTGAAGTTTCACCAACTGAAAAGTAAAACAGGGACACTACAGATGAATGCATGTATGCACAATGATACACAAGAGCAGGATTCAACAAAATACAGCAGCAAAACCAACAGTTGAGATGAGTGTGGAGCAGGTGGGAGAGATAACACAGGGGACTGTTATCATGCTCGCCTGTGGCTCAGCAGCCCCAGCAGAGCGTGTGGACCCAGCGAGGTTACTGTTTGAACAGTGTTGGAGGCTGGTTTGTTCGCCTGCAGCACAGATGCTTGTGACGAGTTGAAAGAGACGCACAAGAGCAGTCGTAATTCCATCACACATACAAGAACCTTTGGATAGATCCATGCAGGGGAGCAATAGATCAAAGAGACAGAGATCCACGAGTGGGAGATGCACGGCAGCCGATTAAAGTCGCAAATAGAAACAGAGTTATGAACTATACCAAAACTTGGAGGAGAGGCGAGTGGTCAGAGAAAAGGAATTACGATTTGGACAGAAAAAGAAAGAATCTAACCCACATGGAAAAGGAGATATTAGGATTAGGATAAAAACAAAGTGGTGGCATGTTGAGAAACATGATTGCATGGATTAAATTAGGTTATATTTTGGAGGGAGACTGCCTCTCATGATCTCACAAGACACATTCTCCCTCCCAACTCATCAAATACCACCGCTTGTACAGTGCCCTTCGGCATCGGAGACCGACGCACGGGGTACCCCTCTAGCGTTACTTTTGGACCGACCAGGAACGTCGTGTCAATATACACTTGTTACATGCATAGTGTCCTTTCAAAATAAACTTTTGTTTTCACAGGAAGTTAGGTTTAGGCAACACAACCGGTTGAAAGTCTTGTGTTTGTTTGACCTATCCACCACACCTCCCACCCGCCCTTAGTGGACCCTCACTCTATTAATATGACGTCACTTGCTCCGACCAGCGAATAATGCCGTGGGTGGGTTTACATTGGAGAGGAAAACATGCACATTCTCAAAATTGTTTGTGGTGCTGGGAGTAGTAGTACTTTTTCAAATAAAAAATGACTTGCTCCCGCACACACTTTTCTTTGCTTTATTAGTCAACGTTTCGGTCAACAAGGACCTTCATCTGGGTTTACATTGGAGTCAGGTGAAAGCTTGGTTCGTCACATACTGTTGCGAAAGGGTGCCTCCGTGCGTCGGTTTTCAATCTTGAGGGGCACTGACCAAACAGCAGTATTTGACGAGTTGGGAGTGACAATGGGTTATGTAAACCCATCCGCAGCATTAGACGGTCAAAGCTACTGATGTAGTATACAGAGCGTGATAGTCTTAGGGCAAGTGAAGTGGAGGTGAATGGGTCAAACAAAACAGGACTCAAGGAGACCACTGTTTGTTTCCCATGTGAAACTAAAAGTAAATATTTACTTATTTTTTCAAGTCAGTCGCTAGTCACGCGAGTTGTCAGGCACTCACTAGTCAAACACGATCTCATGGAAAGATGTATAAATAGCATGGCATTACCTTGTATCATGATAACGCCTTTTAGGCTTTTTGTGTGTCATTTATACGCCATGGACTTAACATTGAGAAATGGCTTTTTCATTTAACGCTACGTAGTTAGAGTGAAACGGTCTGGGTTATGTTTAGGCAACAAAACCGGTTAGGTTTAGGAAAAACATCATGGTTGAGCTTAAAATAAGAAAGTAAAATATGTACGTAAACAACGTAACATATGTACGGACAACACGTCACAAACTTCACTAACGTAACTTCAAAATAACTCAACAGTAACACGCTTCCTGCTTGAAAGTCCTGTGTTTGTTGGACCCCTCCCCTCCCACCCACCATGAGCAGTCTCTCTTACTTCTTATTCTACGTCACTACAACCAAGTCTCACTGCAGTTCGTGAAATAGTCACCAAATCTATCTATTTGATAGATGGACATAGACACGAATTTCCCTTTTTTGTGACGCTGAGCACGACTTTCAACAACGTATTTTTTGTGCGTTTTCCTACGAATGTCCAGCAACACCTGACACACGTGTCAATTTCTGCTCCAGTCTTTTCAAAATAAAACGACATAGTTTGGTTTAGGAAGAGGTCGACTTGGTTAGGTTTAGGCAGCAAACTACTTAGTAAGGCTTAGGAAAAGATTGTGGTTTGGGTTAAAATAACTCCGTTAAGTGCTGTAATTTAAGTACGGAAGTTACGTGACAAATAAATCAACTTTGACCTGTGGTTTCACACAGGACACGAACGCCGGTCTCCTGGATGAAAGTCCTGTGTTTTTTGACCCACCCATCCACCCCGACTGCCTCTCCACACGGAGGTAGCCACTCTCTATACTTCCCGGTTGACAATTGTGTGACTTACATACGAATTGATTTCGTGCTGACCATCACGAAAAAAAATTGAAAGTCATGTGTTTAACCAAATCAATACATTACATTCTGTGATTATTTCACGAACTACTGTGTGACTGGGCTGGTCACGAGCTCTGAGCGTAGCATATTTACATGGATGTGTTTACATTGCAGTCAGTACTGACTATATGGCGTACACATGACACGCCAAAAGCAACAAAGGTGTTGTCATTGCACAAAAAATGACTTACAAATTACCGTGTCATTCATACAACATTTGGTGAGACCGGGCTTCGCTAGTCATGTGAGTTGTTAGTCAAGTTAAGGTCAACCACGACCGTTTCCTAACCCTAACTAAGTAGTTTTGTTGCTTAAACCTAACTTCCTGTGAAGACTGAAGTTTATTTTGAAAAGACACTATTCATGTAATGAGCGTAAGTTGAAACTCTGTCCTTGAGATGTCCAAAACTGACGCTAGAGGGTTACCTAGAGAGTCAGAGTTTAAGGCGTAGGGCCACTGACCAAGCCTCGTTATTAGCTGAGATGGGAGTGAGAATGTGTTGGGTGGACCACAACTAAATTCCAAGGGGTGAGTTGTTGAGAAGCAATATGCTTCTGTGTATGCACACAACTTGTTACATATACAACCCAGAACCCAGAAATAAGTGTTGCTTTGATTGCTGTGAACAGGAACTTTTACTGGTAGAAATTAAACCTGAGGGAAACTGAATGCTACCCAATAAATAATTTGACTTTACATATTTGAAAGGAGTAACAAATTAAAATTACAATCTTTCTTGTGAATTTCCCTTGGCTTTTTTTTTTTAACCAAATTATTTCTCAAAAGTATTGGCCAACATGTATTATATATATAAAAAAATGCAAATGGCCCTCTCTAGAGCCAGTTGTTGTAACAGTAGTGTAGGTCATTTGGAGCAGAGCCAGTATATAGAGTGTGTGTATATGTGGGAAGTGAGTGGTGAAGCGAGAGAGAGAGAGAGCGACAGTGACGTGAGCGAGTAACATTATCGACTCCGGCCTAAGCAGGAAAAGTTAACAGAGTTTGGTTTGTCCGTTTTGGGCTACTGTAGAAACATGGCGGTGCAACATGGTTGACTCCAAACGGCTCATTCTAAGGTAACGAAAACACAACGATTGTTATTATCAGGTGATTATACACTAAAGAAAACATAATTATTAATATTACATTACATTTCTGCCAATAGATCCCCCTAATTGTTACACACTGGTCCTTTAAACAATATAACAAAAAGGTATTTCTACTCTGCTTTGTAGCAGCACAGAGGTACATTTGAAAGAATCATTTGATTGCGTGTGTTATCTCACTTTAACAACAGTAAATCATTGTATTGTGACAGTCGCCTGCCACTGCTAAAAACAAAAGATCATGAGATCACCTTGTTTTTAGTGTATCTCCTCTGAAGGCCTGTCAATTTTAAGAATTATAATCTGACAAGCTCCAGATATATACTGTAAATAAACAAAACAAAGAAGACAGATCGGCAGATAGATGAAAAGATGGAGGAAGTTAGACAAGCTGGAAGTGACAGCAGTGGTCAGGGGTCTTTAGACCTGTTAGCAAGTTTCCTGACACGACGGGTTCGGCTGCCAGAGAGACTGAAAATCGAAGAGACAAAACTCTTTTGTCTGCGGTGTGACTGCTGGCGCAGGGATTTCACTCCTGACAGGTAAAACAGGAGAGCGGGCTTAGATTCCTTCTGGGAGCTGTCATAAATACGGCAGGTTCAAGTCCACATATCTCCCAGCATGCCAGAGAGGCGCAGATCCAATGTTAGATATACAGTCAAGCTCTGAATGACAGGTGTTCAATAGTATTACTGTCAGTGTGGGAACGATGATCCAGCAGCTGCATTCCTGCACATCAGCACACTGGCCGCTATGTTTCAGATGACAAACCATCATTCTGAAGGAACATGACAGTCATGATAAAAACTGTCTCTGTGTGCAACGGTCTGTTTGTGTTTTCTTGGTCTTACATCATAATATGCCGTATGTATCGACTCAGTGCCTTTATTAGACTATTTGTCAAAATGTGAGATGTGCAACGCCTGGTGATTTGTTACGCGAAGGCAGCAGAATGCTGAAAAAATATAGAAATATCAAGCAATACTAGTGTGCCTTTGAATGATGGCTTCGCTGAAACAATGGATTTTACGCCTGACAAAAAAAACTCTTGAGATTTTCTTTTGTTGTTGCTGTGGTGCTTGAACTCTGTAATTGAGTTGCCTGTTCAGCAATATCAAGCGTGACTGGCACGTGAAAAAAAGTCCTCACATAATAAATGCTACACTGGTAATTACATTTTGAGAGCTTGAAACCGCAATTACACAGCCTGTCTGGTGCTCGTATCACTGTGTTAGAATAGTTGGAGCACACACAAATGGCTGCTTTAGAACAGGAGGTTCTGCTTTCTTATTCAGATGGGAGTCAGTCTAACAGAGCTAATCTCTACTTACATTTGTAAAAAGGATGACAAAGAACAAGGACATCAGGAGTCCCAAACCTCCAACCTCTCAATCTTTCATCATCAGAAATGTATGAGGTACGTGCGAAAGACAAATGCCCATATAAATAGAAGCTGACAGAGGCAAAGGGGCGATATATTACAAAACCGAAGTTAGTTTGAACCCCTTTGAAATTCGTCTATGTATTCATTTATATTCATTGTATTCATTATACTGTAGAGTAAATGCAGAGTTGAGTAAAGTCTAAAACCACAACACACATTATCTGTGTGTGTATTATTTAATACAGTGGTTCCCTTACTTGGGGTCTGGGCCCAATGTGGGCAAATATGCTTGTTTTAGGCAAATGTATGTAAATATTTATTATTGGAAATCAATTAACAACACAAAACAATGACAAATATTGTCCAGAAACCCTCACAGGTACTGCATTTAGCATAACAAATATGCTCAAATCATAACATGGCAAATTAAACATCCGTCAGTGTGTCAGTGTGCTGACTTGACTATGACTTGCCCCAAACTGCATGTGATTATCATAAAGTGGGCATGTCTGTAAAGGGGAGACTCGTGGATACCCATAGAACCCATTTTCTTGAGGTCAGAGATCAAGGAACCCCTTTGTTCGGAGCGTTATTTAGCCTCCTTCATGATAAGCTAGTATGACATGGTTGGTACCGATGGATTACTTCCTTGGAAGGTTTTCTAGTTTCATATGATGCCAGTATCTTCACTCTTGCTTTAAAACTGAGCCCGCTACAACCTCCGAAAGAGCGATTGTGTTAATGCTGATTAAAGGGACTGTATGTAAGATTTTACACATATTAACATGTTTTAATTGATTTTATTGCCAATGAGTGAACAGGTTGTAAGCTAAGCTAAAAAATTGAGACCTTCCGCGACTTTCTGGGTTTCCTCTGTCAACCTGTAGATTGCTTCTAATGTGAAGAACCCGGGTCGTTTTTTTCGAGAAAATCCAACAGTTTACAGGGCTAACAGTGTGCAACAATAGCTAACTTTCGGTTAGCAATGGAGTCCGCTAACGTCAAAAATTGACCAGCCTCCCGCCACAACTCAGACTCCAACACAAACTCCACGGAAACACAAAAAAACGAACTTTTATCTAGTTACACCCGTCTTGCAAAACAGGAATGTGACTGACATTGGAGGAAAACGAGTGTTGTGGGAGTGGCGTAGATCATGTTGGAGAATAGCAGAGCCAGTGCGAAGAGTGTGTGTGCACATGGGAAGAGAGTGGTGAAGCAAGAGACAGAGAGCGGCGGCGAGTGTGTGAGAAATTGAGCGAGCAGCGGAGCAGAAGAGAGTTAGTTTAGCTTTGAGAATATCAGTGAATGTTCAGTGGAAGTTGCAGTTTGTTCAGAAATAAATGCTGCAGCTCCTCCAGATCAACATAGGTTTCTGAGTGGAGTGACGGAGGTTAACTCCAGATCGAGTAACGTTATCGACTCCGGCCCAGGAGACAAGAACTACAGTGTCTCCTCTGTGCCTTCTGACCACGGTCGAGAGGCTGAAGCAGGAAAAGTTAACACTAGGATCAACATCTACCGGGCATTTATGTTTCTTGTCTATGCATGGCATTTTGCCTGTAACACTTCTTGCTTCTTCACTGAATATTTAAAATACTGTAAATACATTGAGTATTTTTCCAACAGAATTATATTCCTGTCAGTATGGTGGAGGCTCTGAAACTAGACATCATCATGCTATATATTGTTTACACCTTTGTACCTATATCCTCCGGTCTATATATATATATATATATATATATTTATCATTATGCATATACATTTACTGCCGTCCTGTTTACATTCAGCTTATTCATTTGCAGGATGACATCACCAACACTCTTCAATGACTTACCTGTCTGTCGATATGACTTCATGTTTACTGCTCTCGATTCAGTTGTAAATAGTTAATTTAAACATTAAAACATACCAGAACTAAAAGTCAACAATTAATCTTTTTTTTCTTTTCATCCAGACCAAATAAGCTGAACCACACGTGTGAAAGTGACATTAGAAAGCTGTAGTACTCACTGGATTGGGCAGTCCGGGCCTCAACAGGCTGAGTAAAGACTCCTAAACCCATCTCAGATTTTGCTGCCAGGGAAAACACGTAGAGTGTGTCTGGCTTCAGACCATCAACTGCATGGGAGCCTGCTGGGTCGAAAGTGGCATGATGCTGTGGAAAGATGAAAAGCGTTTGTGGTAAATGAAGGTAAAACTATCTCATGCTTGGTAAACTCAATCTGAGGTCAGGTAAAATGAGACGAAACACTGGGGGAGCTGCAGGAACAAACAACATGCAAATGAAAATGTGGCTAAAGGTTTGTCTGAAAAGAAATTACAAAATTACAAACAAAGAATGTGTAAGGTGGTAATTAGGGCTGTCAATCGAATAATCTATTAATCGCAAGTCAATCACACATTTGTTATGTTCAAAATGTACCTCAAAGGGAGATTTGTCAAGTATTTAATATTATCAAGATGAGAGTGGGCAAATATGCTGCTTTATGCAAATGTATGTTTATATTTATTATTGGAAATCAATTAACAACACAAAACAATGACAAATATTGTCCAGAAACCCTCACAGATACTGCATTTAGCATAACAAATATGCTCAAATCATAACATGATACACTGTTAGTGTGTCAGTGTGCTGACTTGACTATGACTTGCACCAAACTGCATGTGATTATCATAAAGTGGGCATGTCTGTAAAGGGGAGACTCGTGCATATCCAGATAACCCATTTTCATTCACATATCTTGAGGTCAGAGGTCAAGAGGAAAATGGCCATGCCAGTTTTTCCTCGCCAAAATTTAACGTAAGTTTGGAGCGTTATGTAACCTCCTTCGTGAGAAGCTAGTACCTAAAAATCGCAAGTTGCATTAATGTGTTAAAGAAATTAGTGGCGTTAAAACAAATTTGCGTTAACGCGTTATTGTAGCATTAACTTTGACAGCTCTGGTATAAACAAAAACTTATGCCACTATATTAATTAAAGATAGGGTCGACGATCTTGGAGAGCTAGCATAATTTGAAAGTAGCATGCTTCACGAGCTCCGTCTAAACCCCCCCCCCCTCCCTTCGAAACTTCTTCCAAGGCAACGCCCCCCACACACATGCACGAGCACCATCGCATCGTAACTACTTCACATTTTTCGTAGCTATTTCATCACTAAATTCACTTACGAAAATTTTGAGGCGAGAAATCAACTGTGTAGATTCAGAATATTGACAGATTTACGATGTTAGATGGTGAATCAAACATTTGCTCCACCGTTGTCGGAGTTTAGAAGCTCCACAAACTGCCGGCACAGCTAGCTAGCTCCTGCCGGGATCGCCACCTCTCCAGCCGGGCATTCACTCACACAGACCGCTATGAGCTGGCTGGAGTTCTCTCAAGAGGCCGGTCTCGTAGACGAGGGGCTTTTATTTCTTTGTTGATGGATAGTTTGTTTAAATATCACAACACAAATGTCCGTTATAAATTAACATGTGTTTATCTGCCGGGGGGGGGGGGGGGGGGGTAGCTCGCTGGAGAGCCAGCCACAGAGCAGCAGAGTGGCGTTGGAAAGAGCAGCCTCTGAGGGGGCAGAGAGATACCTGCTGAGACAACACGACCCTTTTTAACGTTACTCTAATATCTGGAGGGAGATCAGTCCACTCGTTTGTTTCTGTAACTGAAAAAGCAGTTTGAGTAACGTAAATTTTGTCGAGCAATGTTTTATATCTGCAGTCTCCCCTCGTTGATAATCCTGTTTGTCTGACTTCACTATGAGCTGTTAGAATAAATATTTTAAACCTGCAGTATCTTATAAAGTAAACTAACAGAACATAAACAACTTAATCAAAGTTGTATTTTTCGATAATATTGTAATAGTGGTACGAGTTCGTGCTCGTTGTCCAGTGTTTTAAGAGCTGGATTAAAGACTAAAGCCTAATCGAGCATACTGCAAATACATCACTTTAACCGTTTAATACTACATACTACTCAGGAATACAGCCGAATAGCGGAGAGAGGACCTCAACTCAACAATGCTTCCTCATGACAAGTAACCGCGGCAGTGCTACTGCAGGGCTGAGTTCTCTCTTCGATTCTCCAGGAAACGTGCGGCGGCGACGCGCTTTGAGTTCAGGCTGGTGCACGCCAAGGGTAGAGAACGAGCAGGGAGGCAGGGAGGCATCTGATTGGTTCTTTACAACTGGGCGCAGAGGCAGTGATTGGTAGACGTTTTTACAGGATTACAGCAGCTACAGATGAAGGATCTTTTCCGGTCTTTTTTCAGAGCTCATCAGTAATGGATCGGGGTGTAAAGACCATTTCAACCAATATAACAAATAGTGTATACTGGATAAATCGCCAACCCTGCCTTTAATAACATGCTAAAATCCAGACAATTTTAGGAATTAAATTCATACTAGATTATTATTCAGCACGTGATTTACGTACAGTACCAACATTCAGTGCCACTGAAGGCAGTAGTGTAGCGAAGTAAACGGAGGTCAAGGTGTTGGATCATGTAGTGCATCCAACCTTCATGTGGAAGATCAAAGTTCTCGTTCTGTCACGATCCAAAAGGTATTTTCATCTGCCAAAATCTTTCAATGACCTTAACCAAGCAGTTCGGTTGCCTAACCTAGCTTTAAAAGAAAGCCAGCTACAACTAAAAATTCCAAATTGCGTCAATGCGTTAAAGAAATTAGTGGCATTAAAACAAATTTGTGTTAACGCGTTATTATCGTGTTAACTTTGACAGCCCTAGTGGTAATATAAGAATTAATCAAATTAAATATATCAACACAAACATGCAAATCAGCTGTAGAACTTATCATATAATAATAATAATAATAATAATAATAATAATAATAATAATAATAATAATATTAATAATAACCTTCCAATGCACTAAATAAAGACACATTTTAAGAAAAAAATCCATCCCATCAAATTACCTCATTGGAAGAGAAATGTTTTTAAGGTGGTATTTACCTTGTCTGTAGGACTGTTGTCCTCCCAGTAGTGCAGTTCAAAGCCAATGATGGGTTCCTGGACGGGCCAAAGCCACGACAGCATGATGCGTGAGTCCAGCTCGGCCTCAGCCTCGAAACCAGACGGCTGAGCTGGAACTGGAAGCAGAAACAAAGACATGAAAAGACTAAAAGACAGGAACAGAGAGAGAGACAAAGACAGTGAAAGGAGTATTCAGAGGTGGAAATACAAAGTAAGGGAGTCAGGAGGTGAAATGGGAGGACGGGCAATGCTGCAGTCAATACTCATCAGTATTCAGAACAGCAACAAAACTGAGAAAGTATAAAGGATGTCATCACCTTCAAATCCTCTAAGGTGATTTTAAATCCTAAAAGTGTCTCATGTCCATGACTGCCAGGAGTTTACTGAGGTCTGTTATGCTAATATGACAGGCCACAGCTTCTCCAAATACCATCATTACAGCTTGACCAGTGTTTTTTGGCTGCCTGAAGTTTGGTCTTGGCTTTACTACTTGCTACCATCTTTGTCACTTACTGGAGCCTGAAACTCCTAATTATGGCACAGAACCATGGAGCTGAGGGGAGACAAGAAAGCAGCAACTATCACAACAACTGATCTGCAAATGGCATTGGACTTCCGTCAAAGTTGTTTTTTTTAGCTTATTCTACTGCCCCTAAGTGGCTGAAAACACAGTTAATGTTGCTTTAAAGCCCCATACACACCCACAGTACACTGATGCAGGTGTTTTCACTTTTGCCTGATTGAAGTTCTCATCAGGGTGTAAATGGTAAATGGACACTGATGGCAGAGGCTGCCATGCAAGGTGCCAACCTGCCCATCAGGATCAAATCTAAATACTTATTCACACACTGATGGCACAGCCTTCGGGAGCAATTTGGGGTTCAGTAATTCTTGTTCAAGGACACTTCCACATGTGGACTGGAGGAGCCGGGGATCGAAGTGCTGACCTTTCAATTGGTGGACCACCCATTCTACCTCTGAGCCACAGCCGCCCGGTGTGTAGACTGTGCGTGATTGACATCTCCCCACTCTCCTTTTACTTTTGTTCCACCTTTGGGAGTACTTACACCCTGACCAATTGATTGTGTTTGATAGCCTAAGTAAGGCTATACGTTCACATTACAGGGCTTAAAGCAGCAGTGGGTAGAAATGGAGCAAATATGATTTTAAAAAGTTATTTTTATGTATAAAATATGAATCGATATTTTGTTACTGTAATGTTTATTTCTCGCCTCAAATGTTTTCAGAAACATCTTGTAGTGTACTGTTTAGCTGTAAAATGAGAAAGTTTGTGACCCGGCAGCCATGTTGAGATCAGTTGAGGAAATACCAAGGACCGCCCACCAGTCGGAGCAAACTTTCTCATTTTACAGCTCTCTCAGTCTCTCAGTTGCTATGTTTACCCAAGCACAGCACGCTAGCTCGGCTAATAGAGAATTGTTACAAACAAGCCAAAATAAAAGCTGTCTGTAGTCTAACTGTTTAGCTTAGTTTGCCACGTATCTTAAAAAAGTAAACTTATCTGCTGGCTGAGACAAAGCAGCCCATCCTCTCTACCAACGGTACCTGCAGGCAGTCAATCACATCATCAGAGGGAGGAGGACAGAGGACAGGAGGAAGGACTGATACTGACTGATGTCTGTGTTCTTCATTCTTTATATACGTGACTCAGGAATATTATTTATTTTATTGACATTCTAGATTAGTTTCCAGTAAGAGATTATTGTGTTTATATAGTGACTTTGCTGTTGTAAATATTACTGTTGCTGCTCTAGAAACAATTAGTTATATTTAAAATATAAATAAATTCTAATCCTGTTTTGAATTTATTCTTTTTAAAAAATATATTAAAAAGCAATTATTTAGTAATGAAAAATAACAGATAAGAGTATCGAAAAAGAACCGATCCGATAACAAGTATTGAAAAGAGTAGTATCAATAAAATCCTAACAATACAGGCAGTGGTGGCCTAAAGGTTAGAGAAGCGAGCGCCTTGCCTTGCTCAAGGGCACCTCCCTAATTAGGGAGGTGCCGCTATAGTTCCGCTTCATCCATCAAAGTGGACTTTTCATCAAAGTTGTATACATTGACACCCGCTTTGAAACGATGGGGAGGTGGGGCCCTTGCGTAATTTGCGTGGCCCGCTTTACAAATAAATATGACTCATAACAGGAGAGGGGGTTTTCATTGTGAAACGGGATAGATTTTACTAAATAACATGAATACAATGTTTATTTTTGTTGTTTTAATAAGTAATGGCTAATATTTTCGTTCAAAATTAAATTTGGTTATCATTGCTTATATATGAACATGATTTTTGCAGGCCTTCATGGGCCTCCCCTTTTCCCCCCATTATGGGCGGGCCTGTGTTTGCGTGTGTTACCTCACACAGTTAGATGTACAGATTTTACATTGACAAAGAGCTCTGGCATCAGATCAGTTGTTGAGTTCTTGAGTTTTGGTATTGGAATCAGTATCAAGTATGAGACAAAACTGTAGCATCTCTACTTAAAGGTAAAGTATGTAACATTTCCGCATTAAAATGTCTAAAAATGACTCTACCTATGTTATATATATCTTTTAGTTGTTTAGCAGTTACTAACAATGTAAGACAGCTTTGTGTGCCTGGTTTTCCGGCACGGCCTGTGAGTGTTGTGAAGCCATTTAGGTGAAAAATAGACCTTTAATATGCTGAACTTCCATGTGACATAGGGCTTCTACTATTATTTGTATTGCTTTGTTTCATTGTTTATTGCCATGTGTGGTCCCATGGTTCTATTGAAGGCCCAGGGTCCAGGGCAACTTTTCTACTGACTTACATTATCCCAAATGTTTCCAACAATGTTCAAACCCAGAGAAATCCTCAATTTTATTAATGGTAACGGACCGTTTCATTTTGTCGCCTGTCAATGACAACATATCCACGTTGCCCCTTCTAGTTCCTATTATTTCTGGGGAAACATCGGATGATACGTCAGAGAGCGAGGAAAGAAGCCGGCGATCCAGCTATGTAGCTAGCCACCCTATTGTTTACAATATTTTTTTTTTTAACACTCGTGATGGAGCACAATTATTCATCGCGCTTTGCTGCAGCCACTAATCTAATGTGTACGGTAACGTTATAACGTTAACGCGCAACATGTTCATAAAGTTATTTTAGTATGGGGTTAACCTGGACTAACCCACGATGAAATTCCCCACATAACGTTAGCTAATGTTACAGTAACATTAGCTGTATGGACAGTGGACTCTTCTAATGGTAAGTTAGCAAATCAACGTAACGTTACATGTGGCTGTTTCATTAGAATGAAATGACATAATGTGAATAAACGTGACTAAATGTAGCATGAATAAAAATATATTATTATACATTTTCTCATCCATGAACATTATTTTATGCCTAAGTCCTGTCAGATAAATTTTCATCTGCAATAGGGCTGGGTATTGGCAAGAATCTGACGATACGATACGTATCATGATACAGGAGTTACAATTCAATATATCGCGATATATTGCGATACTGTAAGTAAGGCAATATATTGCGATTTTTTTAAATCTAATTTTAGGAAAACTAAAGAACACACCACCATATGCATAAAATCTGAGTAAAAAAAAGTTTTTTATGCAATCAGAACAGTGGGATCTGCATTTGCATTAATCACAGTCCCTGTAAAATTCAACATCATAGCACTACTCTCAGTGGGCTCATACACTGAGAGGGGACATATCTTTGCAAATGAAATAAAATATTGACTAAACTGTAAACTATTAATTAAAAATCAATACAGCGTTTTTGAGAATCGATACAGTATCACAAAACATAATATCGCAATATTACATTTTTTTGATGTTTTGCTGTTTTAGATGTTATTTTGTCTTACACAACTAATCGGCAATGGTGAAGACGCCAACTCCCATGATCCCACGCTACTTCACGACGTCATATACCCCCTCCTTTTGTTATTGTTTTGATTGAGAGCCCTCTAGCAGCAGAAATGACATATTGTGTCTTTAAAATAGAGGCTTCAAGATCCGTGAGGATGGGACTTAGTTCTGTTGCAGCGCTACTATTTCTTAAAAGAAACAGATTTAAGTGCATGTGTTGCTTTGAAGGCTGTGATTATTCGTCTGAGCACAGGCCCACAGCCCGTTGCTCCTGATATGATATAGTAGACGGCCACATAATGGATGGCATGACTTGGGAAAATGTTACATTAATCGCAGCGATGTGCTCATAAAACAACGGGTTGAAACACCCCATCCTTCTCAGTCCGATACTGGTTACTAGACTTTGTAATATGCATTTAAGTCAAAATGATTTATGTCAGCCTGGAAGGGTGCTGAACTCTATTCCAAAAATAAATAAAGTGGGTCAGCTGAATTTGGGTGGCTTTATCTTCTATTGCAGCCCTGTTGTTATGTCATGTTTCTTCCAGCCAAGCACAGCAAGCTGAAAGCACTGAAAAACAGGCTCTCTGTGAATGAAATACTATTATTATTCCTCTACGTGCAGGCAGCCACTTTGTCCTTGAGGATAAAGTGTGTGAGACCTTCATATTACACACACACACACACACACACACACACACACACACACACACACACACACACACGCATACTGTACAATAAATGACCCACTGTGTTCGTCTCAGCTGGTGAATATCTGACGGACTAATGTTTCACATTACAGCTCTGTTTTTCTGCAATTTCAAAATGATGTGAGTGTAACCCAGTGTGACTACATTTACCCCAGACATTTTTTCTGCTACCAATAACTTCCTACATACTGTGTGTCCATTACACAGACACACACATTTACATGCATACAAGTACATGTGTAGCTTGATGCAAACAACCAGGCATCAATCTAAATGACACAACTCTCTAATTGCACAGTAATTACAGTCATGGAGGTGTAATTTAGAGGTGCTACATATAACAGTGTAGATGACTGTTAGCTGTAGACGGTTGGTTATGTCATACTGCTGGTTTGTTGGTGTTCGTGTTTTTAATAGCCCTAGCACCAGGTGCAATGTAACCAAGTATATTTACTCTTAACTACTCTAAACTATTTGTGATAGTACATCATCACTCTACAAAGAAATACCTACGCAGATAGACTTCAATCAAACTGAGACTTTGGAATCTAACTGCCAATTAAAAATCACACAGAGGAAGCAAAATATGATTCTGTAATACTTCGTTTTGTAGCCATTACGCCATATTATGTACATGAACTTGATAAGTTTTACAGTATCAACTTATCGTATACGATATATGGACATGATCTCGATCATTTTTATGTTATCGACTTATCGTGTGATATATGGACATGACCTCAAGAATTTTTATGTAATTAACTTATCGTAAAATATATGGACATGACCTTGATCGTTTCTGCTGACCTCGATATTGCACGTTGTGTTTACATGTGTGTCTGTTTGCAAAAGTCCACTTTATTTATTGTTTTGGTTGTGTGGTTTTATTTCATTAATGTTTTATTTATTTTGAATATTTTGAATATTTCTATCACATTCCAACTCCAATGTCTGAATATTCTTAAGAATTAAACGTTCATTGCTCTTTGAAAGAGTGTACTTCCATTATTGTGCTATCATATTATCATTATATCAAATTTAATAATATCATATATCATTATAAGCCCTTCTAGGGACAGGTGTTGCAAATTAGCATCCGCTATAAGCACTATGATACTTGCATCAGAGAGCCGTTTTTTAAGTTGTCTATGTACATTGTATTCGTCCCTATCAAATAAACCATGAAATGAAATGAAAATATCAGTGGCATAAAATGGTATTAAAATTACAATAATATCGTTTATCGCAATAATTTCTAGGACAATTAATAGTCCAACAAAAGTAGTTATTGTGACAGGCCTAGTTGTCCTACCATTATCTATAATTTATTTTTCTTTCTTGAAGCTGTGAGAAGCCCCTTTGAACAATGCATGTTGAACAACTGTGTATATCAACAGCACAGTCAAAAAGCAGGTGGTTTTAGTATGCATACCGACTGTTTTGAGTCACTTTTCTAGTGTGAATACACTACATACTTAAAACTTGCTCACAATGAGTGTGTACTTATTGAACTGGGACCCAACTTAAGTTAAGGACTAAATGGTGAAGACAGGCTTAAGAGCCAGATCATTTTTTTCAGGAGTTGGTGGAAACCAAACCAGAGCTAAAAGGAGAGTGAACGTTGGACTTACTGTACATTCATCAGATGGACACAAACACAAAGAATCCAAATGAATGCTAATGTTGCTCTGTGTCTGTTGGAGGTGTAAATAAGCAACTGTTTGCCACCATGTTTACCATAACAACATTATAAGATGATAATATGTCAATGTAGTGTTTGCAGCTTGTTCCACAGCATCCAAGTGTGACGAGTGTTCTTGTGCCATTGTTCTGCAGTGACATAGTGAGCGTGTTCTCACCTCCCTGCTGGGTCTTGATCTGCAGAACATCAGAGGGAGGCCCGTCTCCCACAGAGGTGAAGCCCAGCACCCTCAGGCTGTAGGTGATATCTGTGATGAGGCCTGAGATGGTGGTGAGCTGGCTGTCATCTGTGTTGTGTTTCTGCCAGGCGCTGAGCGGGGCGTCGTGCTCCGAGCTGTAGTAGACCCTGTAGCCCCGGATTTGGCCGTTGGGCTCCTCTGGAGGTTCCCACTGCACCAGCATGGTGCTGGAGCTCAGCATGCGCGCCTGGATGTGAAGAGGAGGCGATGAGGGCGCTTGCTCGCTTGTGCGGGTGTCCACAATACCACTGGGAGGCCCCCGGCCGACGTTGTTGACGGCCATAACGCGAAACTCATATTCCGAGAAGGGGCTGAGGCCGCCAATGCTGTATCGGGTTGTGGCTACTCCGTCTACTTCCTGGAAGCCGTTGTCAGACACTTTGGCATGGTACTGGATCACATAGTAGGATACCGGTTCTGGGTTGCCAGAGTCCCAGGTAAGGGTGACACTGGTGGCCGTGGTTTCTGTCACAATGAGGGAAGTGGGTGGCTTTGGCAGGGCTGTTAGAGAGCAGAGACAGACAAGAGAGTCAGACAAAATATTCACCTTCTGAAGGAACACTTACTGAACCTCTGAGTACATGGAGCTCTTCAACACTGCCACTATCCATCAGTTCATTACCATTCAGGAGAAGTGCATATATGGAATGCAGCTACACAGCAGTGCCTGCTGTCCTGAATGTTTACAAGACAGAACAAAACTATGTATCCAGTTCATATGGAGCCCGCCAGGTGTCATGGAGCAAAATAAATGACTAATTCATGCACAGAAATGACTAAATTGTAGACATGGTTTACTTAATTTGTCCTCTTGAATTAAATAATTTGTTCGCACAAATGAACAGAACATAACGTTAAACGATCATTGACCTATGATTAAAGAATGTCACAGACATTTAACAGGCAACAACTAAATATATCTATATCCATGTATCTGTGTCCAAAATAAAAACAAAACTGTATTGAATCCAAGTTGCTCATTTAGATTAGACCATCCATGGCCTGATCATGGCTGTTTATTTCCACTGCTGTAGGCTACACAGTGCCACTAACTGATAGCAGCCAAAGCTTGCCAGCATTGCTGAGACAACCTCAAATGAACTTATTGGAACAACTGTATAAAAAAGAGTGTCAGAGGGACAAGTTCAAATGATATTAATATGATAACATAATGATATTAATATTAAGGACTTAATTCAATATCTGTAGGCACCTCAACAGTAAAACACAGCTGCTAACACTGAGGGTGCTCCTCCTTACATGACAGCAGCAGACATCAACCTGGAATTTCAACTCCTTTATTGTCACTAGGGCTGTCAAAGTTAACGCGATAATAACACGTTAATGCAAATTAGTTTTAACGCCACTAATTTCTTTAACGCAATCGATCTTTCTGAGGTTGTAGCGGCTCTAAATTTAGAGTCAACCAGCAAACCAGCTAACTAATAAACCTGTTTATCTGTCAGTTTGTCTTTCTGGTTAGTTAGCTAGTTAGTAGTTATCTAGCCCAACTTGTTGTATTAGCTAACTGAGGGATTTCATTTTATGTTTTTAGTTTCCTCAACCTAAGTTTAGTGTTTTTTTATTTTCACAATGGCATTTGAGTGTGCCGAGAACAGGTGAAATCAACGCAGTGGTTTAGTCTAAACGCTCGCTCTCTTCTTTATCGTCCCCTGCTGGAGACATATTAACGGAAAGCAGCCGATACCGGAGGTTTGCCGGTCTCTAACAGCTCCGGACGACGGGGAGCACACAACTTTCAACTCAAGAGAAAACAAGAGAAAAGTCCGTTTAGAGAAATAAAGGAATCACAGTGCAGCCCGGTGCTGTGTCGGTGCTGGGAGCTGAGGCAAGAGCGGCCGGTGCTGGTGGACGCTGGACCTCCAAAAGCCCCGAAACTGCATTTCAAAGGGCGGACCTCCGCAACATGTCTATCCGTCCTCCGGTGTGCTGTGGCCGGCATGCGGCGGTGTTAGTTAATAATGATCTTTCATTCATTTGTGCGCATGAATTATTAATTCAAAAGCATTAAGAATTAAATTATTTGAATTCCTTGTGAAGATGATTTATTGATTTTCTGCTCACAAATATATATATTTTTTAATTTCTCCATGATACCTACATTTCTGTCATAACAAGGTGAGGATTTTTGTGTGCATTTTCCAATAAGGCAGGGAATTTCTTCATTCTGTCCATACACACTACACTATCCACCCTGCAGTGTCAATCAGTTCACTTTATTACAGACCTGTAGTCTTTATTGTGAAACAGATAAAAGATGAGAAAAAAGTGGCTGCCTTCCACAGTGGAAACTAATTCCAGAATGTTATTATCATTCATCATGTGAGACAGTCAATTCAATTCAATCACAGTCAATTCATTCATCTTGAATTGACTGTTTTCTACTCCACATAATATAGTAATTTTAGAATATAATAATATAGTAGAGACTGTCATACAGTATCAAATGAAATGAAAGGCTTTCTCTTTATTTTGCATGTAATGTGACTTTTAAAAACAGCTCTGATTATACAGAACTAGTCTGTGCTGCTGGAGTACAGAAATGTTCACAGATGATGAACTGCTGCCACCAGAGGCTTTTAGCTCCACCGTACTGCTGCTCCAGTCTTGACATCTGCTTTTTTTATTATCATGCAGTGTATCCAACACTTCTCCTTCTCCCGTACAAACATATGAACCCAGCAGACTGTGGCTGAATGGAGCTGCAGCTTTCTGTCTCACTGTGCTCTCATCAATCTGTTACTATGAAGGTAGAACAGAGCTCAATGCATTGCAATGAAACCTTACCAAGAGCTTCCTCATGTAGATCTGTTGAGGCCCTTTATCAACCTGAGTGCTTGTTGAATTAGTTTGCACACTGTCTGGAGCATAATGTGAAATTAAATGTGTTTTTGTTCTCTTCCTAATTGACTGTAAAGACTTTCCAAATGACAGACATTTCTCTTGAAGGGGCTATATGTAACTTATCACGCGCATAAATCATAACGGGTCGGAATCCCATGCGCGCTCGCGTGTGGGTACGCGCTGCTCCTGCTGCCTGCTGCCTGCTTGCACACCGCGCTCGTTCTCACCCGCTCGGCTCGCTCCGACTCCACGTGCACGCGCGCACACTGCAGAAGAGTTAGTTTAGCTCTGAGAATATCTAGTGAATGTGCAGTGGACGTTTTTGCAGAAATAAATGCTGCAGCTCCTCCAGACCAACAGAGGTTTCCCGTGTCTTGTGAAGTGACGGGGCTCCGCAGAGAGTTACGTTATCCCGACCGGGTGTCGGTGTCGGTGTCTCCCCCCCCCCCTCCCCGTTCCCTCCGCGGTCGGAAGGCTAAAGCAGGAAAAGTTAACACTAGGATCAGCATTGATCCATGGAGAGACCTTCCTCTGGTCAGCTAACATTACTGCCAAGTAGGTGAAATATAGAGTGATATTGTGTGTTAGCTGACGTGTGTCGCCTCACTGTTTAGACCGGTGCTCGTTCATGTCAATGTAGCGCGAGCACAAGCGCGAGCGCGAGCAACACGACGCCGACTTTCGTTGACATTGCGGCCACAGGTGTCGCTGTGAACAAGCAATTTCTGATTCTTACATATAGTCCCTTTAAACTTATATTTTAGAAAAGGCAGTTATATTACTCATTTTCTTAGCAAAACACATTGTGAATAAAACGTAATTGCTGCCAGGATTGTGTTCACGGTTAATGTTTTTTCTAGTTCAACGTTAATGCATTTCAACAGCACTAGTTCCATCATCGCAGCGGATGGATTTACATTGGAGTTACTTGAAAGCGCGGTGTGTCTCATACGTCGGTATTTGACGCCCTGGGAATGAGACCAGGCTGCACAACCATGTTCCATAAAACCAGCGACGACAGCTTGGTATACATGGCACTTGGTAATTCAGCGTTTTGGACCTTCCTCTATGTGGACATTACAAGGGGGGCAGAATCCTCCAACAGCATTCAGGCACCCATTTACCTTAACCCTTTCGTTCCTCAGTAACTGCTGGTGACCCAACGCGCCAAGGCTAATCAAGCACCACCACTGATCCACCCTTTTGCAGGGTCACTCGAACTTTTTCAATTTGAAAATAAAAATGATATTTCATGTAAAATTTTATATTGATTATTGCAGTGTCGTGCTTGGGAGTACACTGTGGATTTGCCAATAGAGATTTCATTTTAAACGATTGCGACAGAATTATCTTAAAGGAACAATATGTAGCATTGACAGCTAGTGTTTAAACTGGGTAACCGCAGCCCAAATTCAAAACATTGGAGCCGTGGCCAGTCCGCTCCTCCAGTGTGACTGATAGAAATTAGAGCATGTTACAAAACAAACAAGACTTTCAACCAGGAGACCGCTATTCGTGTCCCGTGTGAAACTAAAAGTAATATTGACTTATTTTGTCATGTCAGTCTTCAGTCACGTGACTCGTCGGTATCATCAGCCCTGTGAGTCACACGAGTCAACCACGACCGTTTCCTAACCCTAACCTACCTTAAGTGGTTGTGTTGCCTAAACCTAACTTGTTGTAAAAACGGAAGTTTATTTTGAAAGGACACTATTCACGTCATGAGTGTATATTGACACGCCGCCCACGGTCCGTCCAAAAGTAAGTCAAGAAGGGTACCCCGTGCGTCGGTATCCAATGCCGAGGGGCACTAACCAAGCGGCGGTATTTGATGAGTTGGGAGTTAGAATGTGTTGTCTGGTCAGCAGTAGTCAGAATCACTTCTGTGTGTCTCAAATACTCTCTGCCTTGATAACCAGCTGCACACGGACCACAGAGAGATGTGCTGAGGCTTTTCAGGTCGGGTAGAATCTAACATTAACGTTATCTCTGTTGCTCCAGTTCGTTAGCTTGCTTCCATGGCTGCAGAAGGTTGTGTTTGTGTGCCAGTTTGTTTCATATGTGTCAACGGGGTGTTAAAACGGGCAGTGGACGGGATCACACCGGACAAAACAAAAACAGACGTTCCTGACTGGAATGGAAATTTCAAAGAAGGACATACTGGCTGTAACATTGTTGTTGGAGATGCCAGTATTTAAATTCAGCATGTTTCCTTAATCTCTGATGACATATCATAGTCATTTTATCATTTATTACAGTAAATATAATACATATTGGTCCTTTAATTTAAAGGTCCACTTACTAGTTTTCTCAGAGCTAGTGAGAGGACATTTGAGTTAAGATTATTTTGTCACACATAATGTTCCTGTGGTCATGAATTAAATTCCAAATTTCACCTTGATTAAATAATTTCATTTTAAGACAGGCAGTCCCGAACCTCCATACTACTAGTGTAAGGGGAAAAAAGGGTTTTGGAGACCTGATTCTTTAAACTCCAGGACTGAATCTGAAAATTTTGCATCGCCAAGCCCAGAAAACATCTTATATCACCCACAAAAGCATGTAATAATCATAGCTAATATGTGCACTTATTTAATGTTTCTTCAAACAAATGATTATTTTTGTGCTTCCACCTTCTACCCAGACACACCTTCCCTCACAGCGACGATTGTTTCTGACCTTTGACAGTGATCTGGGCCGTGGTCTCGATCATGCCCAGGGAGGATATGGCCACGCAGGTGTAGTTGGCAGACTGCCGGATGTTGGTGAGCTCCAGGACGTTGCGGCCAATAGGCATCTCCTCCTCCCGGGTCAGCTCCACCTCGCCGCTCATCCACTTGACATAAGGCATGGGAGCGCCAACCGCAACGCAGGTCAGGTTGACGCTGCCGCCGGGCATCACCTCGTGATTGGTGGGGGGGATTGAGAAACGGGGAGGCACGCGGCGAACTGCAGGGGTAAAAGAGAGGGAGTGTGAGAGGACACAGATGAGAAGGCGGAGGGGGGGGGGGGGGGTTGTCACTGGACCAGTGGGCTGACGCCACGTTGGACTGGCCTGGCTTGTACTGTGCACCAGTGTGTGTGAACTGCTCAGGGTGGATGAGCCTGAATAACAACAGTTACTGTCCCATCAAGCTCTAAAGTCAGTTTTAGACTATTTCATGGAGAGTGGATGTGTTTCTGCTCCTAAATCAGTTTAGAGCCAATTTATAGGAAGGTTTTTCTGCTGCTATCTAAATACTCTTCATTAGAACTAGTTTCAGTTTGGATTTAGGCCTTTGGTTTACATGTTATATGAGAAAATGTCCTAAATGTTAGTCTTTTTTGGCATAATTGGGCAAAATTCCATAATAACCTTTCAGCATATTGTAACTCAAGAGTTCTTAGAGAAAACTAGACTTCTGCACCTCCTCATGGCTCTGTTTTCAGGCTTTAAAAAAATATAGCCTGTGATGGAAGACTTTGACCAATCACAGGTCATTTCAGAGAGAGAGAGCGTTCCTATTGGCTGTTTTCCGACTGGTGGGCGGTGCTTGGTATTTCCTCAACTGATCTCAACATGGCTGCCGGGTCACAAACTGTCTCATTTTACAGCTAAACAGTACACTACAAGATGTTTCTGAAAACATTTGAGGAGAGAAAAGGCATTACAGTAACAGAATATCGTTCATATTTGATCAGCGCTGCCTAGTTTGACCGTTTGATCGGAGTTCACGTGTGATTGACTCGTGGCTCTCAAAGACGGCAGCTGGACGGCAGACTCCAGATCAGCTCTTACTGCTTGTTTTCCTCTGATCTTGGAAATCTTGCAGATGCCATCAGGAGCACCGGAGGACACAGAGGAACATGATTTTTTTCAGATTACCCGTCCCATGCACTACTGTCAGGATATAGTGACCGTTTTATAAAAATAACTTTTTAAAATCATATTTGCATATATTTACATTTCTACCCACTGTAGCTTTAAAAACTGTTTTCAGATAAATCTATCAGGTTTTGTGTCACCATGTCTCAATGTTATTACCACTGATTTAACTTAAGGGGTTTGGTCTCAATGCACTCTAAAATAGTTCTGTTAGGTTGGTTTATAAGAAAAATACTAAAAGACAATTATAATCCTACCTTCAAGCGGTCCAGTGGTTTTATTCATTAAAATCAATTTGTAAAGACTTGTACTCCGTCATCAGTGAACATCATGTCTAATTTTCATTTTGTCATAAAGTTACTGTCGCTTACAGTGCAGACATTTCGAATCATTCTGCTTTTACAGCTGCATTACATGCACAGATAAAGTAACAATATACTTTGAATGGACAGTTACATACATGAAAGCAGGGGGCAAATTTATGGAGTGAAATTAGTCTGAAAATGGTCACAAATGTGCATTGCATGATCTACAAATGAAAAAAAAGATTTACAAATGTGTATCGCCTGATACGCACATATCAGGTTACATTTGTGTGTGGAGTTATGAGACTATTTTCACGGTCTCCAGCCGTGGGAAACATGAATACTGTAGCTTGTCACCCCTTAATTAGAAAACATACCTTACCAACTATACTCTATACAGTAGCATATAGATGTTAATATATGGTTTAAAAAAGCTACTGATAGCTACTCTGCAAATAGATATCACCATGACATTTCCCCAGTTGATTTTTCCCCATTTTTAAATGGTATGTTTAAATATGCTAATTTGCATACATTTCCAGAACAGAAATCTGATCTTTGGATAAAGCCAGATTCAACATTCTTGTTTCATTTTGTTGACATATTGAGTCAAAGGTTTTTTTTCAGAGAGGATTTGGGATATCTCTTTTTATCACTCCATAAATCAGAAAATAATGTCAACAGACATTAGAAATATCATTTTTTGCCATGTTTTTAGGAATAAAATGCTCTATAAATCAGGCTATGAATTATATATGATCAAAACCCTCTGTAAAAACCTTCAAAATATAGATAGGAATAAAACTGGAAAGTTTCAGATTCCTGGGTCACAGAAGGGAAAACCTCATTTTGAGAAAACGGCCTTTAAAGATACAGTATGTATTGTACTTGGTGATAGGGTTTGGTTCGGCCGACATCCCCTTTTTGCCTAGAGTGTCTGTTCCCAGCAGAAGAACATGTCTTCCACCTATCAGCAGTAGCTTATTTAAACCATATATTGACATATAAGCTACTGTATTGAGTATATACAGTAGTTGGTAAAGGTACTTGTTTTAATTGAGGGGTGACGAGCTATTCTGTCTATTTCGAAAAAACACTTTCCCACTTTAAAAATAACACATGATTTCACTGAAAGCCCAGATGTCCCCGTCTTACTCCAGTAATTAAACGCAGCATGCATTTGTGATCTGTTTGAGCTGGAGACCTTGAAAACAGTCTCAAAACTCCACACACAAATGTAACCTGATCCACACGTATCAGGCGATACGTGCACACACAGGAAGCTTTTCGAAAGCGAAAATGATCAAATCTGTGAGGTTGAAGTTAAAAATCTGTACGTACAATATTAATATTTATTCAGGTTATGATGTGTGCATTTGTAAAACTGTGTTACATGTGCTCAAATTGATTAGTATTTGTGTGTAGATAGGAACACACATTTTTCTTTTGTAAGTCATGTAATACACATTTGTGACCATTTTGAAACTAATTTCATTTCATACAAATTTGGGTTAATACCTGTCTGGTACCAGGTCTACCAGTTGGTTTTCAATGGCATCTGTAAGATTTCACAGACTGGAGGAAAACAACCAATAAGATCCAAGCTGGAGCCTGTCGTCTCTGAGCAGCTGTCAATCAAATGGTCAAACTAGGCAGCGCTGATCAAATATGAATTAATATTCTGTTACTGTAATGCCTATTCCTCAAATGTTTTCAGAAACATCTTGTAGTGTACTGTTTAGCTGTAAAATGGGGAAGTTTGTGACCCGGCAGCCATGTTGAGATCTGTTGAGGAAATACCAAGCACCGCCCACCAGCCGGAGCACAGCCAACTGTGATTGGCCAAAGTCTCCCGTCACGGGCTAGATTTTCTAAAGCCTGAAAACAGAGCCATGAGGAGGTGCAGAAGTCTAGTTTTCTCTCAGAACACTTGAATTACAATATGCTGAAAGGTTATTATGGAATTTGTGCCCAATGATGCCAAAAATATACTGCCTACTGAAGCTTTAAATGATAGAACTAGAATTACATCCAGGTAACTTCTTGGTCTCCTTGTTTCAGCACTGAATAGGTGACTATTTCTGTGCAATCACAGGAGTCTTTTTTTTCACCGTCTTCATGTTGTCTTCACTGTCAACAATCTCCACAGGCAACAGGAACTTGTAGGAGAAAACACAAGCAGCCCATGCTGACCAATCACAGGTCTTTGCGGTCTCCATGTGGCATCTTCGTATGGCGGCTACAATTGTAAGCTCTCTTAGCTCTTTATGCACAACTATAAATCCATCATAAAGGCCTTTACACACCGGGGGCGAATAAATAACAAGAAAATGTAGAATACTCGGCTGCGAATATTTTGCATCAGAACCATTCATACCCGCAGTGATGTGAATTTGCGATTGTTGCAACAGTCGTCTGGCAGTCTATCTGAGCTAAATTGTTGTACAGCCTAAGCTACTGTAAGCTATTTTAGCTTAATTTTAGCGAAATGCTCTGAGTTAATTTGAGTTCCCTCTGGCAAACAGATCCGCAGTGTATATGCCTGGGGCTTTTATTGTGAAAGTTAAGAACGGAAGGAGTGGATCTAGTTTGTGCTGCCTTTGTCAAGGATGAAGGGAGTAATAAAGTTTGCTGTCTTGGTTTGGACCTTAGTCTTTATATAAAGATGGATGACATGACAGGTCCCCAACAGTGAAGCCAAAACATCTGGATCGCTCCCTGGTGGCTGGCTGTAGTATAGGTCATAAATCCCGCCCCCTCCATGTTAGCGGATGGGACATGGGCCAAACTAAAAAGCCAAAGTACACGTCAAATACATTTTTTCCAAAGATGGTTTCTGTCATTTTAGGTAGTTTTCATCACACTGATGTATGTTCAAGTGTTCATTTTTCTGATAAGTTTGGTTTTAATTAGTTATTTGATGCTATAAAAAGGGGATGAGACGACATGATTGGCAGCTGTGAGACCTCTCTCGCTGTCAAGCTGCTGCCGAGCTCGGCTCGCGATTGGTTTAGGCGGTTGACCTCGATACCGCAGCTCCACCGCCCGCCACTACAACGCAGACTCGCAGACAATTTTGGCTTCACTTCTGTACAGTGGGAGGAGGTGGAGATGCATCGTCCATCTTTATATACAGTCCATGGTTTGGACCAAGGAGCCTCCGTATTGTTGTACACTATAGTGTACGTATTGAATATGTCCGTTCAGCACAATTTGATTGGTTGATGCCTTTATTCGCGTGGTGATAGCTCAGAAAAATCAACTTCATTCCGGAAAAAAAATGACGTTTTTTCGGCACGTAATATTTGCGTTCTGTGTGAAAGTATTCTGAAATTCTGTGGAAAGCGGACTCGCTCCGTACGTAGAACAAAACGGCTCATTCTAAGGTCATGAAAACACAATGATTCTTATAATCAGGTGATTAAACACTAAAGAAAATATACTTATTAATATTATATTCCATTTCTGCCTATAGATCCCCCTAATTGTTACACACTGGTCCTTTAATTAAACGCCCCCGGTATGTAAAGGTCTTTAGGCAGAGTTCATTATCACTGACCGAGCCTGTCCACCAAGTGTTTTGTTGGATCATTAAATAGCACCAAAAAAATCCTCCGTTATTAATCCTCTCTCTCAACTCTCTTTTTTATTCTTCCCACACAGCTACTGCCGTCACTTTCTGTGTGCAAATGAGTGCAACACCATGAATGCCTTCAAGGAGGAATTGTCTGAATGTTGCACCATTAGGCTATTCCCATCTGAATTGTGCCTAATGCCCCGCCTTGAAGTGGGGCCACTCAGAACAGATATACTGTACTATATATATTTGCCTTTAGATGTGTTAAATCTTAACCCTTTGGTGTCATGGTTGAACAGAAGCAACTCGGTCTCACCAGGGAAAGCGCTCTTGCAGGAACTCTTTACTCCAGTCTGGGACCAACGGATTAGTTTGGTTTACCCTCTCAGAGCCCCATGATGTTGATATGGCATTACCTGATATTATGCCAGCTTTTCTCTACTAGATGTCACAGTTAAATTAGGGTGCACCATGTTCACTTGGATATGAGGTAAATTGAGAGACTGTGCCTAAGGCGTGTAGCTTGATTTCTCTGGAGTATCTGGGGTTTCCTGCCGGGCTGCAGGGATTAAAATGCACCTGGAGTCTACTACTCTGCTAGTCTGGAGCACTTCCATCAAATCCTGATGCTATGGCATCGAGTCTGCTGGAGGATTCTCCCCCATTGTTAGCTCTCTTCCTCAGTGCTGGGATCTCATTGCACTGCATCTGAATTAGTGCAACAGTACTATGCGAGCATTAAATATGCAGACGGCTGTGTTGCATAAGTGAAGTCCTCGCTCTCTTGACTCAGCCGGGCACAGAGTCACTAAAATCTGACTCACAAAGTGTGATTTAAGCTGCGGGCTGGAATCTGGGTGTGAGGAGCTTACACTGTGGATCAGAGGCTTCTCTAAAGGTTTGGTCTTGGTTTAACTACAGAGGGGGAAGAGCAGGGTTACAAATTCTATCACTCTGCCTCTCACCAAAAATTGGATGTAGAAGTGAGGATGCTGGAGTTGAGAATAGGGAAGTAGCGCTAGTAGTACGTACAGTATGTTTGGCTGAACAATGAGTTTTTGAGTGCATGCGTGGGCTAAATGTTACTGTGGTGGAGGAGAGAAAAGCAGCTCTTTTGGGCACTGCTCATACAAGAACAGCATTGTCTGCTGGCATGGGAAGCAGCGGGCTCTGAAATGCAGATGGCTGGCATTATGACGGATTCCCGTGGAAACTGAAGCGCTGGAGAACATGATGTGGAAGAGGAGGAGGAGGAGGAGGAGGAGGAGGAGGAGGAGGAGGAGGAGGAAGATTTAGGGGCAAACTGCCTGGTCAGTTAGGTTGTGGCTCAGGGGAAATCGTTTTTTACTGTGGCTGTCCACGTGTTTGATGCTAGATGAAGTTTATTTTGATTAAAGGTACAATAAGGTCAACTTAGATTTTTACAACCCGAAAGCGAATATGTTTACTTTCAGGGTGAATACGATTATTGATCAATACCAATGACAGAGTGTTACTGCATGCTGAGAATTCTTAAAAACCCAACTTGGAAACCAAATAGCTCACCTCTTTATTAGAAGTTTGTGATTGATCTCTGCCTTAATTAGATAGCATATTACTAAATTAATAAAATTCACATATTAATTAACATACAGTTTGTTCTATTTATTAGTCTGTTTATTACATGATGGATTTTTGTTTAACTTATTTGCAGACCTGTCTCCTAAAAATGATGTAACGTAATTAAGTTACGCAACTTCCGGTGTTATTTAAACCCAATCCGCGATCTTTTCCTAAACCTAACTAAGCACACTTGTTTTGTTTTGTTTTGTTTCAATTTACAACGTTAACCACATGTTTAAAACTGTTTAAAACTGTGACCGCAATCTGAAAGAAAATATGTTTCCCTCAACATAATTGAAAATGCAGTTTAGTTGTATGGGAACGTAATTTTGTATGAGACAGGGTTGCTTATTTGACATGTCACATTATATGATAAAAATGGTTATCTAACATGTATTACGACATATTAAGACTGTACTATGTCAGTGGATGGACTACTGGGGGCCTTTTTTATGTTAAGAGTTGAGGGTGGTTTTACCCTAAAAACATTGGGAAAAAATTTGATCTCTTGTATCAAGCTTTTATTGCAGGGCAGTATATGGGACAATAATCTATTGGTGGTAAAACATTTTCAGCAGGTGCACAACAAAAGCCAGGCCTTGACATTTCATATTCCCATTGATCATCCAACACACACACAGGTGGCCCGTCTATAATCTGGCCAAGGGTTTCCCAGCCACCTTGGCTTCTATCTGAATCATTCCAAAGCAAGATTGACTTTGACAACTATAAATAAGCTTTTCATTTTAATGTTGATGTACTGGGGAAGGGTGTAAATCCTTATAATTTGGATGCTAACAGAGGAGAAAGACAAAGCTGTGTGTGTGTGTTGGTAAATGGAAACACTATAGAGCCAGCAATACATCAGAGATCTTACTGATAGACATCCTAACACTGACATTACCTGTTGATATCCTTACCACAGCAAAGGGGGGGTAAGTAGGGCACTAAAATAGGATGCGTTAACCTCAGCTGGCCAGCAGCTACATCACCACTGTTTTATCAATATGCAGAATCTGAATATTGGAGTTAAACGAGTGAATATTTAGCAAACATTTCAGTTTTACAGGACATAAGCACAATATCAAGTGTGTGGTTTGTAGCCTTTCCTTACTATCCATCCTCTCAGAAATTATGGGGGAATGTAAGGACAATTTAGCAGTAATGAACTATGGGAGGTTATTCATGGTGCTGGATTGGCCCACTGGTGTTTGAAGCCAACATTTGTGTAGTATGCTCAATGTATCCTAAATATACTGTAAACATGATATTAAGAATGACTATCATTGAACACGTTTACATGCACACTAATATTCCACTATTATTCCGAATGTGACAGTATTGTGAATTTGATACGGGTCATGCAAACAGCATATTCTGTTTGGATATTCTGAATTAGGCCTTGTTCTGAATGGAGCATTTTCTGATTAAAACATGCGGGATATGCCAATATTATTCTGGTTTTAGGAGCATTCGTTGGACGTGTACAGTATACAGCACATCCAGAATATGCGTCTCAATTGGGGTTTTTACGTCGGTTAGCGACACACGGCCTCTTGCCTGTTTACGGCCAGCACTGTGTGTTGTACACAAACCAACTAGCCGACAGGTTGCAGAGATTAATGCCTAAAAAAAAAAAGGCCACATTTCTTGTCGGAAGGAGAAACACACCTACTTTTAAGCATTATGAAAGACTTGGATATCAACAGGTTTTTGGATATGCGTAAATATCACTACATCAACCTTTTCAAGAAGGTGGTTGAAGGATTGAAAGACGGAGAATGTGTTTGCACACACTAGTTACGTTAATCAGAGTATGCACGGCTGCATGTAAACATAAATATTAGGGAATATTAATTTTCATTAACAATTTAAAGAGTTTAGTAGGAATAATGTCTTTTTCGGAATGAGGGTAAAAAAAATGAATATTTTGTGCATGTAAACAGTCACTGTGCAATATTCTACAAGTCAGCATAATCACCATAAATCCAACCCTCGGTGGTCAAATGTAATAACAGTCCTGTTTACAACTAATGCTACTATCAAAGTACTGTCTGTTATTTCACACTTGAACATGTAAATCTGGAATAAACCTGAATTCTGGATAATCTGTTCATGTTTATTTAATCTTGGGCTGAGAGTGAACTGTGGTGAGCCTGAGGTGGAGCTGGGGTACCCTCACTCCCAGCCCCAAAGGAGGAATACACCTCCCAGGGTCATAAAGATCTTTTAAAATAAACGCCTCCACCACCTTCAGGTTGCAATTCTTCGAGGGGGAGGCAAACATGATGTTTCATACATATTGGTTGGACTTATCCATCCATCTCATACATCCCCCCCCCCCCTATAGAGAGGCAAAGTCCCTTCCCTTCTGGTGTCCCCCATGGGACCTTAATTCGGAAAAAATATGTACGAGAGAAAAATAATTTTTTGATCCCGATAATTTTGCAAGTCCAGAAACTCGCAGTTTGTCGTAGTATCATTTAGGTTTATGTGAAACCGTTCAGTGAAATACATCTCTTCGTCTCGCACAATAAAAGTCACCAACACTAGCTAACTAGCTAACTTAGCTATGTGCCACCTTGGATGCATTAAGAGAACTGGATACAGCGTTGGAGGCGGGGCCCCGTTCATTCCTATGAAAGTTGCTCTGTGGTGTGTGAAGCCAAAATGGCTCGACTTCCGAGTGATAAAGTATCCGGATCTTTCGGCGATCTTCCGCATCCATTGGGCCCATAGAACAGGCGCAGTAGACGCTCGGTCACATGGCTCGGTCACAGGGTCACAGCCGTCATGTTGTCGTCACCGCTTGCTAACTCCGCATCCCAGCCCCCTTCAATCTACCTAACTTACCTAATGATTTAAATAGGGGCTATACAAGTTTTCGTACTGGGAAGTTGATTCATCTAAAAAATAAAATTTCCGCTACAGATGTCTCTTTCCCAATATAAGTCTACGGGAAAAAAGTATTTTTGGGCCCAATGGCATCACGTGATGAAGAAGGAAGTTGTAGTACCGCCGTTTGGCCACTACGAATATTGTCATCAACCACTTGCGCTCTTCCTGGGGGCTTGTATCCCACGCACAAATGTAACGTTATCTTACCTGATGTGTTTTATCCAGCGTCTCCTGGTCTTTTTATCAGCCGGGAAGAGAAAAAACGAGTCAGACCCGTTGCCGATGTGAGTTCATCCCAGTATGAAACACACAAGCATCGTGGCTTCAGAGAGACGTCACTTATGCGACTTTTGGGTGTGCAGTCTTTCTCATAAATTATTTATCTCTCGCTATTAACTACCGTACACTTTTCTTCTGAAATTAGGTCCCATGGTGGCCCATCAGAAGGGGAGGGACTTCACCTCTCTATAGCCTCGTCCCCCAGCTCCTCCTGTGGGTTCCCAAGGCATTGAAACTTATGCTGATTAGAAACCGAAGTGCAGTTTCATATATAGATCAGTCATTAATTTGGACCTGCCAGATGAATATTAAACCTTCAGTTTGATTCAAGTCAGATAACACTGAGATGCTTGCTTGCTGATAATTAGAACAACAGCTCTACACTCTGATGCTGGATAGTATCAATGTGCTGGCCAGCACTGAGGGAACCATCATGTTCTTATATTAGTCAATTGGAAACCATGAAGTTAAGTTACCCGAGGACATGGAAGATGGTCACAATGTCATGACAATAGTTGACTGAGTCAAAAGTTAAAAGTGATGCTATTAGTTCTTCTGTTGGTCTGGATAATGGCCTGATGGGTGGATGACACTGATACAGGGTGAGACTGAAAACCAGTCGCCACGATGACATTTAGGAGTAACAGATGCACATTAGGAACAGCTGATAGTTAGAATGCAGACAAACTTATATCTTTACTGGCATGCCAGAGAAAAGAGACGGGAGAAGGAGGGGGAGGGTAGAGAGGACAAGAGAAGAAAATTTGGGAAGCCAAGTCTTGATAAAGAAAAAAGCTGGAGTCTAAGGAGAAGCTAAGCTGGGTGGGGAAGCAACTATCTATATGCATTGCCAAGAAAGTCATGCATCAGCTCAGGTGGAGAGGCAGTGACATGCTTACTGCAGGATTCATAGACGGGGATCAAGCATATTGAATTGATAAATGATGTGAATGGCATCTCAAGTAGAAGCAGCTTTAGTCTTCAACTGGACTGATGACATCTCAGCTTCAAGTTTTATGTTCATTGTGTCATTTTACTTCAATTCTATAGTAACAAGTCAGAATTTCCCACTTGGTACCGTAGGTTGGAATTCCACACAGCCTCATTTTCTACTCTGACTTCAAGTTTTTTTGTGAAGTTTTGTGAAATGTATGGATCAAACAAACACAAGACTTTCACCCAGGGGACCGCTGTTCGTATCGCGTGTAAAACCAAGTCAAATTTCAAGTAAACGTTGACTTATTTTACAGTATATTTGTTACGTAATTTACGTACTTAACTAACGCCAGTTACGTAACAAACATAGTTATTTTACATAACAAAAGTACTGACTTGAACCCAAGCCACAATCTTAACACAATAACACAATAATTTGTGTTTACAGATTTGCGATAATGTTTGAACCAAATCTCCCGTTACTTCCTTCAATTGATCATTTCTGAGAGACAGTAAACATTTAGGCAACATGAATGCATTCAAATTCAGTGGAAGGAGACAAATGGAGCAAGATGATGCAACTTCACTTTAGGCAGTGCAAATGCCTCACAGAGCAGCAAACTCCCAGTTGAACTTGAAACATTCACCTGACATAAATAATCCACACTGTTTCATCAAAAAGTAAACCCAAACCATTAATTATGATGGCTAGTTTACCATCATGTAAACCGTTTCACATCACCTGATTCATTGTGCTTTTCAATCTCAGTCCTTATGTTTCATGAAAAGTAAACAGTATCATGTTTGTGAAAATGTAGAAATGTTTAACTTTTTTCTATATTTCCTGTCTGCATGGATGGATTACTGAACGGGCCTAACAGGCACAGGCCCTGAGGCCCATAGTGTCAGGGGCCCCTCTGCCCTTCACCTACAAAATGTCACAACGAGAGACACTACCAACCAGGAAGAGACTCAAATTGACTACAAAGAAACATAAAACAACTACAGAGAGAAACAAAAAGACAAAAAAGAGACCAAAACAACTACAAAGAGATGCAAAACAGCTGCAAAGATACACAAAAAGACTCACAACAACTATGAAAAGGGACAAAACAACCACAAAGAGACACAAAATGACTACAAAGAAACATAAAATGACTACAAAGAGACACAAAGCAACTTCAAAGAAACTCAAAATGACTACAAAGTAACTCAAAATGACTACAAAGAGACTCAAAATGACTGCAAAAAAACATAAAACATCTACAAAGAGACTCAAAATGACTGCAAAAAAACATAAAATGACTACAAAGAGACAAAGCAACTTGAAAGAAACTCAAAATGACTACAAAGAAACACAAAGTGACTACAAAGGAACACAAAACATCTACAAGGAGACACAAAGTGACTACAAAGGAACACAAAACAACAACTATGAAAAGGGACAAAACAACCACAAAGAGACACAAAATGACTACAAAGAGACTCAAAATGACTCCAAAGAGACATAAAATGACTTCAAAGAGACATAAAACGACTACAAAGAGACACAAAAAGACTACAAAGAGACTCAAAATGACTACAAAGAAACACAAAACAACTACCAAGAGACACATCAAGACAACAAAAAGAGGCTAAACAGCTATAAAGTCTGTGTGTCTTGCTCCTGTGTAGGAGAGGTGGTGGGGCCTTTTGCATGTCTGTGCCCCGGGGCCCATTGTCTCATAATCAGCCCATGACTGTCTGATAGAAAGGTGACTTTGAAAAGCGAGGAGCTTGTGGCACAGAAAAGCATGAGGTGCCCTTTGATTAGCTACTCAACGTGGAAAGCAGAAGTGGGAATACATCTGTGCTGATGTACAGATTGTGCTGCTGTACAGTACATAACATCCAGTTGCGACATGCTGTCCAAAGCGTCAATCACTATGGAAATGACAAAATGTGATAAATGCACCATCCACAGACATCATTAAGCCAATGAGTCTTCGAATCAAAGCACCTTAGTGCACCAGGGGTTCAACCTGTGACCCTGGACAGGGGCCCTGGAACACGCCAGGGATAATGTTCATTGTGTCAAAGCCGTTGTTGTCTAGTGGTGACCCTGCACTGAGCAATACACCATGAGAGTAAAGAGTTCATCATTTTAATTCTATGCCTGTTCTTTCTTATCAGGTAAAAAAGAGACACAGGAAGTAGGAAGATGTAACACAATATACTTTAGCTCTGTGAACACAAAAGTAACTTCTTATTCTGAGAATTTGTATTTTCTTTTTACGAATGATACATTCTATGCTGCAGCTGACAGGAGAATGAATGAGCCTTTATTCTGTCCTGCACTGTGCAGTGTAGCGTTTTTTGGGGGAGAAAATAAAACCTTCAAGTTCAATTCCACTGAAATTGACTATAGTTTGGAATTGTACAAATGAAGAAGTCTCCCTTTAAGTTCCCATCTCAGTTCTATTTTTACAGCCTCACTTGCCACGGAGATGAGAGTGACGGCCGGCTTGAACGCAAGTTACTGCGATACGATAACATTTGCTGTTCATGACAGAGTTAGCATGCAGCTTTAGCCGTGATGTCTAGCTCTGCTTTTCCTGCAATGTGTGAAACCCAATATCCATACTTTACTTGATGTGTAGTGTTTACCACTTTGGTTTTAAAATGGGAGGGGGCAGGTCGCATCCAAGCAGACCCTCCGCCGTTCTCCATTTTGTTGTTTCGGCTCGCTGCGACTGGCTGTGGTTTATTTTGGTTGACGGATATTGAACGGATATGCCGTCACGTTACTCAGACTACAACAATAAAAGTGGCAACTTCTTTCTTCCTCCGCATAGACTCAAATGAAGCAAATATGTAGATTCTGGCATTACATTTTTTTTTTTCAAAAGCGATACATAGGTGAATCCCTTTTTTTTCCCACCCCTAATTATTACTGTGTCTGAGTTAACAAATCTAATCTATTTCCTAGTATACTCTTTTTTATTATTCTTTTGGGCATTTTGGCCTCTATTTGACAGAGGATAGCGTAGAAATGGGGGATTCGATGGGTCCAGGATGTTGCGGCATGCGTCGTAACCACTCTGCTACCGAGGTACTCCCTAGAATCCTCTTTTAATAAATTGTGGTTTAATTGGATTTGACATGATTACATTTGTCTTTTCAGCTGAGAATTCACAAAGCTATACAAAATACATTTTATATTGAAAAAAATGATTCTTTTAAAACAATATAAAAACCATTCATTGTCCTTTACAGTCTCCTCTGCCATTTTACTTCCATTGTTTCTCTAGTTTTCATGTCTGCCATTATTGCAGCTCCCAAATTTAAAGCCACTATATCTGGTGTTACGACTAAACTAAACTGGCTTGTTGCAGGTCACAAAAGTAAAGTACATCCTTTACTAAAAGAGTGGTGTAGGTGACATTTGAAAATACATAAACAATCCCTTGCGCTAATGCAGCGTCTCTCTGTGCATTATCTGACCTCAGACATAAAGCCATGAAGAAACAAGAAAAAAACTAAAGATGCACCACAAGTCTGCAAATCCACATATCAAACACAAACTAGGGCAGCGAGGGCTGCAATTCTCTCCAATCGTATTCACTCCCCCTCAATTCCTGAGCTCCTCAACACTCTCCTATTAACGATCCAGCAGTAAGAGTCTTGGGAAAAGCTGTAAACATGTTTGAGGCTATTTGGTTCTCTTGGAGAGTCTAGTTTTCTCAGAGACACAGATAAGAGGAGAGCATGGTGAAAGCAGTTTGAGCACAGAGGCTGGCGCTCAGCGTAATGATGGTCAGAAAGCAGATGAGAGCTGAGACGAGCCATGCCTTTGAATTAGCCGAGACAATAAAAACATAATCAGCATGCTGGACAGGACATCATGGGACTGACACAGTCACAGAATTTTGTGAAATGAGCACAAACTCTGAACTAAAATTATGTTGTGGTCATGAATTATAGAAAGATTGTGTTCCCTCACCAAGAAAGGAGTAAGTAGCAAGTAACAAAGTTTTCACCAAAATTAGTCTAAGGTTATGTTAAAGAGTAAGCATCCCTAAAACATGCGTGCAAGACTTACATTTAAAGTCTTTTCAGACAGAGGGCGATTGACGCGCTCGTTATTCAATTTCAATGAGAGGCGAGCGGGCAGGTAGGGAGGTGCAGGTGATCTGACAGGCGGAGCGACAAGCAGCGCAATCCAGTGAAACTGTCGCGGTCGTGCTCATCTCACGCACACACATTCTGCCAGAGTTGAATTAGTAGCTTTAACTTTTTCATCGGTGCAAGACTGGATGTATCAGGTAGCGTTATGTATAGTTTTAACAACAATGCTAGATTAGTCATCAATCAAAAATAATAGTTTGTGGTTGGTATCAAAGACTAGGATTGCCAGAAAGATACACCGCACAGTTGTACCCAGTGTACAGTAGTGCACAGTTTCCATGGGGGAGGAGCGCAGTCAGACCTCGCAGGTCCAAGAGAGTACACAGGCGGAGTGTCGCTCCTCGTCTGAAAAGACCATAACGGTGAAAACAGGATGCAGAGCTGCCCAACTGATAATGGTTGGTCCTTGGAGCTACTTATCCACCTTATTCTCGGGGGCGTTACTGTAGAAATGATTATTGTTGTAACTTCCGGTGAGGTAGCGGAAGTAGCAGTAAGCTATTTAGTCCCATAGGCTAACCATAGTGGCTAACCCTATGACTAACCCTAGTGGCTAACCATAGTGGCTAACCCTAGTGGCTAACCACCAACGGCGCTTCTTTTGAAAAGTAATTCACCTTCAATTTAGCAAATCCTGCTTTATTTTTAACAGATATTTAATTAATGTTAAATTTGCATTTTCTAAAATGTCCTTGCGCGGCTGTGGTACTTGTTGCGTTGTTCGCGGCTGTACTAACAACCAAACAAACCTAATTTAAAAACAAAGAGTGATTGTTGTGACGAGGAATGCAGAAGAATGTGGCTGAGAAACCTAAACTTGAAGAGACCACCCAAAACCCTCGGTATGTGTGCTCATTTCATTTTGTCGACAAAAAGCCAGCGGAGGTAAACCCGTATCCTACTTTGTTTGAATTTACAACGTTAACCACGTGCTTACTGCGACCGTAGTGGAGCGTCATAGTTTGGAATACCCTGTGCGTTAGAAAGTGACAAACTGGGATCAGAACGAGTTGTCTATGTAATCCTTTCCTGGTGAGGGAATGTCATTTTTGTGTGCAGAAGCATATTATTGGCATTTAAGACATGCACATCTCACAAAATGTCAGAGGAACAATCAGCAATATGTGATGTGGTGCAAGGCAGCATATACTGTAGAGGGGTGGGGGTGGGTGGGGGGGGGGGGGTAAGTTGGGGTAGCAGGTGGGTTGCACTGTGGGGTTGGGGTCCTGAGAGAGAGAGAGGCCGGGACGGGCCTGAGGCGCCCAGCGAGATGCTGGCGCAGCACGGCTCCAGTCTGCCAGGCCTTGGCTTTAGGAGGGTAAAGAGTGAGAAAAACCAACCTTCCCGTTGATCTGAGTGGTGAGATTTTGGATTGTATTTTTTGGATGGCGGGGTGCAATGATGATGGAGGGATTTAAGATAAAGTGAAAAAGAAAAAAGAAACAACAAGAGGGGCAAAATAAGGAGTAGGAGGAAGAAGACAAGGAGAAACAGAGAGAGTAAAACAGGCAAATATCTGCTTATCCATTAACGGGTGAGAAAATTACAGTAGAGACAACAGCCTGTGCAGTGAGGTGACACACACACACACACACACACACACACACACACACACACACATCATATGGCACATAACAATGCAGTGCAAACCCATCTCTCTCTCACACACACACACACACACACAAAGCAAAAGGCCATGAAGGATACACTCTCACATGAGCACAAAAAGACACATAGTAAGATCATCATCTAACTGTGACTGTAAAACAGAGCACTGTTCCAGTGTTTCCAGTCAGCACCCACACATACGGACGCACAGAAGCAGACATGGACACACACAATTACACACACCCACATCGCCCTGTCTGTCCTTAACTTCGCTGCAGTGTTTGAGCCCTTCAGAGCTGCTGAATTAAGGCAGCATTAAGGAGGCTGAGGCTTGCTGACAACCAGACTTCATTAAGCACACAAAGCAGACAGTGTGTTACTGCCCACATTTATTCTGCCCATTGACTCTGAGCGAGCTCAGCCACCGAGCCTTGAAATCAATGAGCGCATAAAGATGGCCCCTGATAGGATTAGTCAAACACTCACCTTGGAAATTTCTACTTCTTTTGCCATGTGCCCAGTCCTAACTGAGAACACATTCTTTTCTATGGATGATGCGTTAAAGGAGCACACAGAGACTGTCCTGTTGGTCCACTTACCCACTACCTGATGGCATTAAAGTAATAACGACTAAAGGTGTCTGAGTTTCCCTCCAGTATTCAACATCAAGCCAGATTTTTATGTCTTGAGTATAGTGATTTACTGGTGTGCAAATGTTGATTTAGTCACTCTGTGTCTGTGCCGTCATAAATCTACTGAGCCCTCTGACAGGAGACTAGGTTCTCTAGCCCTGACCAATTCTATGCTCACTCAAGCAAAGAGCAGATATTCGGCTGCTGGACCCAGCCTTACATCCACATTGTATCTGCTTAGGCTAAACTGCATTGGCTTAATACTGGCTTGAAAGATGGATTTTGATTTCAGAGACTGAAGATATTTCAGACTGGTCTGTGATGTTAGGCCAGACCAAGTCATTTCACGCCTAAAAAGATGGCCATCTTACCACCCAGGCTACCTCATAATTAAGAGCCACGTTTCCATGGCAACAATCAGTGACACCTGCTGGCCAGTGTTTCCATGGTAACATTGAGAGAACCCTGCCGACCAGTGGCACAGAATGAGAAATAAAGAGCAAAACATGGCTCATTATTTTTGGTCTGCTAACAATATTGTGGAGTGAGCAATGAGAAAGGTAAGAGTTGTTAGAGAATGAAGTAACCTGTTGGAAATATACAGCAGTGAGGACATCGTCACAAACTATCCTGAGCAATGAGTCAGCAGAAGTACTGAATTATCATAATGAACACACAAAATGATCATTTGATCATTTGAATTCACCTTATTCTTTGCCTGAACTAGGGTGCTTCCGCATTGCGTCATGTTGTGTTCTCACTTTCGTTTCGTGCGGGAGTGCCATTATTTTGCTATGAGCTGTGAGGAGCTACTGGGTGTTTGAGACCAGCTGGTCAGCGTACAAAAGCACATGTCAACTGTGTTTTTGTAATCACTCTCACTACTAGAAGGGATAGACACAGGTCTGCACTGCAGGTTTGACCATTGGGTACTAAAAACAAAGCCGGCTTTATCGCCAAATTGCTTTAGCGAGCCAGCTTTAGCTATCTAGCGCTAGCTAGCTGCTAGCTAGCTAGCTGCTAGCTAGCTAGATAGTGGAAAACAGGTGTTTCCGTTTGAGAATTGTTGTGGCCTGCAGTGACAACTCTTTATAAATTTCACCTCTCTAGTGTGGACAATTGTCTGACCGGCCACCGACATCTATCTGGCAGTGAGAGTTTACAAAAACACTGTCAACACAACATTGTGCTTTTGTATGCTGACCGACCGGTGTACTGATATGTTTCGGCACTTTTGTAGCTCCTCATAGCGGAGCCCTCTAAACCATGAGACACTACAAATGTCCTCATATGTTATTTCAGGCCATTTTCGTATGTCGTCCTCCCAGTCAATGATAGCTGATGGATGTGGTATTGTTAAACCGTCTCTGGTGAAACCGTCTCTGGTAAAACCATCCGATCGCCGCAGTGTAGCTGCTTAATCATGTGCTTAATAGCACTGCTGCCACTTAACCGAAAGAACTAACACAACTGCGTTCGAACCGGAAGTGAAAAAATAGGCGGGGAAACATAAGGCGAATATCATCATGGCATAAAAAGTCTCAGGCTTGCACAGGCGGGCTACTCGTCCTTGCAAGTACTGTTTAGGCGGAAGGGTTTCAAATAGTAAGGTTTTAATGAAGATGCATGTGTTTTGGAAGTACTGAGCATACTACTGGATAAATGAGACTTGGATTATACGGCACGACTTATGTGAGAGTTTGTAAACGGATGATTTGATATAGTTTTGCTGTTGTTAAACGCGGCCCCCATTTACTTCTCCGTTCACCGGGGAGGCATGAGAGAAAAACACATTTTCGTCAAGAATTCAAGGCAACATGGGGTGAGTAACTGATAGACAAATGGTAATTTTGGGGGTGATGTATTCCTTTAAGACAATGGTTTCCAACCTGTGGTCCAGGCACCCCTTAAGGGATGCCAAGGATCACAGGGGTGCACCAGCATTTGTGTGCTCTGAGGTTGTCAAAATTAGATTTGCTCATGTATAACTAAAATCATAATAACACACTTACTGGATAATTTATACAAAAGTCTGTATATAAAACTATTAAAAAGATATACAGTATATATACTGTATATATATATATATATATTGATACTTAGTAGCAAAATCTAATGAAATATTCAATCCATATTTGTTGGCGTTTAGCCTTTCTAAAACAACATTTTTACTGTGGTCAAAAACCTATTTGCTCTCCCGCTTGACGCACACAAAGGGAGGCCCCCACCGTATTAGTCTCCCCCTGCTGGCTATTAGAAAGAATGCAAGTTTAAGTAGCCCACTGGGAGCCAACTATCTACAGTGTTTATATTCGATATCAACATTGTTATTTCTCAACGGCTAAGTGGACCAAGAGACATCTCTCTGTTTCAAGTAAAGTCTTGTATATGAACATCAACATCCAAAAACACATCCTCTCACAAACAACAGAGCAAACTTAAAACACTTTCTCACATGTCCAATAGAAGAGGTGCAAACGAAGCAAAGCACATTAAAGCTGTCAATCATCATGTGTAGATAGAAGGATAAGCATTTGAGAGATGAACAGAAACATATACATTGTGTGTATATGACACATGGCACAAGGGTGGAGGAGGGATTGTGAATTTTGGGCACCAAATACAGAGAATACATGAAATGCTAAAAAAAAATAGATGAAGAGAAAAATAGATAACAGAAATGAAGACACACACACTTTGGTAACATATGGCGTGTTGCAGTGTTTGCTCAGAAGGGAACTGTGAGATGAAAATGGAGACATGAGCTACCGGCACACCTGGAGAGGTTAAAGGTTAAAGCAACACAGACGGGAACCTTGAAAAGAGAAGCAGAAATAACAAATCATACACTTCATAATCTGACTGTGTTGGCTACGGCTCTGTTTGGTTTATTGGGGGATGATGCAAAATAGATGAAATTTCATTTTTGACAACTGCAATACTTTTCATTAACAAACATTTAATGTTTAGAGAGATTCTTGGAAAGTGTTTTTTTTTGTTCTCAAAGCCAATGTCTAAGTGTGAGCGCTCTTTAATCTGTTATTGGGAAACTGATGTATCTGTACATCTGCTCACACACACACACACACACACACACACACACACACACACACACACACACACACACACACATAGAGGCCGTAACGTGGACAGTGCACTTATGGTGCTTGATTGGTCCAGTCCGCTTAGTTGGACTGACCTTTGTATACCTTTGAATAAGCTACCTTTCTATCATTACTGTAACATTTCCAATCTGTGTGTGGATATGTTTCTTGGTGAGAAAGCTATTTTGGTGGGTGACAGTTCTTTTCCGATTTGCTGCTGTTCCAACCTGTTATAGGTTATATGTCTCTTGTATGATAAGGTTGGTTGGCCCTCTCTTGCAGATAGACGTAACAAACATTTGTATTTGTTTATTTACAAAGCCCTTACTGGTAAACTACCACCTTACATAACAACAATATTGGATTGGAACTCTGGCCCCTATCCAACTCGTTTAAATGACTGGTTTATACTTAAGGTCCCCCGAGTATATTCTGACTTTGGAAAATCTGCCTTTTCCTTTAGTGCTCTTGATTCTTGGAACAACCTTCAACACACTTTAAAGATCGACACTCTTCCAACCTATGCACAATTCAAAACCATGATCACAAACCACTGTATATCACTGTGCAACTGTTTTAGGTGAATGAATCTCTTTGTTTTATTGTGTGTATTATGTGGTTTTTCCCTGTTTTTATCTTTGCTTTATCATGTCATGTGTGACTTTCCCTGTTTTTATCTTGTTCAATTGCGTTTGCATGATTTTCTGTTTTTATCTTGCATTTTGTTGTGTAATTGCTTTTGACTTGTCTGTCACTCGACAAAACTGTAAATGAGGGCAACCTCAGTGAATTTTCGAGTTTAAATAAAGGTTAATAAAATAATATAGTCGGCTTGTCTGTCCTGTATTTTTGAAAGTGACATATGTTTGAAAGTCATGTTCCAGTGGTTAGTGTATTTTCATAGCGGCTGTGTTTTGTCAGGATGTTTTTTGTGCCTTCCACAGAACCTTGCTATTTTTCTGGACCAATTCAACTAACTGTAGTTAATAACTGGGTTTTAGGGCTGTCAGAGTTAATGCGATAATAATGTGTTAATGCAAATTAATTTTAAAGCCACTAATTTCTTTAACTCATTAACTTTGACGCATTAACGCAACATGCCATTTTTAGGTTGTAGCGTGCTCAGTTTTGAAGCTAGAATGAAGATACTGGTATCATATGAAACTATGTTATGTGTTGTTAATTGATTTCCAATAATAAATATATACATACATTTGCATAAAGCAGCATATTCTGCCCACTCCCATGTTGATAAGAGTATTAAATACTTGACAAATCTCCCTTTAAGGCACATTTTTAACGGATAAAAAATGTGTGATTAATTTACGATTAAATATTGTAATCGATTGACAGCCCTACTGGGTTTATCAATAAATTTACAACATTAAATAGTTTGAAATTAGTTTGAAAATGTATCAGCTATATAGTCCTTCAAACAAACAAACAAACCTTTGTGCCAAATATTAAGAAATTACCTCAAGGTGTTCTTGCTATATCGTGTTCATGAGAATGGGACATATGGATGGACGGATGGACGGATGGACGGATGGACCAACCAAAGGACAACCCGAAAACATAATGCCTCCGGCCACGGATTTCCCCAGTAGGGAGGCGTAAAAATCTTGAAGATAGGCCCATCATTACTCGCTGACACCAGTAGCATGTAGGACAGCAATTAACCCACAAACAACTGCGAGGATGAAGAGGGCCACTTGATACAAGTTTGCTGAAACAATGTATTAGTTTAGGTTAAAATTTAGAATTATATTTTTCAGCAGATTTTGTCCCTCATCTCTTACAGTGTTGTTTCTCTTTGAAAGAAGTGCTTCATGGTTAGTACGGACAGAAGAAATGATTACAGCGATCAATAACTCTTTCATTGTACATATGGCATGTGGGTATTGTATTAAAGGTGCATTTTGTAGGATTTGGTTGTAGCATCTAGCGCTGAGGTGGCAGATTGCAACCAACTGAAACGTGTGCTAAGCGTGTAGGAGAACTACGGTGGCCGACGCAAAAATGTGAATGGCCCTGTCTAGAACCAGTGTTTGGTTTGTCCGTTCTGGGCTACATGGCGACCAGCTCCATGAAGAGGACCCGCTCCGTATGTAAATGTAAACGGCTCATTCTAAGGTAACGAAAGCACAACAATTCTTATTTTCAGATGATTATACACTAAAGAAAACATATTTATTATTGTTAAATTCAATTTCTGCCAAATAGATCCCCCAAAATGTTAAAAACTGTTTCTTTAAAATAGACTTCAAAAAAATCGAAACCTATCCTTCAAATATGAAAAAATGATATTTGATATGCTTTAGGGCTAAGACAAGGGGTTATAATGACATTTATTACTGGGTCAAAATAGGCCAATAGTCTTGATTTATGAAGAAATGCTTAAATAGTTCAAAACAGTATTTTTATATTGTAAACCAGCTCTAGTAAAACCACAGTAAAGATTAGGTAGTAACTGTATTTAGCATGCAGGAGTTTCGAGGGTTTTTTAAGGGAAACTGCATCAAAGAGAATTGTCAATGAAAACGTCAGATGAACAAGAGACTAAAGCAGTAATGAATCACCCCTATGCTTTGAAAATTGCCTTTGAGAACCTGATATTGGTTGAGGCTAATTGAGTTGTTTGTTGACAAGGCCTACAATGAGAAGCCCCGAGGCTTGCTTGCACCCTGCTGGCTTTTGTTGCAGCACATCCAGTCAACCGGAGCCCGCTTTCATGGGGAATTCCCCGCCTGTCTCCTCCGACACGGGAGGTGCAATGGCGAATGGTGTCAGCTTCTCTTTGTGGCAAGACTCCACATGTAAACCTCCACCTCCCCAAAACAACGAGGCAGAGCCGCAGCCAACCTCTCGTTCACCCTTGATGAGTCAAAACACGGCGAGGTTAGGCAGGTCAAGCAAACTAACAGGGCATTGCAGCAAAATACATAAATCACCACCGAGGAGACAAAGACGAGACAGAAAGGGAGATAAAGAGAGCAGGAAATGACAGCAGAGACCGGACGGGCATCAACACGTCTGACTTTCACTGCGGTTGAATCCAGGGAGCCAGCTTTCCTATTAGCAGTCAGGAGGCAGAGGAGGTGACGAGAGAAGACCTGATTGTTGGAGGAGGCGACCTGAATGGCGGTGGGGAGGGGTCAGTCGGGGTCAAGAGGGATCTTACCTCGAACATAAAGGTTAGCCGGAGCAGAGTAGCGAGTCCCGGCGCTGTTGACTGCCACACACTCGTACTTGCCCTGGTCCGACTCCTCACTGTTCTCTATCTGAAGTGCTCCTGGGGAGGGAGGCCAAAATGTCACAGTTCAGGTCTGCACCACACACGTTCAAACCACGCACACACACAAATGGTGGTGGAGTATTCTGATTCAGAGACACACACACACACACACACACACACACACACTCACACACACACACACTCACACACACACACACACACACACACTAGTCCCTAGCTGTCCATACCCTTGCCTAAATAAACCCACATTTGATCCTGTGGTGTTTTCATTACAAACCTATAAGATTTCAGCATTCAGAATTAATGTCTCTTCTTTTTGTTTACTATTTGGAGGCCTACGCTATATCTAATAACTTATGGCAATGACCAAATATTATCAGGTTTGTTATGATCCAGGACTTCTGTCTAACTGGCTCATTACTCAGCCCAGTTCCAGGAAAAAATATTGGCAATGTACGTTTTTGCAAACCACGGATACGTTGAATGTTTTTTGCATTTGGTCAGAGCAAGTGACGTAGTTCATCAGCCCGGTCTCAACAAATGCTGTATGAATGACATGGTAATTTGTAAGTAATTTTGTGTGCAATCGCAAGGCCTTTGTTGCTTTTGTCGTGTCATGTGTATGCCAACGTAGTCTGTACTGACAGCAATGCAAACGCATCCGTGTGAATATGCTACGCTCAGAGCTAGTGACGTAGAATAAAAGCTGCTATGTATAACTGACCGCTGCTATGCACAGTTCTGATGTCGAACTCTGGCGGACAGTTTTTGTGTAAAATTATTGATTTCTTAAGTAAGTAGCCGTGTAATAAGCGGGATAATACAGCTAGCGGGTCATTGATGTGAAGTAAACCCCTCCACCGCATCGCCCCATTGGGTTTTATGATCCATAACTTGTTACATTACGTTGTTATGTTACGTTGTTACGTTATTATTTGAACACAAATCATTATCTTTTTTCTGACCTTAACCATGTAGTTTCGTTGCCTAAAACTAACCAATCGTTTCACAACGTTAACCATGTGGCATTGTGCGTTTCTGCAAGCGTGATACGAGGCTGATATGAAAAATATTTAAGAACCATTTGGCTCAGAAAAATCAATATTCAACGTATCCCGTGGTTTACAGAAACATAGAAATACCAACAATCTTTTTCCGGCGACTGTATTGCATTAATTGCTGTAGTGTCACACTACCACTGTCAATGAAAATTGCATGAGAGCAACAAGGCTGCAGGTCAGAGGGAGGTGAAGCAGCTGTTCTCCACTGGCTGCAGAAGCTTCACGGATAAGGCTGGTAAGATGCAACAGTTAGTATTTGCTATATGTGATATTGTGATATTACCACCTGGACCAAAGAAAACAAATACTTTTAAAGCAGGTGGAAGATGGAAGCTTTCCCTTTAAAGTCTACATACCTATGTATTGACTGCAGCATAATGTTATTCTATAGCGACAATCTGTGGTTGGTCATTTTGAATGTCAATCAAAAGACCTTTCAGTAAAAGAAAGCGTTTTTTGAACACATCAAAAACCATTGTGGAGCAGACTTTGTCCCAATAGCTTTCAGTGTCTTCGGGTGGTCTAAACACTGCTTCAGAGGTTTTTCCAATGTGATCAACACACTTTCACTCCCAACTCGTCAAATGCTGCAGCTTGGTCAGTGCCCCTACGCTTCTCACTATGACGCTCTAGGTACCCCCCTCTAGCATCAGTTTTGTACGTGTCAAGTATAGATTCAGTTTCCGCTCGTTACATGCATACAGTATCTTTTCAAAATAAACTTCCAACGTAGGTTTACTTAGGCAACAAAACTGCTTGGTTAGGTTTAAGGTTAGGTTTAGCCAACTAAAGAACTGGTAAGAAAGATTGTGGTTTGGCTTAAAATAAGTATGTTTGTTACGTAAAATAAGTATTTTTGTTACGTAACTGGCATTAGTTAAGTACAGAAGTTACGTAACAAAAATAAGATAAAATAAGTCAACGTTGACTTGGTTTCACACAGAACTCTCCTGGGTAAAAGTCTGTGTTTGATTGACCCATCCAACCTCCCCTCCCACCTGCCCTACGCTGTCTTTCTCGCTCTTTTTACTACATCAGTTGCTCTGACTGTCTAATAACGACGGGGTTGGGTTTACATTGGAGTTAGCTGAAAGTCTCATACAGATGCTAAAAGTTGCCCCGATGCGTCAGTATCAGACACCAAGGGACACTGACCAAGTGTTGGTATTTGACGAGTTGGGAGTGAAAACGTGTTGAACATGTAGAGGGAAACATACACTACTTGTCAGTTCTGGAAGATAAGATGTAATGTTGATGTAATTAAAGCCACTGGATTGTTTAAATCAAAAAATAGCAGCAAAAGTAAAAAAGCCCTAATTGGTCAAAGCCTTTAGTATACCACCTGTGTTATATTCTTGTGTTTCCATTGGATAGACCCTTTCTCCTATAACCCTAACATCCACTGACCACTGCTCTAAAAGCACAGAATACTTCTCATGTACACTAAAGACCTCGTTGAGAGCTTTCAGTTTGGGGAAATAACAGATGACACTTACCTGGCACCATGATTTAAATCCATTCATTTCATAACAATTCCATAGCATTTATACAAACATTTAATATTCAGTTGTCAGTAACATGAATGTATTTTTAGTGACTATGCAATATTATATATTGGCTGTGAATGTGACATACATCATGCAGTCTTGCAGTGGACAATAAGAAATGTGAAAAATAAAAGGTTAAAAATGTACATATTTCAGAATACAATCCTGAAATGCCACATGGGATGGGTTTGTAATATGACTTTAACAACCAGTTTAAGAAAAAATGAATAAAACAATCAGCGGTTGGAATAATGTGTGTGTAGCCACATCCCTGGTGGGTCTGGTGCAGACAGTGAGCCCAGAGATGGAGGAGGATCAACCTTCATCTGGGATGCATGTCCTTAAACTACTCTTTATCACACACATAGACATACTCACATACACAGTATGTAGGTAAGCCTTCCTCCTACAAATCACAAGCCATCATGTCAAAATTAAAAGGAAAGAGATGTGCATCTTAAATTTATCCCATTGAGAGTCAGCCCAGGAGGCTGTAGACCAATCCTCACACTGTTGTGTGTTAAAGTGTGAAGTCAGCCCGGTCTCACCAAATGGCGTATGAATGACACGGCAATTTGTAAGTCATTTTGTGTGCAATAACAGCGCCGTTCTTGCTTTTGGCGTGTCATGTGTACGCCATGCAGTCTGTACTGACTGCAATGTAAACGCATCCGCATGAATATGCTACGCTCAGAGCTAGTGATGCAGAATAAAAGGTGAAAGAGACCGCTTATCGTGGGCGCAAACAACACAGGACATTCAACCAGGAGACCGGTGTTCGAGACTGTTGTTCATGTCCCAAAGTGTTGTTGAGTTATTTTGAAGTTACTTTACTGACGTTTGTGACGTATTTTCCTTACTTATGTTACGTTGTTTAAGTATGTATTTTACATTCTTATTTCCAACACATTCTCACTCCCAACTCGTCAAATACCGCCACTTGATCAGTACCCCTCGGCATCGGAGACCTACGCACGGGGTACCCCTCTTGCGTTACTTTTGGACGGACCGGGGACATGTTACGTTACATGCAGAGTGTCCATTCAAGTTAAACTTCTGTTTTCACAGAAAGTTAGGTTTAGGCAACACAACCACTTAGTTAGAGTTAGGAAACGGTTGTGGTTCACGTTAACTTCACTGACTGGCGACTCACGTGACCCACGGGGCCGATGATACCAACGAGTCACATGACTGAAGACTGACGTAAAAAAATAAGTCAACCTTACTTTTTTAGTTTCACACGGGACACGAACAGCGGTCTCCCGGTTGAAAGTGTTTGTGTTTGTTTGACCCACCCACCACCCCTCTCTCTCACGCTATTAATACTACGCAACTTTCTCCAATCGTCGAATAACGCCGTTGGTGGGTTTACATTGGAGTTAGTTGAAAACCCGGTTTGCCACATACTGTTGCTAAAGTGTACCTCCGTGTGTCGGTTTCTGATGCCGAGGGACACTGACCAAATGGCGGTATTGGACGAGTTGGGAGTGAGAACGGGTTGTTATTTCATGACCAACCATGCTGTTTTTCGGTCATGTTTGGAAGGCAACCCCAAAGCTGTGAAACTCTCGTGAGATGGTTAAGGTTGACCTCAAATAGTTAAGGTTAGGATAGGTCGTTGGGCAGCGAGTCTTGTGAGAGTTTTTTGCAAGACTCCGCAATTTGTTGATTACCTTCTCGACATGACTATGTGTTTCCTAAACCTAACTAAGCAGTTTTGCATAAACCCTACTGTGGCCGTTACTGTAGTTTTGTTGCCTAAACATAACCGCGACCGTTTCACAGTGGCGACGTGGCGTTAAATGACATGCAAAAAGCCTAAAATTTGTTATCAGGACACGCAGAATGTCATTCAAATACCGTGCTATTTACACACCTTCCCATGATATCAGGTTGGTAGTATGTGCAGCAGCAGCTGAATATCTTTCTCTATTTATCTATTTCCAACTTTCCATTTTTGGAGGATTGTCTCTCTCATTGCACATTCAGCACCTCTAAATGGCAGAGGCCTTTTAGGAGAAAATGCTTCATTCTCTCCTGAGAATTGCAAACGGACGATGATGGACGTCTGCTCTGACCTCTTGGCATGAAAAAGGTTAATCGGTGCTGCCAGAGAAGGTGTGACTTCTTACAGATGACGACAATGAAGCCCTAAACAAGATGTTAGAAGCTGATGAAACTTCCTCTGCCCTTCAGACGTTGAGCCTTCAATAATGGAGCAAGTGTTCCCTCCCTCTGCAGCTTCTAAGGACAGCGTGCAGACAGAGAGGTCAAACCTTTACACCTCAATGGCAAGCACTTTGCAGACTACTAATTATTCAAGAGGTACGTTATCACATATGCTAACTGGCTCACTTTAATGACCTCGCTCACTGGCATGACCAAGGCAGTGATATCTAGGAGAACTGACAGGGTTTTTTTTGGGGGGGGGGCGGGAGTTTTTCCTTATCCAATGAGAGGATCGCACTGTAAAGGACAGAGGGTGTCGTATCCTGTACAGATTATAAAGCCCCCTGAGGCAAATTTGTGATTTGTGATTTTGGCCTATACAAATAAAAATGACTTGACTTGACTTGACAGTAGGATGCTGAGCTAAACATTTGTATGTGTAGTTTGTTTTAGGGTGCTTTCACACCTAACCTGTTTGGTGCAGTTGGTTCGGTTTGTTAAGGCTGATTGAAAGCTGTCAATCAAAATCTGGTCTGGACCTAAAAACTGAAACAGGTCTGGGTCCCTCAAATCTGACTCTGGTGCAAATCCTTTGTGGTGTGAAAGCAAAGCAGATGAACCACAGGACTGTGCAACGGAATTCTGTGGTTGAACCCTATATTATTAGGGCACCATATTGTGCTGATGGTGCTGTATGACAGCCGCCAAAGCTGTCCAATAAATGAGTTGTTCATTTGTAAGTCACTGTGAACATAACATGAACTAGAACTAAAAAGAAACGTGTATTTTTCCATTTACTGGATATATTTGGTGACCTGTATCATCATCCTTTCACAGACCGCTGAGAAAGAAAGTATTTTATGGTGACAGCAAGTAAAGTTACATTTAAGGCGATAAGACACCCCAGGCAAAAACATTGTTTTTCATGCACTGATCAATTTTGAGATTTTGGTCTATTTTGCTACCATAACATGTCTTCTTTAAGACTAGTGGAAAAAAAACATCCAAAATATACATTTAGGTGTTTATTTTACTACACTTTGTCTATTTGCGTCTGTAGATTTCTCCGAAATTCACCAACAGTTAGCACTAGATAATGCCTCATTTGCATATTTAAACATATAATTTTAGAAAACTTGTAATAGAGTGCGTACCAAACCACCTAGGGCCCCACCTTCTGGGGGGCGCTGGTCACCCTCTAAAAAAAAAATTAAATAATAATTTTTGTGGTGGGTATCTTTCCTCATTTTCTGCATTGAGGTAACAAATACACAAATAAATAAATAAATAAATAAAGATATACACTTTTCACTCCTTTAACTCTCTTTCTCACACTTTTTCATCTGCCCGGCAGCACTTATTTGTTAATAAGAGTGTAAATTGTAATGAAATTGACTAAACACTTTTTAGCCAACAATATTAGGGACCAATAGTTTATTTATATTATAATAAATACAGTTATTTATGAAAATAAAAATCTTAATTTTTGTCATAAAACCCTTGTGATGTCTGATGTGTGTTACGGTTTAAGGGGCTAGGCCAAATCCGAATTTTGTCTGGGGCATCGAAAAGGGCTAGAGCTGGCCCTGGTATCACAAAACAAAAATGTACTCGATATTTTCGATATTTTCTTACACACCTGGAACAAACTGCACCAAACATGTTACAGCAGTACACAACCAACATGTGTACTTATTAGGTTTGGCTAGCTAGGAGACATAATTTAACTGTTCCCTGGTTTCCTTAATGAAATAATTTTCCAACAGTTTAAACAAAATTTTGTACATTGATTGTTGGACTTGATTGTAAATGGTATTTGTTAGCATAGCGCTAATCCTTTGTTAGCCCACTGCTGCCTGTAAATCAGCTTTCCCGCTGATCAGTTGGTAAGTTGTCGAAGTAAACTATTGTCAGTGATTTTATCTGGGAACATTGCCACTAACACCTGTCTATTGTTTCCATCCCTCCCAAGACCATACACGCTCCTGAAGAATGTGGTGAAGGCAGAGAAAGTGGACAGAGAGCTGGAGATGGGACATACTGAGGTGACAGGAGGAGGAGGAGGACAAAGGCGATGGAGGAGAGGGGGCAGTGAGGAGGATGAGGAGACACTTTCTGTACCCAGCATTCTTACCTCTGATTGGTGTACCACCTGGTGAGGTAATTTGAATGCAAATAAGATTAGAGATAACCATTAGCATAAAGAGAAGAGAAAAAGTGAAACAGAGAAAGACAAGGATGGCAGGAGAGCAAAGAGAGGAAAAACAGCAGAGTTAAGAGTGACTGCTATTCTTACCCTGTTTATGAAGAAAAATGTATACATAAATATGTAAGGTATTATTTTTAATATGTCAAAGTGTTAGCCGAGAGTAAGAAATACATTTACTGATAATTTTCAATCAAAATCAATTTCATAAATGAAAACTGTGCAAAATGTATTCTTGGTGAAAACCATTTTCTTCTGTATAAATGGTTAGATTTTACCTAAATGCTCTTGATAAGCGCAGAATTGTGTCAGTTATGTATGCATGCATTCATACCCCAGCTACAACTGCCAGTCTGTCATTAGTGCACCTGGTTCTTTACTTTCACATGGTGCTTATTTGCCTTATACATCTGGCTATTTGCTCCACAGAGCTGGCATCCTGTTGTGATCATAAAGCTCCTTATTCCCCACACCTGCTTGTTTTCCCTGACAGCACCTGGCTATCAAGCACTTGACCCCTCATTCACCAACACCAGGCCTGTTTTGATTCGAACCCAAAGGCGTTTTTTTGTGTGTTTTTCCCCCCTCCTGCATCCTGCCGTAACAAGGCAGATAAAACACAAGCTGCCTACTCTTCCTCTGATGCAATTCAAAGAAACCTGCACTCGTGTCCTGGAATACACTGTGATGTCGCTGCCTCAATGGAGAATAATTAAATCAAGCTCCAAAATTAGCATACTGTAGATGTATTTTTGTAACAGTTGTCATATCATTTGGGACATCTAATCTTCTGCCAGCATTTTTCCCTGTGCACTATTTAGGGTGAAAATATTTGAGGAAAATATCTACTTGTATTATTCCAATAGCAATTTTAATTACTATTATTTTCTGTAAATTAAACACATAGCACCAATTGAGCACGAAGTTATCTTGTTTCTATGTACAATAAGATAAAATAATGCTTGTTGTTGGGGTCCTCCCAGAGTTCAAAAACAGTCAGGAGTTATCCTGTGCGTAATTTCTAAGTACTTTAATACTGGCTGGTTTTCTATAAAACATTTACCAATCAAGCTTGAAATTAAGCAGGGCTTTAAAGGCTGTTATTTACTCGACAACTACTGTACTACCCACTTGGGACTTGTCTATAATGCAGATGTGAAGTGGGATTAGCTATTTCGGTTTCCCTTTAGATTCCGGTTTAGACTAGCATAAACTTTCCTGGTTAAATCATCTGTACAAAAGATGAAAAACTACAGCATACCTGTTTTTTTTTATTTATCTATTTTTAAAGAAAGCCCAAGGTGCAAGCTTGTGTAACTAAAAAGTTTGGGGAAGAAGTTAACTACAACTCCCAAAGTGTATTTAGGGTTGAGTGTGTTGAGAAAATTGACAATTTGCTGCTTAAATCAATTCACTTTTGAATTCTGGATAGATGTTAAATAAATAAAGCACAGGGTTTTGTTCTCAACTGCACAGACAAAGTGTTTCGAACCTAACCCTGACTGGCTTCTTCTCCATGGCAACAGCTGCCAGGCCTCATGGGTATCGTAGTATTTCAGTCCTGTCTCCTAAAAATTATGTTCCCATACAACTAAACTGCATTTTAAAATAACATTTCAAGGGAAATGTATTTTATCGTGGATTACATTTGTTTTAGACTACGGCTGTCAAAGTTAACGTGATAATTACGCATTAACGCAAATTCATTTTAACGCCACCAATTTCTTTATTGTAGCTTGCAATTTTTAGGTTTTAGCGGGCTCAGTTTTAAAGGTAGAATGAATATGCTGACATCATACGAAACTAGAAAACCTAAGGATCCATCCTTCCAAATCCAAATCCATTGGTACCAACCATGTCATACTAGCTTGTCGCGAAGGACGTTAAATAAGCTACATTTTGGTGAGGAAAAACTGGGATGGTCCCTTGACCTCTGACCTCAAGATATATGAATGAAAATGGGTTCTGTGGGTACCCACGAGTCTCCCCTTTACAGACATGCCCACTTTATGATAATCACATGCAGTTTGGGGCAAATCATAGTCAAGTCAGCACACTGACAGCTGTTGTTGCCATGTTATGATTTGAGCATATTTTTTATGCTAAATGCAGTACCAGTGAGGGTTTCTGGACAATATTTGTCATTGTTTTGTGTTGTTCATGATTTCCAATAATAAATATATACATATTTGCATAAAGAAGCATTTTTTGCCAACTCCCATGTTGATAAGAGTATTAAATACTTGACAAATCTCCCTTTAAGCTAAATTTTGAACAGATAAAAAAATTGTGATTAATTTGCTATTAATCACGATTAACTCTTGACAATCATACGATTAATCACTATTAAATATTTTAATTGATGATGTGTTTTACTCCACCTCACCAAGTAGCTTTGTTGCATTTTTTGTTTTGTTTTGTTTCAATTTATAATGTTAACCACGTGTTAAAAACTGTTTAAAACTGTGACTGTAATCCGGGAGAAAATATGTTTCCTCCGAAACATAATTGAGAATGTAGTTTAGTTGTATGCGAACATAATTTTATCGGAGACAGCGTTGAGTATTTGGGTATTATTTCAATTCTCATAAACAAAGTTGAAACAATTTACACTTCCAAAACCGACTCTATTGTAGTAAAATAAAGTCTACTTTTGACTTTCTCCGTATAGTGCAGACACTGGCATTCAAAGAGCATAATATTAAGCAGACAACAGTCTAGAATTCAGTTCTTATTTGGCCATCTCACAGAATGAACTTTAATTAGCTACAGTTGAGTAAATTTGCTGGCATCAGTTGTCATTATAGCTGAGGAAAAGTCTGGGTCACTAACTAAACCTTTCACCTCCTACAGCATGTTAAGACACTGTTAATTACAAGTTATATAATTAAAACCACAGTTGTAATGATTTGACAATCACACTCAAATCACAATTTAAAAATGATTAATCGTTCAGCCCTAGAACTATTCATTCTAGTAACACAGTAGTAGCATTTCCTCCTTTAATCTTGCATATCCCTGGTGTAGGTAATCTTTAATAACTGGCACCATTTGGGCATATATCTTAGGTCATATGCAGCAAACGGTAGAGAGAGGGGTGGTTACTATGCAGATGCCAGTGATCTGGATAATAAACCAAGCTGCTCTTCAGTCGACAAGATAATAAAGAAGTGTCAGATAGGTGGTGAGAGATAGCAGAAGGGGGGCCCTGGAAGCTGTGTGGCCCCTGGGGTCTGATGAAGGGGACATCAGCAGCTTTCAGAGGGCCGGGCTGGGCAATACTGAGACCTGCCATGACTTTCCTCCCTGAGAAGAATCCCACACCATTTCAGCATGAAATCAGGGTGTCATGACAGGTTTTGGGGTTTCATTGTGAAAAATAATAGGACTTTATTATATTTTCACAATGTCTGGATTGGGAGGATTATTTTCTGTAGTAGTGTCCATCAAAAAAAAAGAATGAAGTAATGGATTATCAGTCCTTATATTTCAGTTGAGAACATCATAGGAACTTTGCGTGAGTATCAAACTGATGGTGCATGATGTGAAATGCACCAGTTGTATCCAGCTTTTGTCCATTTTGCATCTTTAATGTACCTCTTTGATAGCCAATGACTTCTGGAGCCATCTTTGTCAAGCTTTGTCCACACATTGGCCACTGGAGTTTTCTGCTTTCTGAACTCACAAAAAAATTTAAAATCTTGAAAATAAAGAGTCTTCAGTGAGTGGTGGTGTTATGGCCAGTGTAAACACACAGATATTGCTGTGTTTAAGAATCAGGAACTTGATGTTTCACTCCAGTATTGTTTACCACAGGACAGCTTTGTCCTGTTGCACTAATCTTCTTCTTTCTCAATCCCTCTTGTCTATCAGATCCCAGGGGCGAGCAGTCACAGTGCTCGCTGGTCCCGCATCCGGAGAGTCCATCGCTGGTCTGGGTCACATCACTCTTCGATGAATAATCTTTGGTTGTAATTACTGTCAGACAGTAAGCACCAGAGGAAGCCTTACAGAAGCCAGAGGACTTTTTTTTTTCCGGAGAGAGCAAAGGTCTCAAATTGAAAAATGAAGCTATTAGTGTTTCTTAATGGATCAAAGTCATTTCATAGGACTAACTAATTCATGAGCAAATCTAATCACTCCTCTATATAATGAATTCTATTGAAACAAATAAATTGAATAATTGTGGAGTGCTGAGATTGCACACGGCTACGTATTTCACTTGCCTTGTGTGGCACAAGATAACTCCGATTTCCCATTAAAGGAAGTCGGCCATCTGTGCTTGGCTGCCGTGGGACTGCATGTGACGACGGGGCCCTATGAAACATATTGAAACAAATTGCTGTGCTATTTGGTTAATAATACATGTTTGTCCTTACCTAAGGCCCAGACTGTGACTTGGGAAAATCCTCAGAGTGGACTTCAAAGCCATTGATATCCTAGAGCTTGTCTCTCAGCCTTTCCTCCCTGCCTGTGTTGAGATGAGAGGAGGAGGGGCCCCCGGGCCCTCGGTGATGGGAAATCTGCTTCTTACTCCTGCTGCAAGGGCTGGCAAGAAAGTTTGGCCCTGGACAGCCGTTCCAATGTTGTGTAGGTGCTTGCAACTTTTGGCAAGAAGCAAACATTTCTATTTTCACCCAGAAAGGGCAGCTGACAGGGTGCACGGAGCTCGGCTATTCAGCCAGCAGCTCTGGATAGCTGGGGCTGAGTTCCCTGGAGAAAGATGCCCTATCTGCTCCCCTGGATCCCGGCCACCTCCTCACAGAGCTGCTTCACATGGCTGCCTCGGCTTTAACATTCATCACTGTCTGTGGAGTGTTAAGCACTGTTGGCAAGCCACCGTTCCCACACAGGTGCTGCTCAGGCAATTACTGCAATCTATGATATCCTGCTCAAAGTCTGAACCGTCTATTCCCATCATAAGCATATTTTTATAAGCGAGATCCACCTTCAGATTTTTAACAATTCATCTAATCTTTTTTTTTATTTTTGATGTAAGTGATATTATTCATTTTTTGTGCATCGACACCCCTCAACCCGTCAAGTGAGTGTATGCTCTCATGTATAGCATAACAACATGATCATTCAGCTGACGGTTTCAATGGGCAGTGATATTATAAATGTTCTCTGCTATGTTTGTGTTTATCCAGGAGATGCATACATGACCAAGGTATCATAGGTCAGTAACCTCACCCACCGACAAGTTAGCAATCAGCTAACTGCACTGATGGCTGAACAGAGACTTGAACATGTTGAGATGAGTGCTTTACCTGAACGCAGCTGTTTGATGCGCCCGTTGCTGCTGCCAATGTCCACGGGTAGGAAGTCTTTGAACCAGTAGATCTCTGGGTCGGGGTTGCCGCTGGCGGCACACAGCATTGTAGCAGTACGCGTTCTCTCCACAACCTTCAGCTGGGGCCCCATGTCTATGGTGGGGAAACCATGAGGGATCTGGTCCTCTGTGACAAAGACAGAGACAAACAAGCATTAGCACTCTGACAGCTATGGTAATCGGATAATGTCAGCTAAGGGGCCGTACACATGCTGCGTTTTTTGCACGCTCAAATCCATTGTCGTCAATGTAGATGTGCGGCAGGCGCGCTCAAACAACGTTCTCACTTCCAACTCATCCAATATCGCTGTTTGGTCAGAGCCAGAGGGGGCGGGAGGGGTGGTGGAAGGGTCAGACAAACACAAGACGGTCAACCAGGAGATGTTCGTGTCCTGTGTAAATCTAAAAGTACTTGACTTACTTTGACACGTCAGTCTTTAGTCACGTGACTCTTCAGTATCGTCAGTCACGTGAGTCACTAGTCAGTGAAGTTAACGTCAACCACGACCGCTTCCTAACCCTAACTAAGTGGTTTTGTTGCCTAAACCTCACTTCCTGTGAAAGCGGAAGTTTATTTTGAAAGGACACTATCCATGTAACGAGCGTGTATTGACACACCGTCCCTGGTCCGTCCAAAAGTAACACAAGAGGGGTACCCCGTGCGTCAGTCTCCGATGCCGAGGGGTACTGACCAAGCAGCGGTATTTGATGAGTTGGGAGTGAGAATGTGTTGGCTCAAACGCTAGAGTGATGCCGTTGCCGCGCGCAAATGCCTATTTTTCAGGTTGCGACAGCTGCACCCCGAGATAAAAATAGTTCAACTTTTGGAACGCTGCAGCACCGCCGTCAGATATTTTTTCTTTCTTCCGTAAATATCAGTCTACTGTAAATATATGGAGGAGAAATTTAGAGCAGGGCTACCCAGAGCTTTATGATCTGTCCCACGGACTATACTTGCTTCACCATTTCCATCCAAGGACGTCACAACAGCTGGTTGAAAGGTCAGCCAGACCGACACAGAGAAATTTAGCAGTAAAGCTACTGTGAGGAATAGACAGTGCTAGAAATCCATTTATCTTTGTTTTGACTTTGTTTGGTTTAGTCAGTGAGGCTTCCTGCTAAATTCCCGCATTCTCATTATCGTCATCGCAGCGCGCAAATTTGGGTTGCTTAGTAACGGCAGGCGCGGCAGACACGAGACAAGCGCAACCTCCCAAGCACCTTGGATAGAAGGATGAAAGCAGCACAGCTGGCGTTTTCCACGCGTTTTTAGACGCGGCATGTGTACAGCCCCTAAGACTTCAGTCTATCATCGGATGTGTTCTTCAGCCTCGACCCTGCGGTGTGAGATGTCCCTGCTCATCCCACGACCTTGAGCTGTGAAGTTCCCCCCATGAAATTCAAACATAGTAAAACTGACCTTGTAATGTAAATATTGCCGGGCCAGTGCATGACTAATCTTTCTAAGGAATTTCTCGTCATGGATCTGTGTGAACGAGAGCGAGGGCGATGCAATTTCACCCTGAGTGCAATGCATTCTGAAAGAGAAAGGCCCCTGCCGTGCTCACATAATCTGTAACGCTTAGTGCGGTCAAATGCCAGCCCTGCCAAAATATGGATGAAACATAATAAAATCATGGGCTGAAATTCCCATTCCACACCTCTGCCCATGCACTAGTCAGAGCTTAACACACCTTGTCTCATAATCATCAGATTCCGACTGTTTTTTCAGCATCAAAAAGAATCCTGTGATTGTTGTCTGTGGTTACAGTATAAACATACATATTGGCTTCTACTCAAATATCTCCACAACTGTTGGATCGATTGTCATGAAATTTGGTACAGATAACCTGCAGCCTGTAGTGATTGTACAGTTCATTGATGGTCAAGATCAAATTCCAACACCCATCCATTAGTTACAGTACATGCAGGCCTACATTTAATGCAAGTTTATTTCCACACTACAACATTCCTTGTGGCGCTTGTAAACCTCCTCTGTGCTATGTTTATGGTCTTCAGAGAACTCAGAGTTTCACATAATCAACGTCGTTTACAAGCCTAGCGTAATCTTCCCTGAAATGTATATGCAACAAAGAGTAGGGCTGGGTATCGTTTAAAACATTACGATGCCAGCACCAATACCAGTACCTTTAATGTAATACTGATACCAATAGAGTACTTCATTCGATACACATCATGTGAGCGGAAGCTTGTTTGTGTGCCCCACTGGCTATCTAATCGCTGCCACACTGCACAGCGCTCATACAGCGGTTAGCGCTGATAATGCTGCAACCGACCCGGGGTGGCAGGACGGCGTTTGTTACAGAAGCGTAACGCCCAGCCTCCGGTCCCCCCCCCCCCCCAGGTTAACACTGTTAGCTCTGTCAGCACTGTTGCCGTTGTTAGTGCTGTTAGCACTGTTAGCTGCAAGCTGCCGGTTCAGACATCAAAGAACGCTTATTGCTAAGAAGTGAAAGTCAATTGTTCGTTCAGCTACGCTTCCGCCATTTTGGAATAAAAACGACTACCGAATGCTAGTAAAACGTCCGCCTACAAAGTGCCGTACAAAAGTAAAACTAAATTATTTCTATTCTATTGTCATAATTTTAATGTCTCTACCGAAATGTCCTGTGTTGAACAATACAAAGATTATAAATATGCATACTATTATGACTATTTACTTACAAACGTATTTATTTATTGAACTTTTTTCCTGGTTCCTTCCCAGAGGAGCATAAAGTGAGCGATGGACATGAATGGAAGTTAGAAAAATCCAGCACACAGATTTTGAGAGGAATCTCAAACTTGTTCATGTCAAGGATCCAAAATGGAGTCCAATAGACCACAGACCATGGATGTAGAAGAGGGTCCAATAGACCACCGACCATGGATCTATAAGAGATTGTGTCCTGTGCTTTTGCCCTGCATGTTAATAAATAGCCTACAACTACATTCAATTCTGTTGATGTCATGCTACTAGCGCTACTAGCTACTGGCCGATAGCCGGTTGTTTTGGGAACAGAGACGTTAATACATCCACCACAGTACAGGCTTACAGCATACAGCCCATGGGTGTATTAGAAGATAATAAAAGTGATGAATTACAGCCAATATATGCATTATTACAGCCGCATACAGCGAGCAGGAAGCTGGCAGAACCGGATATGTCAAATGAGCGTGCAGGGCAGTGCAGTCCCGTGGGTCTGATGCACGTTCATTATGCCGAGGAAAGCTATTAGTTAATTTACAACTTTTAGGACATAATAATATAAATGAGGACTATATAAGTGTTCCTACTGGGAAGTTGATTTACCTAAAAAAAAAAATATCCTCTGATTTACAGACGTCTCTTTTTCCATATTCATGGACTCATTGGTGTTTTCAGTCCAAAATGGCGACAGCGCTACAGGCAGCGCCATCTAGCGGCTGTTGTCAAAAAGCACCAGAGTTCTGTCTCTTTGCTTCTATACTCTTTTTTTCCATGTTCAGAGCTGTGTGGAGACGATCCTGCCTGTATGGGTTGTAGCTTCTACGGTAGTGGGCCAATCACGCGTCACATCGAAGAACGCTTGTGGGCAAAACCGTACAAATAGTCATGTTTTTCTAGATCTGGGGACAAAAAGGATCGAATGCAAGTATCGTTTGACTGGAGAAGCTTCGATACTATTTGGTACTGGGTTATTTCGGTCGATACCTTAAAGGTATCAAGTACCGATACCCAGCCCTAACAAGGAGAGATCCGCACAAATGACACGCAAACTGCCACTTCAGCCTGGTTTGTCTGCTTGATAAATATAGCACTTGGGTTTGAGACAGAAAGTGTCACTTCCCTGACTGCGATCCAAACACAATTCAAATCTGTATATTCTTGTTTCTGCATTGAAATTTTAAAAATGAATCTCACTGTCAGCGTTGAGGAGATGTGATCCTCTGTCGCCCTGCAGAACAGCAGGCTGTTGCCAGATGTGACGTAATGATGGCTGAGGATAGGGATTTTATGATCTACACACAAAAGAGACCGACTCACATTTTTGACTCATTCCAAGAAAGACTGCGATCATTAGCAATGATGGTCATGATCACATGGCTACAAGGGCATAATTTGCCTCTGATACAACAATGGGGAATTCTGAAGAAAATGACTGCATGAAATTTTATATTCACCAAAAATGTTTTATTGGCCACTAACTTGAAAACCTTGCTGAGTTGTTTAATGAAGTCAGTCAGGTAAATGTAGGTCAATACATCCATTTATATTTACATTTATCATCAAGGACAGCGATGGGAACTGATTCTGTGTTTTTTGAGGGGGGGGGTCAGCATAGTCAGGGTTAAATATTGTAAAAAATTATGTCTCTTCTTTTCCCTTCACTAAATGAAAGACACATACAGCATTTTGAGAATTGAGAATGCAGTTTAGTTGTATGGGAACGTAATTTTGTAGGAGACTGGGTTGACATATCAGGTAGACAACAACAAACTCAGCAGCAGCTGTCTTATTGAGACATACCCAGGAGGGGTTAAATTCTCCAACATGATGTCGAACTTCCAGACCCTGCAAATTCTCTATTTCATTACAGATAGATCCTTTTCCATATTGAGCTTTTCCATTTTGGTCATTTTTATTTAGGCTCTACCACTCCAGTTTTTAAATCATACTTTATATTTATTGTGCTTTGATATTATATATTTAATGATAACTATTATTTGTTCCTTGTAGTGGGGTCAAACAATCCTCCCCTGAAAAGGACAATGACAAAGATTTTTTTTACAAATTTTAACATTGTGCAGTGTCAAAAGCTCCCTGTGCCACACTGGGACAGCCTCTAATAAAGAGCTCAGAATGGGCTGGGAGGAGGGGAGGAAAGATCCTGTGGTGACAGATGAAAAATGAAACTCCAGGGAACAAAGGAGACGTGACAGGCCAGGCTGGCTCAAAGCCGCTGGAAGACTCCCAGTGTCGAAAAACAGCCTCTTCACAAGGCTATAGGGTTCTTCCTTGTGTTTCTACTGTATTGTCAACCAAGTCTTCTAGAAATGATGTTCATATACAACTGATTTGCAACAGCAGATACATTTTGAAGGTAACTTTTCCCAATAACATAATGAGGAAATGTTGTTAATTAATGTATCTGGCAAGTCCAAAAATTGTGATACTGAACGTATCAGTAAATATTTCATTGGGGGTTTTTTTCATGGTCATACTCATAACAGCATTGGTAAACGTTTCTACTGTAATGTCCAGGCATTGGCAGCACTCGGTTAAGGTTAGTGAAAGATTGTGGTCTTGGTTTAATACAGAGAAAGTCCACAGTGACTGAACCATGAGATGTATTTATTAACATTTAACCCAAATTACAATCTTTCTCTAACCTTAACCAAAGTTGTGTTGTTCCCTAAACCTAACCACAGACGAAAGACAGGATATGAACTCGCTCTCTGGTGTCAAAGTCCTGTGCTTTGTACGCCTGTCATCCACCCCCGACCACCTCCCTGAGACTCCTTCATTCACTCAAAAAACATCACCACAACTTAATTCAACACATTCTCACTCCCAACTCGTCAAATACCTCCGCTTGGTCAGTGCCTCTCAGCATCGGAGACTTTTGGACGGAGCAGGGACGGTGTGTCAATACACGCTCGTTACATGCATGGTTTTTCTTTTAAAATAAGCTTCCGTTTTCACAGGAAGTTAGATTTAGGCAACACAACCACTTAGGTAGGCTTAGGAAACGGTCGTGGTTTGTTAACTTCACTGACTAGCGACTCACGGGACTGACGATACTATCGAGTCACTTGATTAAAGACTGACGTGACAAAATAAGTCAACGTTACTTTTAGTTTGACACAGGACTTGTAACAACGGTCTCCTGGTTGAAAGTATTGTGTTTGTTTGACCCATCCATCACCCATCTCGGTATTTGGACCTACAATTGCAGTGTAAAAAAAAGAAAATAAAGTTTATTAAGACTCTGATGTGTTTTACAAAACTGCTCATACTTAGTCTTGACAAAAAAGTTTTTTGTTACCTCTATTGTTACATTTATTGATGATTAAATCAAGACTAATATGACTAAAACTCAACAGAAAGGGTTTTTGACATCCGTCACTCATCCGAGTCACGCTTCCATTTGATCAAATGTATCATTCCCAGCCCATTCGCGCGAAAAGGCGTATAAATGCCATGATAATGCTCAAGGCGTTTAGCGTGCAATAAATATGCCTTTCTTGATTTGCACATGTCATTTGTACGCCATGTATCCTGTACTGACTACAATGTAAACACATCCACCTACAAATACTACGGTAAGAGTTAGTGACGTAGTATAAAAAGCAAGAAAGACCACTTATGGCAGGTGGGTGGAGAGGTGGATGGGTCCAACAAAAACCGGACCTTTAACCAGGAGACCTGTGTTCGACATCATTGTTGACCGGTGTTTTGTTTTATGAGGTACGTTAGTGACGTTTTTCACGTGTTATTTATTGACGTTTGTGATGTGTTTTCTGTAGTTATGTTACGTTGTTTCCGTACGTGTTTTTCTTACTTATTTTAAGACCAACCATGACGTTTTCTCTTACCCTAATTAAGTGGGTTTTTTTTGCCTAAACCTAACTGCGGACGTTAGCGTGGCGTAAAGAGACTGACTCAGAGACGTGTGAGATGTGCCTTAACATCCCACTGTCAGCAGATCAGATGCAGTCTGGGAATCACAAGCGTCTTTGCATTTGTTTTAACAGATTGAAAGAAACATCCTGAAACTCTATAACCTCTGTCTTGTCTCAGATGACGTGGTTCCAACTAATAACGACAGGGAACTGAATCTTTGACGTGCTCCCTGACAATAGAACAAAGCTGGTTACACATGTAGGATGTTGTACTCCTCCCAAGACACCTGATATTCATGCATGAGCTCTGTGAACGAAGTAAATGGAAAGAGTTCACAATAAATGTAGCTGTTCCAAGACTACACAGCCACGCACTTGAGAGGGGAGGGATTACAATGCTTTTTAGAAGGAGACTCTACAACTTAATCCACTGTGACTCAAAGAGAAAAAAAAATACAACTGAAATTGGTTATTGTCAGCAAGAAATGCTGAAACACAAGGAGAGCTGTCGCTGTGCTGCAGCTGATTGGCTGTCAGTCAATGAGTGTTTACATGATGGTGGACTTACATGTCCTCTCCTGTCAGTCATTCTGCTCTGCCTCTTATTTTATCAGCTCTCTGGGAGGAGATACGGTAACTCAACCGTCCTCTCGTCTCTTCAGCCAATATGGACCCATGGGCACACACTGTGAGTCACTACTACAAGCTGCAGTTTAGAAAACCAGGTTTTATTGATAAAACAATATTTTGGAACGTGCAAAACTACCAGCCTGTTATAAAACATCCAGGCTGATTTGGAACTCACTCTGAACTCACAAACCATGCTAGATTTCTAATATAACAGCCAATGACTGCCTTTAAGCTTAACAGCTTCACAAACACCACCTCAGACAACCTCTAATATTCCGCTCACTTTTCATTGAGCGCTTGAGTAATTCACTTCCACTTCATTCAGTGGAGGAAGTGGATTTTCTTCACACTCAAAAAGGAAGTACTTTGCCCTAAAAGGCGTCTTATATCACATCCAGTTTATTGAGAAGGTAGACTGCTCCGTTATTAGGTGAACTGCATTTTCAATTTACTCTTTGAACTGAGTCAAGAGTAAATTGAATGGATCCAGAGCTGTGTTCCTGTTGACTCTGGTAAGGCTGAAGCAGCACAGCTTCCATGATACCAATATACTGCTACTGGATGTCAGAATCAGATCAGGCTTAAAACTCAAACCAAGGCATGTCAACAATCAAAGCATAGGAAGTCCCTTTCTTAAAAAATTAAGTTAGATTTCTCCATAACAGAAAAACATAGTTCATCTGGGTCTTGATATTACCACCCTCCAACCTGCCTAATGGGGTTACAAATTAATTCTGGCAGGTAGTGTTGTCAAGTTGCAAGACAGGTTGGCAGATGCTGAATCAAATATTGAGGGACCTAAAGAGGTACAGCAAACTTTAAATCGTGAATATGTATATAACAAAATATCAGAAACTAAAGCAGCATTGTGTTGGTGGATTTGCTAAACTCTTAGAAACAAAATCAATCACTTTTAACTGCCTGCTGGTTTTTTCTTTACTAAAATTCGGTCGATCTATCTTTGTTTCCTTGTTTGGGTATTAAAACCAACACATTCACTTCCAACTCGTCACCACTCTACCCACCTGCCCTGCGCAGACTATCACGCTCTTTATACAGCGTCAGTTGTTCTGACCGTCGATTAACGGGTGGGTTTACATTGGACTTAGTTGAAAGCCTGGTGCGTCGTCCACCAATCGGAAGGTCGGTAGTTCGATCCCCGGCTGCTCCGGTTCAGCTAAGAAAACCACGTAGTTAGGTTAATGTAAAACGCCATGGCTCGGCTTAAAATGAGTACGTAAATTAAGTAAACACATACGGAAACAACCTAATGTCACTACGGAAACACATGACAAACGTCATTAATGTAACTTACAAAATAAAACACCGGTCTCAAACACAGGTCTCCCGGTTGAAAGTTTTGTGCTTGTTGGACCCATCCACCTCTCCCCCTCTCCACCTCTCCACCCCCCCACCATAAACAGTCTTTCTCATTTTATATACTACTCTAACTGAAGTTAGACTTCCGTCACAACACAACACGTGACAACCGTCACTACACAACACTGCACCTTCATGTGGCCGTAACATTTACGACTCAGCGATGCAAAACGTGACACTGACACATTGTCTACCGGTGGATAAGGCGGGTCTATTACACGCTTTGCCGTGAGAATGGGCTGGATATTTGCATACTTGGAGAAGCCAGTGTGCACTCTTTTATTTGGTGAGACATTTTTCTAATTATTTAACGTAACTAGGAGCAGTTTGGATTAGATAATACATATAAAGCTTTGCTCTGGTCATCACAATTCTAATAAATCTTGTTCTTATAAATAGCATATAACTGATCTGGAAGGCATTAGTAAATTATTTATTAACCCCCTAGAAAGCCACTGGTTACAATTTATAAACCTATAAAGAGTACCTTATTACAACGTGTTAATAATTAATCAATGAAGCATTTGTTTCTCATCAGTAGGTTCTAAAACATTTATAGGGCTTCCTATCTCATGACTTTCTGGCTGTGATTGGCTACAACAAAGCCACAGTTTCACAAGAGGGAGGAGTAAACCGTAGTTGTGAGTGTCTTGATAGCTACAGTTGGTAGGGTGGGAGTTTTTTGCTCTACGACAGAGGATAGGAATTGAGTTTTCAGCAGCCAGCTAAGTCACCACAAAGCCACTGGTATCGATCAACAGCCCAATCAACCCCTCACAGGTGGATTATGGTCATTCTGTGCTGTGGGAGGGCGAAGAGCTCACTTATTACCTCTTTAAGTTGAGTTAATGTTGAACACACTGTTATGGGCAGTAAAGACTGCAGCCCGGTGCATCCCTAGTCAGTGTAATGGTGGAGAGCGGGGGCCCGGCTGATGAGAGCTACTAGACTCGTGCACATTGAGCTCATTGTTCTGCTGTGACAGGCTGTTTGGGCTTCTGGCTGTAATGCAGCAGCCACAGCTCTGTGAGCGCAGAGGGAAACCTGATCGGCCCTGATGGTGACAGGAGGGGGGTCAGGCCGGGGTGGGCTTGAGGGTTCAGGTTGGATTTACAGGCCTGAAGGCTGTCGGGGAGCTGCGTTTGCAAACACACAGGTACAAAGTCAACTTAACAGTTCTGAAAACTACAGGAGACGGTTTGTTCATACCTAGATTCTGTGTGTGGAGTTGAAGTTCAGTAGTTCACTGAGCAGTTTCATACAAAACTAAATGATACTACGACAAACTGAGACTTTCTTGACTTAAAAAAAATATTTTAAATTGACAAACATCATATGTGTGATTCGTGGCACAATTCAAACGGGATCAAATAATTATTTTATTTGTCTCACATTATTTGTCTCTGTTGACTACCGTACACATTTTTTCTAATATAAGGTCGCCTCTCTATTGATGAAGATTGTATTAACAGACTAATTTAGGTGGCCGTCTCAAACACTCTGATTGGCCTGAAAAGATACAAAACAGCAGGTGAACCTCAATCTGTTGGTCTGTTCATAATTTAGCCAATTTCTGTATGGCTCCTTGTTTCATTTTCAATCCACAGCATTTAAAAATGGAAGTTGTGTTCATCCTCACATTCAATCAGTGATGTTCAGTACTACAAGATAAGATGGTTTGTTTTCATGAACGGCAGAATGGTGCGTTGCTTTAAATGCTGTGGCCGCAAGGAATTGTGGGACGCATTATCTCCTTTCCTTTTGTAAAGGATGGTCCGGTGTATGCTATGCTAAAGGAGATAAGAAGGAAGCATTGAAGCACCTTTCCTTAGCATTTAGAGAATTTGAACAGCTCTTATCATGGCTGCCACTTAGATACTTCTAGGTCATTTCCCTCCGTTAGGAACCCTCTTAAGCAAAAAAAGACTTTTCAACCGCAGCCTACATCTTTGAAAACGTTCTGGAAAAGGTTGCTGTGGTATACCAGTGGCCTTAGATCAATGCTGTTGCATGTTGCCATCATTTAGCACATTTTCTTGCTGATGTCGGTGTGGTGGAAGAATTCCCCTGATGAAAGTTTACAGTGCTGGTGCAGACAGACAGGCCGTTCTGCAGCCTGACATGGCAGATGAGGATCACTTACACTCAGGACTTTCCCAGACTTACTGTGGCTGCGAGGGAATACTTTGGACGGGAAACAATGGTGCTCATGATGGGAAGATGTTTAGCAGAAAGGGTATACTGTTTCATCTGTGATGTTGCAAGGCATATTGCTTCTAAAAATCCCATGCTGTGGTGCCATTGATAACATTCAGCCACTAGATGTCGCATTCTTCCTCCCCCGTTCCGTTGCATTCACTTCACAACAAGTGGTTGCCAGTTTGTTGACAACCTGCGTATTTTACGGTGGAGTGGAGTGAGACTCAGATGGACAGTCATGTCAAGTGATGAATCTTCCATGGAAGAGTAATGAAGTCATTTTGCAACATGTAGCTATAGGCCTACATTAGGTGTGTGTGTGCTTGGTGTTTCAATTTCTGAACCATTTTCCATCAAGATCAGCAGGGGGTGGCGCATAGAAACCGCTGTTTGCGGCTTGCGTCTTTCTCTCTCGTGTCGTTTCCCTTCTGTCTATGGATTGCTACAATGGGGGGGAAATGGAATTAAGACCGAAAGTTCTATTTACAGCCACGAAAAGCAAGCAGGCTAAGAAAACGTGTTCTGTCTATCTGTCTATCAACCTCCTCAATTTCAGTACTACGGACAGCGCTGCACCCCGCACGCACACACACACACACACACACACACACACACACACACACACACACAGACGCTACACACAACTTACAGCTTTGTCCATTATTCTGAAACAACGGCTAATATAGTCACATGTATCTCGGCCAATAATTTAGTTGTTTTAGATATTTGTCTATAGCAGTGATTCTCAAACTGTGGTACATGCACCGCTGGTGGTTCGCGAGCTCCGGTCTGGTGGTACAAAAGAGCCTTGCAAAAAGACCTAACAATTGCTCTCCAACTGGCCCAAGTCCTCCTAAATATTTTAGAAATAAAATTTGGTTGGACGTGACGTCTGACAAAGCATGAACTAGTAAAGTTGAGTAAATGCAGTTGGTTTAGGACGCCTCGGTCGTTGATTAAAGCAGAATGAGTGGAAATTTGAAATGGCTACAAGACAGTCGAGAGGCAAATGACAACGCTGGCCCTGACAGTGCAGTGGCGCCACTTCTTGCGCCACTTCTAGCTAAATGAAAAGACGTTACCAGGCTAGCTACATCCATCTGGGATTTACCGTCACAGGGCCAGAGGAACAGCAAAGGCTGTTTATAGGTGAGGTGGCTCTTTCATGGTTACATTGTTGGTATCTGCAGTGGGAAGTGGTACTTGGCAAATTTGGTTTGGTACATAATAGTACATGGCCTTAAAAGTTTGGGAACCTCTGGTCTATAGATAAATAAAGCTTAAACAGAGAAGGATCCAAAAAAAAAAAAAAAAACATGATTCGACGATCAGTCAACAATAGGCGAGATTTGACCTATCAGATTTGACTATGTAAATTCTTAGTCGGGGACACACCTACACTGAACTATAGAAAATGAATCATGAAATGGTTGATGTTTTCCAGGTATTTAGCTAGGTAGCTAGCTATGTAAAAAAGGGATGCAACGATACAGATATAATAATGAACCCAGTCTCTTCCAGTCAGTGAGGCATGCAACTTAATTAAACACTGGTATTGGATTGGTACTCGGTATTGACCAATACCCAAAGCCCAGGTACTGGTATCGCTATCTGGACTAAAAAAGTCAGATCGGTGCATCCCTAATGAAAAGGATGACATCACACATTTTTCAGTTCGCATGGCAATCTTTCGCAATCAATCTCTGATTGTCCGATTGTTTCGCCAACCAAGGGAAAGCCATCAAAGAGCACAACACCGAAATAAGTGAGCAAATCGGAGATACGTGAGCTGTGATTCAGAGGTCTGCAGTCAGACAAAGAGCTTGCCAGAGCAATTCAGTGAATTTGCACTGCTTCTTTGATGCTCTTTTTATTGAGAGTCTGGTGGAGACAAAGATATTCATATGGTGAGTCTACGTCCATTTACGGCTAACTGTGGGAGTAGAAATCAGGCTTGTGTGCATGCATATTTGCGTGTTTGTGTGTACACAGAGTTTAGCAATGAATCACACATGCAATATGCATCTGGACTTTGTTTTTTAGAACAATAAATATAAATGTTTCATGAAATACAATATAAGTAAAATCCATGCATGTCTAATGATTTGTGAGGCCACAGTGACCTCTGACCACCAAAATCTAATCAGTTCATCCTTGAGTCCAAGTGGACGTTTGTGCTAGATGTAATACAATTCCCTCCAGGCGTTCCACTAAAATCTAGTCAGTTCATCCATGAGTCCAAGTGGACGTTTCTGCTAAATTTTAAGAAATTCGGTCAAGGCTTTCCTGAGATGTCACGAGAATAGGACGGGCATGAGGTCACAGTGACCTTGACCTTTGAACTTTGACCACCAAATCTAATCAGTTCATTCTCGAGTCCAAATGGATGTCTGTGCCAAATTTGAAGAAATTCCCTCCAGGTATTCCTGAGATATCGCGTTCAAGAGAATGGACTGGACGGATGGACGGAATCCCGAAAACATAATGCCTCCAGCCAGGGCTGTGGCCTGTGCGGAGGCATAAAAAGAAAAATTAAGTGTTCTGACGGCGAGCTCCAGGTCCTGAGCGATGAGGTCCTGACACATTCCTCAAAACTTCAGGCAAGGAATTTAAACGTGACAGAGAGAACCCACAATTTAATATGTTTCTAAATGTGTTCACTCTCTCAGAATGACTCCACGATTCCTGTTGTCGGATTGAGAAAATGTATTTTAGTGGTCAGATCCCTCCTCTTGTTATTTTACAGCTCTGTTTTCTTGACCCCAAAGCTGCTTGAAAACAATTATCGACTTTGGGAGCAGTTAACCCATGTCAGCCTTGACAGCCATTAGAGTCTAACCAACCACTGAGCAGACTTTTGGCATTCAAGCAGTGCCACAACATTAGCCTCAGGCCAATGGCGCTTTCAATGGCAAATGCCAACATTTCACCAGTGTGACGTGGGCAGACAGGGGGAGACCTGGGAGACTTGGAACAAAAAACAACACGCCTCTCTGAGCCTTAAAATTTCTCAAACACAAACCCATCTCTATCCATCACTTTAATCAAGCAGATGCCAGACTGCCTCTCCGGAGGAGCTTTATGTTCTTAATAAGATCTTCCTGGCAAATTAAAAGAGCAAAGGAGCAGTCTCAGTGAGCAGGGAGGAGGACAGGGGAGGCTGGGCAGGACGAGGCACAGATCTTGGCAGGGCATTTCGAACATTTGTCCAGTGCAGCACCAATTAAACACAACAAGCAGCTCCCGCATGTGCTGTGTACCTTCCTAATGGGTACATCGTTAGTTCAGCAGGAGGAAAACAGTGATGCTTTGGAAATGTACACTCATCGTGCTGCTGTACTAATTGCACACAGCAGTGGATAAAAAGCAGGAGCATGCCAACATTCTTGATTTATAATCAAAGAGAGATTTACTGTACACCAAAGAGGGTTACCGACACATTATTTACAAAATAATATCCATCCATGCATCCCTATTCTATATCCGCTTGTCCTCCGCAACCTTGCAAAGGACCTTGATCTTCATGGTCTTTTATGTAAAATACTAAAAGACAAAGTGTTCATCTTCCTGGGAGCATGAATCTGCCGAGCACATTTCAAGGTGATCTGGTAATAAGATTTTGACATGTGTTATAAACAAGTTGAGATTGCGGCCTGTTGGTGGCACAAGAAGATTTATCCTCTGGTGATCATCGATATCCACAGCATAGTTCATAAGTTTCTTTATTACACGGCTGTGTTGAATACTCGATTCTGATTGGTCAATCACGGCGTTCTGCGGTCTGTAATTTCTCTATAACAGTCTGTTGCTATGTATAACAGACCGTTGCTATGGGCGCAGCTCTGCTGTCAGACTCTGGCGGACCGTTTTTGTGTCAAAATATTGATTTCTTAAGTAAGTAGCCGTGTAATAAGCAGGATAATGTACAGCTAGCGGATCATTGTTGTGAAAGAATCCCCTTCAGGGCGATGCTGCATCCCTCTGTGAATGATCGACCCGCTGTACATTATCCCTTACAGAACATAGTTTCTACAAGTCTCTTCTTCTAAAAGATATTCCATCAGTTGGTGTTTTGACGACGGTGGTTGGGAGCACTGTCTAAAGGCCGCTATGCACTGTGTGATTTTGGCCTGCCTCAGAGAGAATTTGACGATAATAGATAGATAGATAGATAGATAGATAGATAGATAGATAGATAGATAGATAGATAGATAGATAGATAGATAGATAGATAGATAGAATATTGATCCCAAATTGGGAAATTCTTGTGTTACAGCAGCAGGTTATCCAGGCAATGCACAGGAACAGTAATTATACAGTAAATATATATATCAACACTAGAGATAATATCTATAGTATACACAATATGAAGAATATATATGAATACACAATACATATACCGGACTACTACAACTAACTAAAAAAACATAATGGAGTATGGCTGAGACAGAACTATAAAGCTGAGAGTTCTCTGTTAGACAGAGGTGAGGTGTTGTAGAGGGATATCGCTTTAGGCACTAAAGATTTCCTGTACCTGTCCTTGTGACAGCAAAGCTGAATCAGTCTGTTAGAGAAAGAGATCCACTGTCTGTACAGTAGATGTTGGAGAGGGTGGTCAGGATTATGAGAGAAATGTGGTCAGTCCAAACAGGTGGTCCTCTGTCTCACTGTGAGACACCAAGTCTAGCTTTGGTGACCAAAGCCTGCCGGCTTCAACATTCTGACAGTGTCAGAATGGGACCGAATTCTCCCAATAGGACTACCGCCACAACCCAGGTCTAGAAACTAACCAATCAGAATACAGCATGAAATGACACTACATACACTTGGCAATGCCAATAAAGTCCACATACATGTAGATTAGGCCTACAGATATATCAAATTGGAGTGCATATGTGCTACTGTTGAATTAAGTAAAAAGACAAATACTGTGGAACGTCATGGCCAAAAAGCTAGTTTTTGCTGCATTTTTAAGACATGACAGTTAGGAGATAGGAGATGACAAAATCTAACAGACCTCAAAATTTACATTATACAATCTGACAAAGATTGGACCAAGATTGTTTTTAGATTTAGCTAGCACTGTAATATAAAATGAACTTGCAAGATCGCAGTTATCACCCAGTGTATAGGGGGCTTAACACTAAAATCTCCCATAGCTGTTCAATTGGGCTGGAATCAGGTGAAGGCCATGCATATGATTCATCATCATTTTCACTCAAACTATTCAGTGAACCCTTGTGCCCTGTATGGAGGCATCTGCATTCATGTTTCTCCCCTCATTTATATACATTTTCCTTTAAAGGGTAACTTCAGTATTTTCAACCTGGACCCTATTTTTTTGTGTCTAACTGACTAATAGGGACACTGAAAAGTTTCTGAAATTGGTCATGTATTGCTGTAGACAGCAGCTGCTCTCAGGCTGCAATATGGTGCTATTGGGTCACGCTGGCACCGTCATTTACTTCCCACTAAAAGTGCTTGTTTTTGTCATGACAGACTCTGATTGTTATTATAAGTGTCTGACATTATGGAAAGAGTTTCACTCAAGGAGAAGTCTCGGTGTGAAATCTGGCGAGGTGACTTGTCGCCGAAAGCCACAACGGTGGAATAGTGGAATACATCCACGGTGGAAACACGAGTGCCAACCGGGCTGAGTTTGTTGTGTTGGAGTACAGAAAGTGTAGCTTAGTGTTATTTAAAAGACTTTTAATGTCATGGCTGAATATATAGATGTTTTCCACAAGGTAGATGAGGTCTTTGAATCTGATGGCCGCCCGTATTTATTTGAGCCAGAGTACACGGATATTCAGATTTCCCAGCGAGACCTTGAGCGGGACTTGGACACAATAACAAACAGACCGGATCAAGTGAAAGGTGAGAAAAAGGTTTTATTTTCCTGTAGGGTCCTTTCCATAATGTTGTCAGACATTTATAATAACAATCTGAGCCTGTCAGTGGTAAAAACAAGTACTTTTAGTGGACGTAACGTTACATTGACGCTGCTCACTTGCCCTCGAAGCTCGTTTCGCTACTGCCGATTACATCGTTCTCCCTCAATACTGGACCAGTTTAAATTGTTGTCCTCATTAGTCACTTAGACACAAAAAGATTAGAACATGTATATAAACATACGTATAGCCACACACACACACACACGCACGCACGCACGCACGCACGCACGCACGCACGCACACACACACACACACACACACACACTCACTCCATAACCAGTACCAGCATTTCTCATTTATCTCTGCCCGTCTCTACTATTTATGCAAACACACAGGCATGTACACAAATACTAATGACTGAACATACACACAGGAAACATACACATTTCCTAATAAGCTGTTAATAGGAGTTTTTGAAGCCGAGCCTTTGAAGACAAGTCCCATGAGCGTCTCACAGGAGTTTACTCAGAGGCCACAGCATTACACTTAGCAGCTTTAGCACATCTCAATAATTACCCATCAGATGTTTGCATTTTTAATTGTATGAAATACAAAGCCTGCCCCACCCTCCAAACCCTCCCTCCCTCCACCCAGACAAACACACGCATACACAGTCAGGGCACCAAAAGACCACGAGTCAGTATGTGATGCACTCATAATTACCAATAATATTAGTGATAGAAGAGATCAATACTATCATCATTAAGGAATGATGTAATTTAGAAAGCAGGTCTACAATAATCAGATTACAGAGAAACAGTCATTCCCGTGTACACCTGGTATTTACTTGCAATCTCTATCTGGATGGCCCTGTATGCCTTGGGATTAGGTTCACATTGGACAATTCAAAACCTCATGATTTGGATTTCCATTCCACATTAAATACTAACATTTCGTTCCAGTACAAGAAGTATTGTGCCATATTTGTAGCAAAGTGTAAGGGTTGGGTAAAGCTAGAAAATAACTAATTTGTATGGTGGAGTGAAGCCGGCCACCATAGAGAGGGCAGTGACACAATATATGGGGATAAAGACGCACACATTCATAGTTTTGCACTTGGTTGTTTTCGGACACATACTCCCAAATCCGTAAAGGTGTATGGGTGGGGATTTCCAAAGCTATTTGACCATCCAAGTTCTGATGAAGCATACTGGCTGCTTAAAGCTTCAGTAGACAACATTTTTTGGCATCATTGTGCCAAAAAATCCATAATAACCTTTTAGCATATTGTAATTCAAGTGTTCTGATAGAAAAATGGACTTCTGCACCTCCTCATGGCTCTGTTTTCAGGCTTTAAGAAATCTAGCCCGTGACGGGAGACTTTGACCAATCACAGATCCTTTCAGAGAGAGAGCGTTCCTATTGCTCCCATGTGAGCGGTGCTTGGTATTTCCTCAGCAGATCTCAACATTGCTGCCGGTCACAAACTTTCTCATTTTACAGCTAAACAGTACACTGCAAGATGTTTCTGAAAACATTTTAGGCTAGAAATAGGCATTATAGTAACAGAATATTGATTCATATTTGATCAGCGCTGCCTAGTTTGACCGTTTGGTCGGAGTTCACAAGTGATTGACAGCGGGCTCTCATAGACGGAAGCTGGACGGCAGACTCCAGATCAGCTCTGACGGGTTGTTTTCCTCCGGTCTGTGAAATCCTGCAGATGCCATTAGGAGCACAGAGGAACATGATTTCTTTCAGATTACCTGTCTCATGCTCTACTGTCAGGATATAGCGATCGTTTTATAAAAATAACTTTTTTTAATCATATTTGCTCCGATCTCGCCTACTTCAGCTTTAAAGGTGTGGAGGTTAAAGTGGTGGATGTGGAGTGGAAAACTTTGGTAATGAAAAATAGTGGAGGGATTTGTTAAGGAATTATTTTATCATTTCACTTTGCAAGGTTGGATCACCCTCATCACACCACATATGCCACCGAGTATTTGATTTATTGATTTCTGTGGGGATGTAATGAGAATTTCAACTAATATTACAAAAAAGAAATTCTAAAATTGTTATCAACCCTACCTTTAAATGTACAATACCTGACACAGGATTCGTCATTACTTGCAACAGTCTGACGCAATCAGGATATAATGATGGAATAATGTAATAGAAAATATCTTGGACCATGACCATGCTGCCAGCCTACACTGGTGACCACTCTGGATCGCAAAAAAAAAAAGTCCCTTGTACAGCTCAAGCCCTCTTCAATCCCTGTTATAGATTTGATTTGATTCAAGGATCTATGCAGAACTGTAAGGGACAACATGTTAAATTGAGAACACTATTTCCAACATGGTTCTAAGATGTTAGAGGACTACACATGGCAGCTTCATTATTTGCCCAGATACTGTAACCATACACCAACCAGCAATCCTATCCTGGAATTATACTACCTGGACTCAGGTTTTATGTGTCAACGATTTTTTGGTAATTTTTAGGGCTGTCAATCGAATATTTAATTGCGATTAATCTCATGATTGTCCATAGTTAATTGTGATTAATCGCAAATTAATAAAAAATTAAAAATTAAACACACACTTTTTATCTGTTCAAAATGTAGCTTAAATATTGGATTGGATATTTGTCAAGTATTTAATACTCTTATCAACATGGGATAATATGGGCAAATATGCTGCTTTATGAAAATGTATGAATTTATGTATTATTGGAAATCAATTAACAACACAAAACAATGACAGATATTGTCCAGAAACCCTCACAGGTACTGCATTTAGCATAAAAAATATGTTCAAATCATAACATGGTAAACTGCAGCCTAACAGGCAACAACAGCAGTCAGTGTGTCAGTGTGCTGACTTGACTATGACTTACCCCAAACTGCATGTGATTATCATAAAGTGGGCATGTCTGTAAAGGGGAGACTCGTGGGTACCCATAGAACCCATTTTCATTCACATATCTTGAGGTCCGAGGTCAAGGGATGCATAACTTCGTAGCTTTATTTTGCATTTTTCCCGACAAGCTATCATGATATGGTTGATAACAAACCGGTTTCAAATATCACACCAGCATCTTCACTCTAGCTTTAAAACTGATGTGTTATTATCGCGTTAACTTTGACAGCCCTACTAATTTTGTGTTTATTTTTGCGGCCCCTGTGGACAAAAGCGGTAGCGTTTCCAGGCACCTGAGTCCGTTTAGAAAACCTCTCATTTTACTGCAGCAGGGTCTGACAGTCTGCCCCACGCAGTCCTGGTTCTGGTTCTCCCTTGCCTCCCTTCCCTCCAGCATGCCAGGCCCAGCAATCTGGTCTTACCAAAAACTATGGACAGTGAACCTGGGGCCCAGTTTACACAGTTGGTAATGCAGCCTTGGTTTTGATGATCCCACCACGGTTGACAAGCACCTCCTCAAAAATGTAACTACACCTCAAGGCCAGATAGACAAGAGAGGTTTATGATTTGTTTTAGCTGACAGTGGAGACAACATGAAGCAGATTGAAATGAGGAAAGTCTCTTACTCAGTAACTCTACAAAAGTGTGAATTTTGTGACTTAAAGGTCCAGTGTGTAGGATCTGGCGGTATCTAGGTTAGGAGATTGCAACCAACTAAAGCCTCTCCCGTGTGCCAACCGTGCTGGAGAGCTACGATGGCCGACGCGAAGATGAGAATATCCCTCCCGTCATTTGGAGGAAAGTAGAGTAGAGTGTGTGTGTATGTGAGAAGTGAGTGGTGAAGCAAGAGAGAGAGAGCAGCGGCGGCGACAGGAGCGAATAACGTTCTCGACTCCGGCTCAAGCAGGAAAAGTTAACAGAGTCTGGTTTGTCCGTTCTGGGCTACTCTTGAAACATGGCAGAGCAACATGGTGGACTCTGTGAAGAGGACCCACTCCCTAAGTAGATATAAACGGCTCATTCTAAGGTAACGAAAATACAACGATTGTTATTATCAGGTGATTATACACTAAAGAAAACATATTTATTAATAATATAGTCCATTACTGCCAAATGATCCCCCAATAGTTACACACTGGTCCTTTAAAGCAATTTACAGGGGTTTGTCCTCAGTGCAATCGTCGCTCTCAATAACAAAATAAATAGAGAATATAATGCACAATACACGTGTGCTATAAATATAAGCGGGTTTAAATGTAAACACCAGAGGTATATAATTCAGCCTTCACTTTGTCTGCTGAAAAGGCGTTGTGTCCCATGGGGATAATTAGAGTGTCATTCAGTCTTTTGATGCCACTGCAGGTATCTTCCAGACAGATGGCCTTCACAGCGTGACGAGAAAGTTAAAGAAAGTCTCCACAAGTTACAGATGACATTACTGAAAACACACACGGGCGTGCTGCAAATCCTCTGTGGAGCTGCGACTGAGAACTTAGTCTAAGTAGATAAATAAAGTAATTGTCAATGTCATCAGTGAGTAAGGCAGAGATCTAGGTGGACGGGAGGGCCAAGTAAATAAGTAGCTATTTTTACACAAGACTGAAATCTGATGGCTTTAATTGCTTCTTTATCAGCCTGCAACACCCAGGCGTTGCCTGTCTTGCATGGGTGTGTGTGTGTGTGTGTGTGTGTGTGTGTGTGTGTGTTTGTGTCTCTGTCATTGTACCTCCCTGTGCTTCTGTGCACTGTAGGCTGTATTTGCCAGTGTGAGCTTGTGAGCCTGGAAGCTGAGTGTTGGGCCTGTTGTGGGGAGATAAACAGCGAAGGAAGATGGCAGATAGTTGAGTCTGAAATCTCTTTACTGCAGAAGCCACTACAGCAGCATTGACCCTGTACTAAATATGCCCTTTTACAAGAGCATACACTGGATTGGGGAAGGAGAAGCAATCCCTACATTTTAATCTCTGTCTATTTGGGTCTGAGGACTGAAATAAGCATGCACAGATCTAAAAGTAAGATTGAGCTAGTGAAATGAATACATGCCTACTGTCTGTCTTTTCAACAGTGTTGACGCTTTCTGGTGATGGAAACTTTGAACCACTCCCCGAGGTAGCCTCCTTCTCTGCAGACCACTGCTTCCTCACAGGTTGCAATGTTTCCCTTGAGAACTACCTGTGTGAACGCATGTGTCTGAGTGTTGGTGTGAGATTGGGTTTGCTGAAGGCATGAATATGTAATCTGAATGTGTTCAGTTGGGCTTTAAGTGCTCAGTGTTCCAGAACCGCAGCTCTGTGCAGAGGAGCGGGCGGGCGGGCCGGCAGACCTGAGCTGGAGCCGTAATTGGCATTGTTGCTTTAAAATGAAGGAGGCTTTTTCCTCTTTAGAGAGCATTATGCGCCCGATGGAGCTGCTATCCATCATTCTGAGCAAGGTGCTTTTGACAGATAGAACAGGATATCTCCTTTTATTCAACCCCAGCGAAGCTTAACACAGCAGGCCTGTGCACACAGCCCACAGCCTGCTGCACGGCCACACGACATAATTAGATTCTTGACAGACGACTAAATGGTACGTTCATGACTTGTTTGAGTCTCTTTGGTAGATGAGTCACTTAAGACAGAGATAGTTTGAGTTTCCTGCTTGAAGCTTGTAATATAGAATTAGAAAATTGGTCAGCAAAGGCCCTGGAGTAAGACTGAAAAACTGTGGCCAAGGTTTTCATTAAATAGCTTCAAGATGTAGAGGACATAGTGGTTTCAGTTAATAGCAAAGAATCTGACTTTTTTTTTTTTGAGGCATTTTATGCTTTTATGAGACGGGAGACAGTAGAGAGCTGACAGGAATTGAGGAGAGAGAGTTAAGATGATTGACATCTAAACAACTAAAATCCTCGGCCAGATGTGGACCAGGGACGTTGTAGTTCACGGTGAGCACCGTAACGCCTACACCACCAACACGGCGCCACAGTGAGATTCCAATCACCTGCTTATGTGTGGACATGTCTGTCTATGCAGTATTAAACAGAAACTGGTGTGCATACCCTGACCATGTCTGCATCAGTTTTTGCATATTTACTACCCTTCACATAAAGTTTTGTCATATACATTATAGTATATATATATAAATACATTTTGTATTGTGATGTTTTATGAAGAGGGGGTTTAGTCTTGTTTATTTTCTTGGTCATTGTACGATTTGCATCTCAGTTGAAGACTGTCACATACGTATCAAAAACGTAAAACAGTGTGTGAATCATAATGATATCTGTTGTCTAAACTATTGTATGCCTATCTAACTGATGACTGCATGTGTCCTAAAACAGAGAATATAAAAAATACTGGAATCTGTTCACCCCTGAGACTTTTTCCCAGCAGGCTTTATATGTATGCCTCTGTTTCTTTATTTAATCTCGAAAAGTTCTAAGGCTACCAGCACCATGACTATACATTTTAAACAGATACGTGTGAGTGCATTTTCATTAATTGATTCAATCTTTCTATATGCCTTCAACATGGTGCCTTGGTGTATTATGCAAAGCTAAACTCGAAAAAGTTTTACTTTCAATGCAAATATTACAAGAAAATCTCTAGCAGTTAGAGTTGGGTCGATTTACGGTTCTGCCGGTCTGGTCCGGTGCGGCCACAGAGGCTCAGAGGTAGAGCAGGTCGTCCACCAATCGGAAAGTCTGCAGTTCAATCACTGGCTCCTCCGGTCACATGTCAAAGTGTCCATGAGCAAGATACTTAACCCAAAATTGCTCAATTCAATCTGTGTGAATGAGTATTTAGATTAGATCCTGATGGGCAGGTTGGCACCTTGCATAGCAGCCTCTTTCATCAGTGTATGAATGTGTGTGTGAATGGGTGAATGCTGACATGTAGTGTAAAGAGCTTTGAGTGGTGGGAAGACTAGAAAGGCGCTGTATAAATGCTAGTCCATTCGCCATTGGTTTGATATGTGTTAGGTGCACCCAAAAATTTTCACCACACCTTTGGCGCCGCAATAAGCCATTTTGTGTAAGTGTTTTGTCAGTTCCCATAGGCCTACACTAGGGATGTCACCATACCACAAATTAAGTAGTCGATACCAATACCAGTGAAATTTCAAGATTCTCTATACTTATTTGATACCACTGTAAAAAACAAAAGTAAAACAATAAATCCCATGTACTTCAACATCCACTCCTTTATTACCGTGAAGTGAAACAGACCATAATTCCCTCTCTTTTATCTATTATCTATTTTTGTGAAAACATCTCCTTCTAACAACTGGATTTATTAAAGTTTCTCGCCAAAAACGACATTTTACAAGATTACGTTTGAACACATCATGATAACATTAGAATTTACCTTCGCCTAATACTCATCTTTACTGAATAGATCCTGAACGCATCATAATGTCAACATAATGTAATGGCAACTCCTGTTAACTAGCTCTCGTCTTGCCGATTTCAACACGGATTTGTTGTTCACCTTGTAGCATTATCAGAGAAAAATAGAGTGCATCCCCTTGACGCGTCAATGGTGAGTTTAACAGTCTACCTACGGTACCGTCAGGTATCCACATGTATACATATTACGTTGGTATCAGAGCAGCGTAAGGTAATGTGTGAGTTGCGAGTGTGTGGTCCAGTGACAGAGAGAGAAAAGCGCTACCAGCAGATCAGCTGTTTGGGGATCATCGGAGCAGAGAAGAAATTAGCGGTAAAGTTGTCTTGTGTTATTAAATGTACAGTGTCTCTCTCACACACACCTTTCGCCCTCCCCACTTGTGAAATGAATCCAGCGCTTCTGATCAGGATTAGCGTCCTAAGTTCACACTACACAACACTACACTACACTACACAACACAAGTCGTCAGATCGTTGTACTGTTCACACTACACAACTTGCTGTCTTGTAATCGTGAGTCTTTAAGTCGTTGTGGTTTTCAGACTACATGACTGACCAGTGACAGGGGGTCACACACTACCAGATCTTTCACCAGGAGGAATCCTCGATGAGGTCGCCAAACTACGCTTTGCAACGAAAACACGCGAGAAATACACAGTAAATGACGGGATACCATTCACAAGACATATTGCTGATGTTGTTAGCACGTGTTCACAAAATAGCCTGTTTCCACCAGTTTCCATACTCTTTTTTTACTATTTATTCCTCTAGCTGCAACAACAGCTTTGCTCGGTGTTGCAAATGCAACCCCTCCTCCCCCAGGTTTCCCCTCAACCTGTGACTTGCGCATGCTAGATATCTGGAATGTGTCTGCGAGGCATCGGCGAGCCTCTCGGCTCACGTCTTTGAACAGTTCACACATGACGCTCGAACGGCGATGTGCAAGCAGCGAGCCAACACCGATTTGCCTCTGATTTGGGGCTTTTGTCGTGGAGCTCCAAAAACTGTTGGGGAGCGTTAAATCAGTGCTAGAGTCGTGTAGTGTGATCTACGAGACAGGTGGTGGAGTGGTGCTCAGCTGAGCTTTGGTGGAGGCTGATGAGTCATATGCGTAGTGGTAAAATTCGGTTTCCCGGTCCGGTCCATTGTTTGAGTTCATTTCAAACTGGTTTGAAAATTTTGACACCGGCCTAACTCTACTAGCAGTGCTGCTGCAGATCCTAGCTGCATGTCTTCCCTTTCATAATCTCAGAATGAAGTAAATCAAGTTTATCACTCTTACAGGAGGGTACGGCTCATAGCACCACCCTGCTTTCAGCAGTAAGCGGAGTGTGTTGACACCAGCATCCTGCCCACTCTAATTACCAAGGAGAGGGAACCCACAGCAGCTCCCACAAGGTTCCCATCACAGCCAGTCGCCACAGCAGGCTCCTCTGTCCAAACACAGAACAGCTGCCACGGCTGACACATCAACACACACACACACACACACACACACACACACACACACGTCTACTGACACACATCATTAGCATAGCATACTGCTGATAATCCTCCAGACACAGCATTTACTCTGCTGCGTGTCTCTCTTAGCTCCTGAAACGGATGCTGTCACAATAAAGAACACTTTGATTCTATTGTCATAGAGTCAGTAAAGGGTGTATCCAATATTGTAACGTAATATATTTGTACTTTCAGTATATATGCACTTGCAAGTTCAAATGGAATGCCATTTCAGCATCACCACCAGTGGATTTACATGTGGATTGAATAGAACTTGAGAACAACCAGTTGTGTTGGTTTGGCTTCAGAAGTGGGCTGGGGGCAAATAACAGGATGACATTGGTCCCATTATAATGGTAATAATGAAAGGAAAACTTGCTTTGTAAATTAAAATCATATTTACTCTCTCTGATAGAGACATGATACTTAGTTATTGTTGTGTTTGCATATTTACTGTTGCCCCGTCTACCCCCTCCCTATGGTCTATTGATTAAAATGTTAAAATCACACTCTAAATCAGAATAATGTTGTTGTTTTTTTGCGTTGAGTGTTTTTAAACCTTTCTCTCCAGCTACCACTAATCACCTCCTCAGAGATGATCACAAGTCATTTTTTGTCAATATCGAGACTAAAGTCTTTGAGGGGTAAGTTCAAGTCAAGTTTCAAGTCTTTGAGCTTGAGTCCATATCAAGTATCAAGTCTTTGGTGGCAAGTTCAAGTCAAGTCTTAAGTCTTTGAGCTGGAGTTCAAGTCAAGTCTCAAGTCTTTGAGCTAGAGTCCAAATCAAGTATCAACTCTTTGGTGGCAAGTCATGGTCAAGTCTCAAGTCCTTGACCTATCGGTCACAAGTCAAGTCTAAAGTCTTTGAAATAGTGTCCAAGTCAAGTCTCAAGTCTTTGGTCATAAGTCCAAGTCAAGTCTCAAGTCACTGAGTTTGAGTCCAAATCAAGTCTCAAGTCTTTGAGCTATAGTTCAAATCAAGTCTCAAGTCGTTGAGCTTGAGTCCAAATCTAGTCTCAAGTCTTTGAACTATAGTTCAAATCAAGTCTCAAGTGCTCGAGCTGGAGTTCAAATCAAGTCCCAAGTCTTTGAGCTGGAGTCCAAGTTAAGTCTCAAGTCTTTGAGCTTGAGTCCAAGTCAAGTCTCAAGTCTTTGGTCATCAGTCCAAGTCAAGTCTCAAGTCGTTAAGCTTGAGTCCAAATCAAGTCTCGAGTCTTTGAGCTGGAGTTCAAATCAAGTCTCAAGTCTTTGAACTTGAGTCCAAGTCAGGTCTCAAGTCTTTGAGCTAGAGTCCAAATCAAGTCTCAAGTATTTGGTCACAAGTCCAAGTCAAGTCTCAAGTCTTTGAGCTGGAATCCAAGTCAAGACTCAAGTCTTTGGTCACAAGTCCAAGTCAAGTCTCAAGTCTTTGAGCTTGAGTCCAAGTCAAGTCTCAAGTCTTTGAGCTAGAGTCCAAGTAAAGTATTAAGTCTTTGGTCACAAGTACAAGTCAAGTCTCAAGTCTTTAAGGGGCAAGCCCAAGTCAAGTCTCAAGTCTTTGAGCTGGAGTTCAAGTGAAGTCGCAAGTCTTTGAGCTGGAGTCTAAGTCAAGTCGTAAGTTTTTGAGCCGGAGACCACATCAAGTTGCAAGTCTTTGAGGGCAAGTCCAAGTTAAATCTGAAGTCTCTTATGGTTGTAATTAGCGTTCTATCATCTGTTGCACCCCATCCGATCTGCTTAGAACACTGTATAGAAATATCTAAGGAATTCAGAGCATGTACGGTTTTGTCATCACTCCTTTATCTGTTAGCATACAGTATCAGTATTAGTATTGCCAAGATACACAGATGATAGAACAGCCTACCTGAGCGACAAAACCCAGGGCAAAAAAAGTGCATACAGCACTTCTTGCAACCTAGTGGAGCTTATGACTATTTGTATCAACTGTCAGATCACCTCTATCTGGATTATGGCAGCTGGACAGTCAGAGGACACTATTTAGAGACATCTTTGAGAACAAAACAAAGTAGGGGGACATGTTCCCCCAGTCTCCAGGGGAAATCATTATCACCACAACAATACCAACAGTCCATTCCTGTCTGAGTAGATCTTATCAAACAGAAACCTGGACCAGTGTGTGTAGAAGTCTGTCAGCTGATTAAAGTTGGTCTCAGGTGAACTTTTAACAGATGTGTGCCATCAACAGCTGATATGTCTGTGCATTCTTATCTCCTTTCTTTGTTTCACAGGAAAACTGTTTACACCCTTTTAAAGTTCTGTCCCATATTGTTGGAAGTGCATGTTTACGCTACGTCCCATGGATACCTGATGGAAGCCCCACTGACAGAGCAACAGGAGTTGATTGGGTTGATGTGCTTGAGCAGCTTGTAAACAGCCCGGAGCATCTCTGTCTAATGTTGTGTGTGTCTATAATCCATTAACTGGGTGACTTAAGGCCAAAAAGGGTACTTACAAATCATTTCCAAAATCCCCAGAAGCCAATAAAGACTGAAGGGTGACTACTGCAGCAGAAACTCCATCCAAATAAACAGCAAGGGATAATCTTATGAGTTAAGTATAGGACGTGTGAGGTCATGCCGACTTGTGTCTGGTAGCTTGATGTTTGTTTTATATTTTAGAGCCTTTGATATGATAAAGCAGGGTAAAACATTGAGTAACACTTTATAATAACCATCATTAATAAATGGTAAATTGATAGTTAATTAAACTTTGTTAATAGCTTTATTTTACTTTTAACAAACAATTACATGATAATTAATAATGTTTACTAATTATTAGTAATGCTTTAATCTATGTTATTTTAATAATTTATTGTTGCACACAATATAACAAAGTATTTGTTTATGATTATGAAATGATTTGTATACATTAAAGAAATTGTTTGTAAAACATCTATAAACATTACATATATAGATATTTGTAACACTTTGTTAATGGTTAATAATTGATTTGTAAAAGGTCTATAAACATTATTTGGATGGCTATTATAAAGTTGCAGCTGATGATTTTCAGCTTGATGTAATTTTTATCGTCTCTTATCAGCTATGTTAAAATATATAATTTATAAAATAATTATTTCATATTACACAAACTAACGACAAAATAACAAAAATTATAGCATTAATAATAATTAGTAAGCATTATTATCATTTAATTTTTTGTTAACTGTAAAATAATTATTAACTAAGTTTGATTAACTATTAATTTACCATTTCTAAATGATGGTTATTATAAAGTGTTACCAAACATTGCAGTGATGTTACCGATCTGATGTATTTGTTGAGTGTAAGTATAACGATGTGTTGTCTTAACACAAAGTTCCACATTGGAAATAAGTGTTGCATTACGCTTTCATGTGCTAAGCTCTGGGTCTGACTAAGCACCCACAGATGTTTTTATGTCTGTTGTTTATATATATATATATATATATATATATATATATATATATATATGTATATATATGGATATATATGTATATATATCCATATATATACCCAAAATAAAATCAATCAATCAGTCAATCAATCCTACAGCTGGTTAAGATGTAAGACAGATTTGTGTGATGGGGATGAACGTGTGAGCTGTGATTTGGTTTAATGATTAATTGTACAGACAAACCCAAACCTCAATAAATTTGTTGCACTTACCGAAATGTTTATGTACAGAGTTAACTACTGAAAATTGGCACTGAATATTTCATCAGATCTGTAATAATGTTTACTTATTCTTTTTTAATCAGATTGTTGATTCAAACCAACGTTTTGCAAGTGTTCATGTTATTAAGGCAGCGTTTGCTGCTTGTGTTTTGGCATTTAACAGCACTACAATGGCAGGACAGAGCTGTCTAAGTGACCTGTGGCCCCGCAGTGCTGGGAGTAAGAGGGAAGCCAGGAGGGTTAGGGCCCCTGACCTGACCCTGGCTCAGGAGCCCTTGGAAGTGTTCTGGACATGTGTTGGCTTCGCACGCCAGTTTCCGGAGGAGGACGTGACCTAACGGCCATAACTGCCACTTTCACTGCGAGTCAGACGCTTCTATGCATGCTTTCACGCTCTGCAACCTTTTGTCCCCGAGCATGTGCTCAAGCAAATGTTTCACTGAGGTTACTCTCTGGGAGGGGCTGATTCACAAAATAGATAGATTATTATAAATAGATTATTATTATAGATTTTATTATCGGACACCTGCCATTATTAGTTGATTCCTGATAAAAATAGACTAGAACTGGATCACATTTCTGCCTCATTTTGCACTTTAAGTTCTGCAGGATTTTGTTTTAGTTAGTTGCAGTCTAATCAATAAAGGACTTTTTAGGTTAATGCTGATGTTGACAGTTATAACAATGGTATAGTACAACAAATCAGCCCATATTCTTTTTTTTCCCTTTCTTTTTTTACATAAAAAAATTGTATAAAGAAAACAATTAAGAAGTATCCCTTACATTTGTCTTTTAAAGAATTGTGACAAATATGTTTACTGGTCTGAAAAAAAAAATTGTCTGTGATGGAGACACTGTTTCTAAGTTGCCTCAAACACATTTCTGTACTACAGTTTCTTGTTATCTATCAGTTGACATAAATGATGATACCATATGTCTGTGATGAGCTGATATCAGCTGATATATCCCCCTGGATGATTTATGAGTCGGGCTCTACTCATAATAAGTCATTCATTCCGATACGTATTTTCAAAAATGTTGTTTGGTAGGTGACTGGTTTTGAGCACAGAGGGTCACAGTATTAACACCAACTTGGTTCAGTTAAGGTATTAAGTTAGAATTGGTTTGTAAAGATTCAAAGTGGAGAAGACAATTTCAGGGGACAAAAAGTCCAACAGGCCTTAATGTCTTTTCAATCTGTTGTAGTTTGATTTTCTTAGACCAGGGACCAGATGTACGGAGGCACAAAAAACATGCATACGTCATTTCCCACACATAAACTGGTATTTATAAAGGAAGAGTGAGTGGTGAGAATGTATGTACCTCACGCAGACTTTAGCTAGAGATAGATACGGGTGAAATGATAAAGTGGACATGAAATATAAGGTGAGAGATGCAACCTTATAATAAAACATTGTTGAGGTTGTTTGCCAGATTATGTTATTTTTTACAGCTTTCTGTAAAATTTCAATCAAAGGCACATTAATAAACTTTAAATGATTTATGAGTGATGAATTGATCTTTCTTTGTATTTACATTTAAGCCAGCATTCCCCTGTTAATGATATGTGAGCTCTGGATTCATCATTGATTGTCTTTCTGGCGTTCAATAATGATGATTGAGATATCACTGCTGATGATGGTTTACAGGTACATGTAATAAATGAATGGTACAGGTGCTATAAATAGCCATAGCTGTGCGTATGCATATTTCTGTCAGTTTTAAGGCCTTTACACACCGGGGTTGAGACGAATAAATGACACTAAAATGCAAAATACTCGCAATATTCATACAGGCAGCGATGTGAATTTGTGACAGCTGCAACACTTTTTCAATAAAAGATTCAAATAGGTTTGCGCAGGCTGAGAACCAACTACCGGGATCCTACTGAACCAGAGCGCCTGGCAGTCTGTTTGAGCTAAATTGTTGTATAGCCTAAACTACTGTGAGCTATTTTAGTTTCCTTTTAGCGAAGTGAGTGAATTTGCCTCTGGTAAACAGTTATGCAGTGTATATGTCTAGTGCTTTTATTGTGAAAGGTAAGAACAGAGGGAGTGGATCTGGTATGCGCTGCCTTTGTCAAGGTTGAAAGGAGTGATAAAGTTTGCCATCTTGGTTTGTACTACGGAGCCGTGTTGTTTTACACTACAGTGTACAGTGTTGAATATGTCCGTTCAGCACAACATAATTGGTTGATGCCTTTATTTGCGGTGTGAAAGCTCAGAAAAATCAACTTTGTTCTGAAAAAAAAAAGTATGTTGCTTTTTTTCGCTGCGTAATAGTCACGTTCTGTATGAAAGTATTCATGACAAAAACAACAGTTTTACAGCAACAGAATTACTCGAACGAAAAAACTCGCTCCCGTGTGCAAAGGCCTTAAATCTTGAATCTACACAAAGTGTTATGCATCTGGCTCCTGGACTTTTAACAGTTGTTCTCAGGTGAGCAGTGATCGGTACAATTTGGTGGCACTGATTTGCAGAAATATTTTGAGGATTGGACAATACTACTAACTCTTGCAAATAATTCAGCGGTTGGTTACATTTGCATGAGGCCTAAGTCTTCTAATTGCAAGATTTCCGCTTCCTCGAGGGACTGACCTACTATTACTCAATCATCATATCACAAACAATAAGTTTGGAGCATTATTCAGCCCACTTTCGCGACAAGCTAGTATCACATGGTTGGTACCAATGGATTCCTGAGGTTTTTTAGTTTCATATGACACCATATCTTCCCTCTAGCTTTAAAACTGAGCCCGCTACAACCTCAAAATCACAAGTTAATGAGTCTGTTTACATATGAGCTGGTCACATTGTGTGAACTGTGTGTACTTATTTCATACATTTAGTCTCAAAAACAGGCTTGAGAAGCCTTTATTATCTTGATCTGTCGTGTTTTTGTCAGACATATCCTCCATCTTTAAGCCCATCATCATATTACCTGACTTGTTTGCTTGTGTTCATGATTAGATTTCAGTGGTTCCCTGTAGTTCTCACTCCCATGTTGGTTCTCCCCTCTCTATGTGGAACACCTTTCAGACAGGCAGCAGACAGCGCTGAATGACACAGATATATGTGACGAAATCCAATGCAGGGTTTTTAAACTCTCCCCCGCCTTGTGCTTTTGTTTTCCTGCCTAAGTACAGGCTATTATGTTACAGAAGGGACTACATAAATGGTGAGCATAATACACCAGGGCCTCATGTTCACACACTGACAATATATTATGAAACTTAAGACGGTGCAAGCCCTCAAATCCCTCCTGGAATCTGTGGTTCTCTCACGACCCAGGCCACAGAGGTGAATGGACACACAGGTCATTAAAGGGAGTTACCTCTGTGTTTCTCAGTGCCAGGTGGGGGTTTTCCTAACCAGCTACTTGTTTGAATGTGAGAGTTTCTATGATGGGTCTTGGGTCCAACTGAAAATGGCCAACTGCTGTACTGTTAGCATTCCTACGTGGAGAGTGACAGGCACTGCCAGCAGCAGGCCGGCTCATTGCTTTATGTCTTCGGGTAGACTACCGGATTGAATGAGAAATACTGGCACTAACAAGCTGTCTCGTAAGTAGCCAGGGAACAAATGCAGAGACTTTTTCCTCACATTGTAAGTGGTGAAGAAATATAATTGACAGGTTTCTGAGTTATGTCTAACTAACGTGCTGTTTCACAGTGTAGAATTAAAGGGCGTTAGAGATAGACTGCTGGCACTTTCTGTGTAACAAGACATGTTGCTATGAATAGGAGCTCCCTCAGCAGCCTTCATTATCATAGTCACATAAAGAGGAGACAGTGAGCAACTCAGTGAGATACCAAGAAACATGGAAAACTTATGTTCATTCTCAGGGAAATTACTTCTCTTCTGACATTTAACCATTTTCTGGTGAGAGATTTCTACACAGGCTACCGAACTTTAACCAGTCAGTACCAGGATTCTTAAAGGTCGTTGTTATCAGTTATAAAAAGTGCCCGGTCAGACAAATAATGATCCTGTCTTCACAAAGTATGTGGTACCAGAAGCCTGGTGACGTACTAACTGCTTGCAAGGCTAGTAGGCAAACTTCTGAAGCTACATCAGACCTGTTTCATGCTAGCTAGCTGGGTCCGTGCCATGAATGAACGGAACCCAAGATGGCACCTATTTCAGCAGTGAAATAGTCACGAAATCGAATGTATTGATTGACATTTTTTTCGTGATGATCAGCACAAAATCAATTCGTATATAATCCATGTATTTGTGAAAAGTATAGAGAGCAGCGAACGCAGCGTAGTTAGAAGATCGGGGTGGATTGGTGGATCAACAAACACCAGACTTTCGCCCAGGAGACCGGTGTTTGTGCTCCGTATTAAACCACAAAGTTAAAGTTAATTTATTTCTCATGTAACTTTTCCAAAACCTAACTAAGTAGTTTTCGTCACGTAACTTTTGTATTTAAGTTACGCCACTTCCGGTTTAATTTAAACCCAAACCACGATCTTTTCCTTAGTTTGCTGCCTAAGCCTAACCAAGTCGATCTTTTCCTAAACCTAACTAAGTAGTTTGTTGCTTAAGTGTAACCAAGTCGATCTTTTCTTAAACCTAACTAAGTAGTTTGTTGTGGAAGAGACAGTGGAAGAGACCAGTGGAAAGATAAGACAGTTTTGGTGAGTTTTATTCTGTTTCTGTCTGGTTTGAATGAAATGTGTTTTACGATGTTCCGCCGCTCGTTGATCTACCACCTGAAACTACAGGGGGTGCCGCGCTGTGCGCACACTTACACACACACACACACACACACACACACACACATACAGCTACGCCGACGGAAAAGAGCCATACTGAGCGTTTCACACACAATTTTACGTTACTATCAGGCGGCGGCTGTTAAAAAAAGGGACAATATATTTTTTAAGACATGACGATGTCGCATAAACTATTTGATTTTTTATAATTGAATGACTCTTTGAAAAATCTAAAATCATGACCCATGCCTAGTGTTTTGGAGGGATTTTTTGATCATTTTTATCAATTCTCGAGTGGTAAAAAATGGTAAATATAGCACCTAGTATTTGTAAAAGATGGTATCAACCCCCCGAAAAAACTAATGAGACATAATAGAGCATGGGAGTGGCCATATACTTCTATTAAAATGTTCTTAAGTCCTTATGCACTTTCACAATTTATTTTAACTAATCATCAGATGATGTACACCACTTCTATGTGACATATACTGTTGACCTGCTATCCCCCCCTAAAGACCCCCTGTCCCCCCACTAAAAAAGACAAAGATGTGTCTGTGTTTCTCTATGGGTTTAGTACTGAGATCTGGGAACACTGCAACGTCGGTATAAAGAAGTCAGATGGCGTTAGGAACAGAGCAGATGATCAGACAGGTTGTAAACAAACCTCCAGGGTGGAAGAGCAAACTAACAGACAAACTGTAAAATGATTACCTACACTGTCCGTTGTAAACATCCATCAGTTCACATCCACTTCCTGCTTCCACTTTGACCTTCTACACTTACTGTAGTTGAGTATACATGGTTTTCCTGTGCAATGAGAGATTATTAGGGACATTTCAGGTGTTCTCACATTCAAGTTTGACCTCCAAATAAAGTGGTTTAGATCATCTGAATAAACTGTCTGATCGTCTGACTGCTAATGTTTTTGTTTTTTTTGCCTTGTCAGACTTCCTTGCAGTGATGTCACTGTGTTGCCAAAACTTTGATTTGATTATTTGAGTACAATGTTATGAGAACTGATAGCAATGAAGGTCAAATCTATAAAGATAAGACCGGAGCACCCTTTCAGTGAGAACTGTTTGTATGATTTGGTTTAGGGAGAGATCGTGGTGCCACAGAAGTGGTCATCAGAGAGAGGTGAACCGATGTGAACTCTGTATAAGCTAGTCGACCTTGACTTTGCCATGTACATGTGTATGGCTGAGTCCTTACCGCAGCAGCCCAGGGTTTGAATCCGACCTGCGGCACTTTGCTGCATGTCATTCCCTCTCTCTCCCCTATCAAAACTATCACTGTCTCTCTCTCCATTAAAGGCATAAAAGGCCAAAAAATAATCTTAAAAAAAATTAATAATAATTTAATCATGATTAATCGCAAACTAATCGCACATTTGTTATCTGTTCAAAATGTACCTTAAAGGGAAATACGTCAAGTATTTATTACTCTTATCAACGTGGGAGTGGGGAAATATGCTGCTTTATGCAAATGTATCTATATATTTATTACTGGAAATCAATTAACAACACAAAACAATGACAAATATTGTACAGAAACCCTCACAGGTACTGCATTTAGCATAAAAAAATGCTCAACAGCCCTAATACACATATTTGGCCAATAAAACTGATTCTGATTCTAAATAAAATATTTTTGATAAGACATCCAAGCTATTGAGAGATGAAAAAAGACAACCAGGTCAAGTCATGTCAAGTCAACCAGGCTGGGGTAAAAATATACATCTCTGATGACGCTGTAGAGAAAAACATGAAAGAGTCCTATGAGGTCCCTGGTACAACCTGTGTCAAGATGCCTTGGCACAAAGATCACCAGCTCTAATTAGGAGTGTTTTGTAAGGAAGAAGACAGCGAGAAGCCCTGCCTGGCAGGGATAGATCTACAGCCTGCATACCAGAGCCAACCTGCAGCTTTCAACAGCTCCCTTCTCCAAGGACAGGGTGCAGCACGCTGCTCCTGGACAGGGCGGGGAGGCAGAGATGTATGAGATCAGTATTTAATGGTAGAGCTGACAAAGTTCACAGGTTCACCATTGTTATGAAAGACACACCAGACACAATAGCTAGAAATACAGACTTATTCAAAGCTATGTGAGGTTGTGATTTCAGTTACTTCTTACTGGAGCCCAAAAATCCAAACTGAGAAGAAGTAGGCTTGGTGGAGCTGAGGTGGGATGAGCAGCCCACCACAGCTGATGTTGTTAAGCTGAACCTGTCACTAAAGAAATACATACCTCTTCTAGTAGTCTTAATATATCTGTCAAGTTATTCTTTAAGTGATAGGCATTTTTAGAGAGTAACTAATCCAGTAATTCTGTCTTCTAGTTCCCCAAAGGGTTGTGATGAATCTACGATGGGCCCTGGGACACACCTCCACTGAATTGGTAGGCTACTAAACATCACTGAAATAACAGTGGGACAAGACAGCATAGATTGATGGACTTTTATGTATTGTGTTGTTTTATGTACTGTAGTGTATTTAATGCTATGTGGTTGTTTTTTGTCTACTTGCCCAACAGATGCAATCTAGCTTCTAGCTAACTCTGGTGCAATTATTTTTAGCTGTCCCTACAAAAATAAACAATAACGAAAAAAAAAAAAAAATATATACATATATATATATACTGTATATATACACATAAGGGCTGTCAAAATTAATGCGATAATAAAGTGGTGAAGCAAATTAATTTTAACTCTCATTAATTTCTTTATCACATTAATGCAACTTGCGAATCTTAGTTTGTTGCGGGCAGTTTTAAAGCTAGAGTGAAGATGCTTATACTTTAAGAAACTACAAAACCAAAGGAATCAAATCAAATCAAATCAAATTTTCAAATGGGTCCCTTGACCTCTGACCTCAAGATATGTGAATGAAAATTGGTTCGTCATCTTCTCCGCTGTAGTGTGCTGGGGCAGCAGGGTGAAGGCAGCCGATGCTAACAGACTCAATAAGCTCAACAGGAAAGCAGGTCCTGTCCTGGGAGTGGAACTGGAGTCTTTGATGGAGGTGTCGGAGAGGAGGATGGTGAGGAAACTACTCAGTTTTAGGGACAATGCCTCTCATCCCCTGCACGCCACACTGGAGTCATACCAGAGCACCTTCAGCCGTAGACTGAGACCACCGAGGTGCACCACAGAACGCCACAGGAGGGCTTTCCTACCAGTGGCCAACAGTCCCTCCCCCTTCTGCAGGAAGGACAGCTGAAAACACCGGACACTGAGAACAACAATGATATCAATATCATGTGCAATACTACTTTTTCCATTCTCATGTGCAACATCACTGTTCATTGTGTGCAATATTAGTCCATCATGTGCAATATTAATTCTTTTTCATCATATGCAATATTACTTCCTTTTCTGTTTTTTATTTATCTAAAACTTTGTTTTATTTATCTAATTGTTATTATCTTTTTTATTTTACTTATTTTACTAAATGTATCCTACTTTATTGTTATTCTATTAGGCATTGGAGCTAGAAATAATACTTTTTATTTTATTCACTTGACTTGTTGTAATTTTGAACAATCTCTGGCACAAGACTTTCCTTCGGGATAAATAAAGTTCTATCTTATCTTATCTTATCTTATCTTATCTTATCTTATCTTATCTTACCCACGAGTCTCCCCTTTACAGACATGCCCACTTTATGATAATCACATGCAGTTTGAGGCAAGTCATAGTCAAGTCAGCACACTGACACACTGACAGCTGTTGTTGCCTGTTGGGCTGCAGTTTGCCATGTTATGATTTAAGTATATTTTTTATGCTAAATGCAGTACCTGTGAGGGTTTCTGGACAATTTTTGTCATTGTTTTGTGTTGTTAATTGATATCTAATAATAATTACTGTATATGCATACATTTGTATTTACATTGAGCAGCATATTTGCCCACTCCCATGTTGATAAGAGTATTAAATTATACAGTATATATATATATATATATATATATACTGTATATATCAAACTAGAGATTTGAAGGGATTCATTTAGAAGAGTTGATGAATTTTATAGATATGGATGAAACCAGGCGATGATGACTTAAGTTAGTACTACTTCTTTGATATTGGTTAAAACGGCAACTTCACGGTCAAAGTTCTCCAAAGTTGAACTCCACGCAATGCAAAGATGCAAATAAGTGAATTTTGCGCACGTGTGACCGTACCCTCATTCTTATTGCTGCATGGTGTGACCTCACGTAATGCCCAGTACTTTCAACAGATTTATTACATATCGTTATATGTTCAGTTTTATTCTTGTTTTTTTACTCTAACAATCCTCCAGCATAATGCCTGCCTCTAACACCAACTGCGTGTGAAGTTATGATGCTCAAATTACAGACAGCAGGCTCTTCAGGACTTCTGCAAAACTTCAACTTAAAAAGAAAAAAACCTTTAGGAATGTAAATACGGTAAATGAGGAGATTCACAAGTGTAGGAGAGATGTGTAGTTTTAGATGAAATCACACGCTGTGTTTCTTGTCTTGGGAACTGAGGTAAATGTGATTAGTTTTATCTGAATGGAACGATGAACTGACAACTTTCCTGATTTGAAATAACATAATGTTCAGCTGGGACAAAGGCTCACGATTCAGTAGCTGCTACACAGACAACAACACATGCAGCTCATTAGTTTTCATTAGCTCCACCTCTTCACTTCGTTAGAAGCAGCTGGACCGAAACTGAACTTTAGTGCTGTCAATAAACATGAATGTGTCCTGCCTTCAAACCACGGCCTGGTGTCATCTGATGGCAAACATAGAGTGATGCCTTTTCTGTGACGGGTCATTCAAACAAAGATCTTAAGAAACAAAGGAAATTGTGTGTCCTCCGAAACTAAGTGAAGGCTAGACACCTAATAAGTGTGAAAAAGAAAAGAAAAGAAGGAACTTTTAGATCATCACTTTAACTCCTTCAAGGAAGAAAATCCTGGAAATGAAAAAAAGACGTAGTGTGGGTGGAGGATATTGAGGTTTGCAGTGCTGTTATGATAGTCTTTTACCCCCGAGTAGACAGCAGAGGCATTGTCCCGTCTGCTGCCTAGCTGGTGTTCTCTGCTGAAGGAAAACAGCCAAACAACCAGTTGAGACAGACCTACGCATGTCTCCCGCTGTCTCTCCCCCCATCCTTGCCAACTTTTTCTCTCTCTTTTTTCTGCCTCTCTCTTTCCCTTTTTGCCTTTCGAACTTCTCAGTGTCGAGTTTAGAGATCTATCAATGCTGTTTGTCGGCTATAATGTCTAAAAACTGGATGCCATCAACGTCTTGTCAGTAAACTTCTCTATGCAAAGACACATGGACAGTAATGAAGCATATCGTCCAGAAACACTGCCAGCAGACTACATTTAATCCCTTTAACTTGAGCTTAATTTTTTTTATTTTATTTGTCTGGCAGATTGTCTTTTGAATGTTTTGATGCTCATGTTTTAAACACTAACTCATAAACTATAATTAGGTACACGTTGCAAATACCTCGCCGTCCTTTTGACTAGAAGTAATCTTTCATACTCTGCAACCTAATGGAAATGAAGTCCATGACTCTGGCTTTAGCAAGAATGTTCATTTGACCTTGATGAGGTGTTGAAAAGTTAAGTTTTTAAACTAAATGATCAAAAAACTAAATACAAATATAAACTTATTTCTTCAGATCAGAAATATTTTGACCTAATTCTTGTAGAATGCTGGCAAACAAGATTTCATTTACTTATTCTTTTACTTTAAAGGGAGACATATCGTGCTCATTTTGAGTTTCTACTAGAACATGTTTACATGCTTTAATGTTAAAAAAACACATTATTTTTCTCATCCTGTCTGTCTGAATGTACCTGTATTCACCCTCTGTCTCTTTAAGACCCCCTCCTGAAAAAGCCCAGTCTCTGATTGGCTTGCGAGAAAAATGTGGTGCACCTTTGCAAAGGTAGTTCTCAAACCGTTGGCAGTATATTCTAATGAGTCTGCATGTGACATAGGAAGAGGAGCCACATCTGAATGGCTTGTTGAATCACATGTTTTCTGATCTAGATAGCCCACAAAAAACTGACTGGGTTGTCTTATTTAACAGTTTGTGGGTTGGGAGGAACTCCAGATACTCAAATGTATGAGCACAATAGGGGCGTGAATCTTTCGGTATCTCACGATTCGATTTCGATTTCAATGGGATCATGATTCCCGATTCAAAATCGATTCTAGATTCAAAGAATATAATATAAAGAATATTTGAAAAGGTAATATCAACTGAAAATAATGTAAAACGCAAAACGTAACATTTATTCATGCTGAATTTGCACAAATAATCACTTTTCACTAAAACGTTTTTAGTATTTCTAAATTCTCAGGGACTTCAGAATAATAAGTTATACAAAAAATAACAATGCTGCCTGTTACATAAATAAAATTGGTTGCTGCCTTTTTATTTCTGAGAAACTTGACAATTCCAAAAATAAATTGTAGATAAAATAACCCTGTAAAACTGGCATTTTGTGTGTTATTTTTATCACAACAATTATGTCCATGACACCGTGTCCTAACTGGCCGTGAGCGATGAGCACTGCAGGGTGCTGTTTTGAGCTGAACTTTTGTCAGATGTCCTGTTTCTATTTATTCCTGTTCCTCGCTTTGAAAGCGTCGCAACGGACGAGGAGCGGCTGATTCATGAAGTTGAAATGAGGAGTAATCTGTACGATACCTCCTCATTTCGCTACAAAAACCTTAATAAGGTGGCAGCTGGCTGGAGGGAGATCACCTGAAAGTTTCCTATTTGCTGTTGGCTGTATTGTAAGTCATTTACAGTAAATAGGCCTATCGCAATATTAAACGTTTGATTTATGTTTAAAAAATACAGACGTCGGAAGATAGCTAGTACTACTCAACCATCTTTTAAGTGGGTACGTCTCCAGTCTGATCTCACAGCTGAAAGGTACGTGGTTGGTTTTGATGACGTAACGTAACGCTTGCTGTTAGGACACGGTATCACTCTCTCTGCCGCCGAGTTCTCTGCATTCATTACGGTTGTTGTTGAATTCTTCCACATTCAGCACGACCTAACAATACATTTCATTTTCAGTCAATGAAAGTGACGTTGTATGACACCCTTCATGTTTAGCATTCAGTGTGCGCAAGGCAGACAGCTGTGGTAGTAAAATGTTAACCCTCTGAAACCTGCAGGATCGCGGGAAATCCCGACTGACTTTACTGTCTTTCAGAGGCTTTAGCAGGTTAAGTGTTGGAGCTAGGGTGAAGGTACTGTACACACAGTATATCATATGAAACTAGAAAATCTAAGGAACCGTGTCGAGCTATCTTGTCGGTAAGGAAGCTAAATAACACTCCAAAGTTGGGCTAAATTTTGGCAAGGAAAAACTGGCACTCACTGTATTAAATGACCTGTGGTGACCTCTAGAATAATCACAGCCTCATGAAACTTTGAGTACCACAAACAAAAAGTGCTCACCATTTAATCGCCAAAAAATGCAATTCTTGCAGAAATCTCAAAATGTCAAACGTTTTTGATACCGAATCAAAGCATGGCTTTTTCTGTGGTGTTCCTCAAGGTCTTGGTGTCTTAATGTGGCATTTTGGAGGGATTATTGATCATTTTTATAAATTTTCGTGGTTAAATGGTTAAATTTAGCCCCAAATCTGTGTAACAAATGGTATCAACCCAAAAATTGCTGCAACAACTTATGAGACATGATAGAGCTTGGGGATGACCATCATATACTTTTATCATAATGTTCTAAGCTCTTATACACTTATACAATTTATTTTAAATAATTAATTAATTCACATATATTTTATGAGCTGCATCTTAAATTAATCTTCAGGTTCCCGGCTTTCAGATGATGTACACCACTTCTATGTGACATCTACTGTTGACCTGCTATCTCCCCCTAAAGACCCCCTGAACCCACCTAAAAAAGAGAAAAACGGGTCTATTTTGGATCTCACGGGGTTAATTGCAACCATCCTTTTTGTTATTTGGAAAAGCATAATTTCAAAATTGATGGAAACAAACGCACATACTCCATGTCCATACCCTCTTAAATCCTCTCTTAGAGTGTTAAATTGAATTAGCCAGTCTGACACCTTTTGTAGGCAGAGAAACAAAAGCCAGCTTATTAACAGAGGTCTCCTGACATCAAGCCTGGTGAAATAACATTAGCATTAACATTAGCATTAGCTAGCATGGATATTGATCCATTAGCATAGACTGCCGTAAAGTGCACAGCTGTGTATCATATTTTTAGAGAACACATATGTGTGTATATTTTATGAGCTGCATCTCAAATTAATCTTCAGGTTCTCAGCTTTCAGATGATGTACACCACTTCTATATGACATCTACTGTTGACCTGCAATCTCCCCCTAAAGACCCCCTGTACCCCCACTAAAAAAGAGAAAAACAGGTCTATTGTGGGTCTCAGAGGGTTAAAAATGGATTTTTGGAAGTTGCGAATCGATTCAGAATCTTAAAGGATAAGAATCGTGATTCCTACATGAATCGATTTTTCCCCCACCCCCAGTGCACAAGCACTGAAAAAGGGAGTTTTTCATATGTCCCCTTTAAATGTACAATTTTATTTTTTAGCAACTTTTGCTTTGTTTGATTTTACAGCAGAATTAAATGGGCAATTGATTATATATGAAAAATGAATTATGGAGCAAAAATAGCTTAAACGATTAAATAGTTGAGCTTGAGGGTTCACTCTTGACCTTAGAATTAGCAATTAGACAAAAAATACCCATCAAACGCTCCACTTGCTCTGTGTTTCTGAAGCTACGGGGTTAGCTCAGTTTAGTTCCTGGATGATTGAGTGGACTGGGGCCTGGGAATGAACAGACATGCTTCACCGTTATTTTACATGCCATGCAAGTGGATGTTCCATGTAATTATTCTCATCCATCACCCACACAGGCTCCACAGAGCCGGGCCGCCTTCAGACGCTCTCACTGAGCTGCAGGAAGCACACACAGACACCGTCTTTCTCTCTCTGTCACATAGATGTGATGGCAGCACTGGAGGAAAACCAGCACTAAGTGTTGTGCTGCATGACACAAGTTTGACACCCATTGTCAGTACGGGGACCATCATGTTACTTTAATTCCAAGTCAAACAAGCCAAACCATCCGTGTCACATGACAGACTGAAATGCCTTAACTCCACAAGTCACTTGCAGTATATTATGGTACTCCATATGGCATCTAGTAGTACTTGTAGTGGTCTAACGCTTTTTAAATATTCTTTCTTTTTCTTTTGCTTATACTGTACGTTTGGTAGTTCACTGAAGACACTGATATTTTAAGCACTGAAAGATATTGAAGCTGCAGTTTGAATAGAATTTCTGAAAGAAGTTGTAGTGGAAGCTAAAAGGGAAGGAGTTCAGGTTTCAGATTAAGTGTGAGCGCTGAGTGAAGTGGAACTATCAGCTGAAGTGTATGTCCTGAAAGAATTTGGCCAATCACAGGTCATTTCAGAGAGAGAGCGCTCCTATTGGCTGTTCATTCAACAGAGGCAGCTGTCAATCACTCGGGAACTCCGATCAAACAGTCAAACTAGGCAGCGCTGATCAAATATGAATTAATATTCTGTTACTGTAATGCCTATTTCTCGCCTCACATGTTTTCAGAAACATCTTGTAGTCACCCGATTCGACTGTTATCAGGCCATTAAATAGGCATTATCAGTCGCTATAAGCACCATAGATGTGGGTCATTAGGGGCCTACTACACCTACTACGTTGTAAAAGTTAAAGTGAACTTAAAAGTAACACGTTCCAACATGTTGTAAAACTGAATGAAACGTCTCTTTTGAACACAAACAAAAGGCTTCTTCAGGTTTAGGCAACAAAACTACAACTCCTTTAGGTTTAGGCAACAAAACTACAACTTCTTCAGGTTTAGGCAACAAAACTACAACTTCTTTAGGTTTAGGCAACAAAACTACAACTCCTTTAGGTTTAGGCAACAAAACTACAACTTCTTTAGGTTTAGGCAACAAAACTACAACTTCTTTAGGTTTAGTCAGCAAAACTACAACTTCTTTAGGTTTAGGCAGCAAAACTACAACTTCTTTAGGTTTAGGCAACAAAACTACAACTTCTTTAGGTTTAGGCAAAAAAACTACAACTTCTTTAGGTTTAGGCAAAAAAATACACTTGGTTAACTTGAGGGGAAAACATTGTGTTTTGGGTTAAAATAACAACGAGGACAAAGACAACTACACATTGTTGGTATCACAGGGGATGTGAACTCCGGTCTCCTGGGTGAAAACCCTGTGATTTGTGCCCCTCCATCATCCCAAACCTACACCAGTTATGGAGTTTCATACTGTCTATACTACAGCGCCTGACTTCTGCTTCTGCTAAAGTCATAATTACTACGGTTGCTAGAGGTCGCTGCCGTGTTCTTATATACCTTCTTTCGGTGATCTACCATGTGAATAGATGATAAAACCTACTAGTGGGTGTAGTAGGCCCCTATTGACCCACTTCTATGGGGCTTATAGCGACTGATAACGGCTGTTTAATAGCCTGACAACAGTCTATCGGCTGTTTTAGTATACTGTTTAGCTGTAAAATGAGAAAGCTTGCTCCGGCTGGTGGGCGGTGCTTGGTATTTCTTCAACTGATCTCAACATGGCGGCCGGGTCACAAACTTCAATCATATGTATGATTCATGACGCAATTCCAACGGGATCTTTGTCTCTTAACGTTAACGACCGTAAATATTTTCTTCTGAAATAAGGTCCCATGTTGGTCCACCGGACGGGGTGGGGCTTTGCCTCTCTATGTTCACTCAAGAAACAGCTGCAGAATGTTTGCTCAGACGAGCACAGTGGGATCAGGATATCTACAGAGAGCAGAGAGTCACTGCAGCAGACGGCCATGCTGCGGCCCTCTGGATCACTCACACAACAACTCATTGAGCTTTCATCATCTTCAGCCAGACAACACAGGTGTTGTGCATCACCATTTCACACTTCTCAGTCACGCTGGAGCACATTGAAGGACGACCCAGTTACCTGAGAGCTGGACTTTCACTCGGCACTGCAGTGAGAGAGAGACCTGAAGATTTCCATATGAGCATTATGATGGTGGCTTGCAGATGAACTAAACCTTTCTATATGTCTAGGTTACATCCAACAATTGTCTGACAATATTTCAATGACTATATTTCAGATTGTAATTAGCACCTCCTCACACTTTTTTTCAGGTTAGGGCAAAATCAAAGCAAAGGCCATGATATCCTGACTGTTAGCCCATAGTTTGGGCCAAGCCTCAAAAAATGCTGAAAATGGCTAAAATGTAGCATGTAGTATGTAGTATGTAGTATGCAAACAAAAGCAAAATTTACAGTATGTCAGAAATACCCAGATGTCATACTGATTTGGAAAAAATCTCCAGTATGCATCGAACCAGTCTACCTCACCTACTGTATCCCACAATGCAAAGCGCTGGACCGCTACAGGCTATGATCACAACAGCCGCCAAAAAACATTGAACATTTTTGAGGCGAGAAATCAACTGTGTAGATTTAGAATATTGTCAGTTTTACAATATTAGATGGCGAATCGAACATTTGCTCCACCGTTTTCGGAGTTTAGAAGCTCCATAAACCGCCGTGACAGCAAGCTAGCGCCTGCCGGGGTCGCCACCTCTCCAGCCGGGCGGTCACTCACACAGACCCCGCTATGAGCTGGCTGGAGTTCTCTCAAGAGACCGGTCTCGTAGACGAGGGGCTTTTATTTCCTTCTTGACGGATAGTTTGTTTAAATATCACAACATAAATGTCCATTATACATTAACGGGAACCTGTTGTTACCTGCCTTTTTGGAGTTGAAAAGCTCCATAATCGCTCACTCACCAGCCGGCCAGTGACGCTCACAGAGTTGCTACAGAGCAGCAGAGTGGCGAGGGAAGAGGAGAGGGAAGAGGAGAGGGAAAGAGCTGCCTCTGACAGGGCAGAGAGATACCTGCTGAGACAACATGACCCTTTTTAACATTACTCTAATATTTGTAGGGAGTTCAGTCCACTGTTTTGTTGCTGTGACCGAAAAAGCAATTTTATGGATCAATATTTTATATTCACCGTCTCCCCTTGTTGATGATCCTGTCTTACTTCACCACGAGCTGTTATTTATTGAGAATAAATAGTTAAAGGGTTGGTGGAGCTAAACCATGCAGTATTTAGTAGTATAAGTTAGTCAGTAAGTCAATAAGTTGTATTTTTCGATAATATTGCAATAGTGGTACGAGTTCGTTTTTTTGTCCAGTGCTTTAAGTGCTGGTTTAAAGGCTAAAGCCTGGCCTAGCACACTTCAAAATAAATCACTTTAAATGTTTCATACTGCATATTACTGAGGAACACAGTACGCAGTCTGTACTGTATACTGCACACTGCGTTCGTCAGTAGTATGTAGTCGGCGGTTTTGAATACAGCGATTTTCTTCCGTAAGATAATCTCCACAAATGAACACCACCTTTATGATTTTGAAGTGTGAATGCAATCGCCAGAAGTAAAAAGCTAACACTAGGCTATAAACTAACTACACCACGGCCACATGACTTCACCTCGCCACCAGTAAGCTAAAGGCAGACTAGTGTTTGGTGTGATAACGTTTAGTAGTCTCACTTAGCCACTTGTTAGCAACCACCTTTTTTAAGACACATAAAGGCTTCAAAATTAACGAGTGGAATATTAACTGATATATTTTATGTCGTAGAACAATTTCAGGTATCTAACTAAAATCCCATTCAAATAACCCGCTGACTTGCAAACGAGGGAACCGGAAGTGCTAAAATGCTAACTCATTTCTGGGTTTTAGGACTCATTCCTGCAGCACTCTGTTTCTTCTTTTAAGCTCATAGTTTTACTTTGAGACCACCATCTGGAGCAGTTAGATGTGTAAGGAAACAACAGCTAGTGAATACCAGCTGATTGGTTAATTGCATCAATTAGGCTGGTTCTAGCTGCTCCTGGTCATGATTTATAGTCAAACCAAAAGCTAAAACTGAAATTGCAACAACACATCTGTCTACTTACTCTACTCTGATATGTTTTCAGTGGATCAACAAATCCTAGACAAGACAATCCAGTGGATCTAATCGTGAATGATGAACATCTACACGTGTGGAATCAAATCTAAATGCATATTACAACTAGCATAAATGCAGACTAAGGGCTTCCAATAAGCCAGCTGACTATGCAGTACAAACCAATTTCACAAAGAATATGACTCAATATGCATCACATCCATCATATAAGAGATGCAAAACCACGGACAAAAGGATAAATCTAGCATCAATATATTGAATAATATCAGCTGGGGTAGCATGTTTTTAGTTTACAGCAGTAAACATCAAGACACTGTGCTGTTGTTGTACATTCAGGTTTCAGGCACTGATACCAGTCACTGTCATTTTCCTAATGTTATACATACATTTTGCTCCTGGCCACAGAATTATAAATATGTTTACAGCTCGACCGGTTGTCTGCTGCTTGTGTTGCATATGAGTCCCCGCGGCCTCAAAGTGCAGCTCCACAGTGAGATGACTGCAATTTAAAGTTTCATTTCAAGCCGTTTGTACACCAGCAATATTCACCATAAAAAGGCCAGAAAAGATGTTATGATTATGGCTGGTGAAGGTGAAAACCTGTGGAAATGTGTAACACTGGGGAGCAGTGTATGACATGTTCTGCATTGTATTAAACTGCATACCAACATTTGGAAGTCCAGTCACATTCGTTCGTCCTGATTAATTGACCCTCATCCACACAACTGCACTGGGAGCTGCTGGTCAGTCTGCTACTGGTGGAGACTGTCCTCCCAAGACAAACAACGGCATCACACAACGTTCACAATTCATTCTTGACCTTAGGAACTGCTCAAAAATGTAATTGTAGATGTAAAAAACATCCCTTGATATCACAGGTGATATTATCAAAAGCTATCTAATGACCACAATCGTTCCTTGACTTTAAAGAGGACATATCATGAAAAAAAACACTTTTTCAGTGCTTGTGCTCATACATCTGGATATCTGGAGTGCCTACCAACCCTACCAACCCACAAACTGTGAAATAAGACAACCCAGTCAGTTTTTTTGTGTGCTGTCTAGATCAGAAAACATGTGATTCAACAAGCAATTCGGATGTGGCTCCCCTTCCTATGTCACATGCAGGCTCAATAGAATATATCACCCATGGCTTGAGAGCTACCTTTGCAAAGGTGCACCACATTTTTCTCGCAAGCCAATCAGAGCAGACTGGGCTTTTTCAGGAAGGGGTCTTAAACAGACAGGCGCTAAAATGGATGGTTTCAGACAGAGGGGGAATACAGGTATAATGTGTTTTTTGATCATTAAAGCAGGTAAACATGTTCTAGTAGAAACAAAAAATACAAGTATGAACCTGAAAATGAACGTGATAAGTCCCCTTTATTAGGTATTCTTTTAGCCATGATGGTGAATGCTCCTTAACTTTAACAAATTAGTTCATCCATCTTTCCCTAACCAAGTTGTCTTTGTGCCTACACCTAACCAACCCTTAATCTTAGTAATGCCAAATCAGAATGCTTCCAGGTATACATTACAAACTACATATTTTACCATTTTGTTTGGAAGACTTGTTGCTGAAATTGAACAACACTGTCAGCAAGCTCCATAAAACTAATACTTAGATTTAGGCTTTAGATTAGAGACGGGGCCATTTCAGTAGAGACATGAAAATTATGACAATAGAATAGAAATAATTTTGTTTTACTTTAGTACGGCACTTTGAAGGCGGACGTTTTACTGGCATCAGGTAGTCTGTTTCAGTCCAAAACGGCAGAAGCGTAGCTCTGCTGCTGGGCGCTGATGTTGCAATGGAACGAACAATTGACTTCTTGGTAATATATGTTCTTTGATTGATGTCAGACATCACACATATTGTATCGTTTCCTGTTACTATAAAGCAGTTAAACTTGCAATAACTTATTTTTGGCCGCTTGGGAGCAGTGGAAAGAGGTTGTGAACACAACGTCGACATATTGTTTCCTTATAACATTTATATGGAGAATGTTTTAGTAAACAGTTGTGTATTTACACAGAGCACTCTCCATTAGCTCTGTTTTTGTCCCCACCAACTCCTGAGGGAAATATCTGACTCGTTAGCTGCTTTGCAGAATTAGCAAATTGTCTCATAAATCTAAAGATCTCATAAATATTGTGAATAAATTACATCTGTCAGTTAGAGATTTATGACATTTTCTAAGTAACTTTTCCAGTGATGCTGACAGTGAAAATGATGCTGCCTCACTTTTCCCTGCTTGAGTCATGGGGTAACAGCCCCTGCAGGTCAAAGGCTCAGCTTCATTAATTTGCTGGGTGTGTGGCAGCAGTGCAACTATCACTCATCTTTCATAATGTGTCATTTATCACCGCTAATAAAGCTTAGTCCTAACAGACAGCTCTCTCTCTCTCTGAATGTCAGGATGTTCAGCCATTGGAGGCTTTTTGGTGCTTAAATGGCTAAAGGGATGGATGACTTGAAAGCAGGAGATGGAGAGTGCCAGCGCAGGAAAAATGACTATAAGGAAACTAATTAGCCATATCAGGTCCCAGGGCCGAAGGGTGAACTCCTGGTTGGTGAAATCCTGGGTTCAATCCCCCACGAGGCAATATTTTCCAAAGTATCCTTGAGCAAAATACTTAACCTCTATCTGCTACAGAGGCAAAACAAGACCCGGCTCACCCTGCATTCCACGCAGGGAATTTCCAAAAGAAGACAGTTCCCCTCTTGTAAGTACTGTAATACTAGAATTACCGCCTCATGGTTGTATGCCTCTGCCAACCAGTCAAGTAGCAGTTTACATCCATGTCTGTCCAAAATGTCATCACTTCATCATTTTATCCTGTTAGACGTGTGTGAAATTGTCACAATTAGCAGATTAATTCATGAGTTTTGGCCAAAAACGTGTTTTGTGAGGTCTCAGTGACCTTGACCTTTGACCACCAAATTCTAATCAGGTCATCCTTGAGTCCAAGTGGATGTTAGCGCCAAATGTAATACAATTCCCTCCAGACGTTCCAGAGATATCGCGTTCACGAGAATGGGTCGGACGTGAGGTCACAGTGACCTTGACCTTTGACTACCAAAATCTAAACACTTCACTCCTTGAGTCCAAGGCACATCCTCAAAATATGATACATTTAGTTTCAATCTCAGCCTACATACAAACTTATTGGACACTACCAGTGACAAACGGCAGAGGGCTGCAGAAAATCAGTGTCTGTGTAATTTAGCAATTATATGAGATTTCAAAGAAGCAGGACACATCTTACAAAGCTCCAAATAGCCTGGAACATTTGACTCTGCATGGGGTAAAACTGCAGGAACATCAGTCATATTACTACAAAATAGTTTAAATAAGACAACAACAACATGGCTAACATACAGTAAATTATACTGTAAGGACAAAGTGGAGCAATTGTAACAAACTACCACTAACCATCAACATGGGGTATTAAAGCTGCAGTATGCGAGATTGGCGCAAATATGATTTAAAAAAGTTAGTTTTCGAAAACAGCTGCTATATCGTGACAGTAGTACATGAAACAGGTAACCTGAAAAAAATTATGTTCCTCTGTGTCTTACTGTGTCCTCCGGTGCTCCTAACGGCATCTGCAAGATTTCACCCACCGGAGGAAAACAACCAATCAGAACCGAGCTGGAGCCTTGTCGTCTATGAGCAGCTGTCAGTCACTCGCGAACTCCGATCAAATGGTCAAACTAGGCAGCACTGATCAAATATGAATCAATATTCTGTTACTGTAATGACTATTTCCCACCTCAAATGTTTTCAGAAACATCTTGTAGTTAATGTTTCTCATTTTAGCTGTAAAATGAGAAAGTTTGTGACCCGGCAGCCATGTTGAAATCAGTTGAGGAAATACCAAGCACCGCCCACCAGCCGGAGCACAGCCAATAGGAACGCTCAATTGGAACGCTCTCTCTGGAATGACCTGTGATTGGTGAAAACTTGTTGCCTACTGAAGCTTTAAGTTGTTAAATAGGGCTGTCAATCAATTAAAATATTTAATCAAGATTGATAGATTGATTGTCCATAGTTACTCGTGATTAATCAGACATTTTTTATCTGTTTGAAACTTAGATTTGTCAAGTATTTAATACTCTTATCAACATGGTTGTGGACAAATATGCTTGTTTTTTGCAAATATATGTATATATTTATTATTGGAAATCAATTAACAACACAAAACAATGACAAATATTGTCCAGAAACCCTCACAGGTACTGCATTTAGCATAAAAAATATCCTCAAATCATAACATGACAAACTGCAGCCCAACAGGCAACAACAGCTGTCAGTGTGTCAGTGTGCTGACTTGACTATGACTTGCCCCAAACTGCATGTGATTATCATAAAGTGGGCATGTCTGTAAAGGGGAGACTCGTGGGTACCCATAGAACCCATTTTCATTCACATATCTTGAGGTCAGAGGTCAAGGGACCCCTTTGAAAATGGCCGTGATAGTTTTTTCTCGCTAAAATTTTGTGTAAATTTAGAGCATTATTTAACCTCCTTAGCGACAAGCTATTTGACATGGTTGGTACCAATGGATTCTTTATGTTTTCTAGTTTCATATGATACCAGTATCTTCACTCTAGCTTTAAAACTGAGCCCGCTACATCCTAAACATCACATGTTACATTAATGCGTTAAAAACATTAGTGGAGTTAAAACAAATTTGCATTTAAATGTTATTATCGTGTTAACTTTGACAGCCTTAATTTAAAATAATATTTCCTAATTGTATTGATAAAAAATGTAATTGGGGCAGCATTCCAAAACTTTCAAAACTTATTTGCTGAAAATTAGTAGTATAATTTATGAACCCAACCTTTCCCAACCTTTGAAATGTGTCTATATACGGGATAAGTCATTCATAATCTGAAGAATCTGTAATCAAAAGCTGTGACTTCACAGGGTAAAAGGTTTTATATGTGGCCAATCATCATCAGTGTCCCCATCCTGCACACAAATATACATTCTGCCAGAGCACATAGAGAGCTCTAGCACTCTTGTATCTACACCACCTTCACTGTCAAAGTGCCCTTAGGCAGGGCATCTCAGAGGAAAATCTACTAAAAAAAAAGTCACCTCACAGAGATCGGTTATTGCTGACACAGAGCGAGCAGCAGAGGACAGGAAAACAGGGGGAAAGAAATCTAGCACTTTAAAAGACACTGATGTTGATTCAGTGCCTATCAGTGCAACCAGCAGTACCACTCGGGGCCATAACAAGTGCAGGAGGCTTGTTTGGAGTGATGTGCCTTTTCTCCTCTTGAGTGTCACAATCAACCAAAAGAGAAAAGTATATGATGTTTTATAGCGGAAAGGCACAACTCCCACGCGTGAGAAGTACCTCTCATCTCCGTCTGCATTGTGCTGGCTTCAGCTCCTGCTGTCTTCACCATCTCCCTCCCTTCATCCCCTTAAGCTCTCTCTGTCGCTTCGCTTCATGACTAACACTGCACTCTCATTACCCAGAGTCCTGCTGTCGACTCTGCCGCCGCGTCTTCATCCTCTTCCTCTCTCCCTCGCTCTCTCATCTCTCATTTCTGCCCACTCCCTGTTATTGCTTATGCCGTTTTGTATTTCCATTCTTGCTTTAGCTCTCACTCTTTCTGCAGCTGACACACACACACACACACACACACACACACACACACACACACACACACACACACACACACACACACACATACAGAGACCCTGAGTGGGGCATCACAAAGGAGTTTTGTTTCAAAAAAGACAAACCCACCGTTTGAAAATGGTGATAAAATAGGGACTGGAACAGAAGTAGGTCTCATTATCAAATATATTGAAAGCTTTTCGGCTTCTTCAGCTTTTACTATATGGAGGATTTTACCATCTGCAATGGAAAAGATTGAGATGGGTATGAGGAGCACATTGATACCATTCACACAGATACATGTAACCAGCATGTCCATGGTAAGCTATGCCAGAAATATATATTTTAGGGCTGTCAGTCGATTAAAATATTTAATTGTGATTAATCGCATGATTGTCCATAGTGAATCTTGATTAATCGCAAATTAATCACATTTTTTTTTATCTGTTCAAAATGTACGTTAAAGGGAGATTTGTCAAGTATTTAATATTCTTATCAACATGGGAGTGGGTTAATATGCTGCTTTTTGCAAATGTTTGTATATGTTTATTACTGGAAATCAATTAACAACACAAAATAATGACAAATATTGTCCAGAAACCCTCACAGGTACTGCATTTAGCATAACAAATATGCTCAAATGATAAACTCCCCAAACTGCATGCGATTATCATAAAGTGAGCATGACTGTAAAGGGGAGACTTGTGGGTACCTATAGAACCCATTTTCATTCACATATCTTGAGGTCAGAGGTCAAGGGACCCCTTTGAAAACGGCCATGACAGTTTTTCCTCACCAAAATTTAGCTTAGAGTTTGAGAGTATGACATGGTTGCTTCCAATGGATTCCTTAGGTTTTCTAGTGTCATGTGATGCCAGTATCTTCACTGACTTTCAAACTGAGCCCGCTACAACCTAAAAATCGCAAGTTGCATTAATGCGTTAAAGAAATTAGTGGCGTTAAAAAAATAATTGTGTTAATGCGTTATCAGGCCTACTGCCTACAGTGACAGTAGGCAGTATATTTTTTCCATAATAACCTTTCAGCATATTGTAATTCAAGTGTTCTGAGAGAAATCTAGACTTCTGCACCTCCTCATGGCTCTGTTTTCAGGGTTTAGAAAATCTGAGTGAGACTTTGGCCAATCAAAGGTCGTTTCAGAGAGAGTATTATTGGCTGTACTGCGGCAGGTGGGCGGTGCTTGGTAGTTCCTCAACAGATCTCAACATGGCTGCTGGGTCACGAACTTTCTCATTTTACAGCTAAACAGTACACTACAAGATGTTTCTGAAAACATCTGAGGAGAGAAATGCTGTAGGCATTACAGTAACAGAATATTGATTCATATTTGATCAGCGCTGCCTAGTTTGACCGTTTGGTCGGACTTTGCGAGTGATTGACAGCCCGCTCTTATAGACGGCAAGGCTCCAGCTTGGCTCTGACTGGTTGTTTTCCTCCAGTCTGTGAATCTTGCAGATGCCATTAGGAGCACCGGAGGACACCGGAGGACACCGGAGGACGACGAGGCACATGATTTTTTTTCAGATTACCTGTCTCATGCACCACTGTCAGGATACAGTGACCGTTTTATAAAAAATAACTTTTTTAATCATATTTGCTCCATTTCTACCGACTTTGACAGACCCATATATTTTGTTTTTTTTTAAATGAAGCTGTCTCTTGAATCCAAAATGTAATTTATATGATGGCTATTAAAGCCTGAAACAGCATTTACACTATCATGGAAAACAAACTCTTTATCAAGACAAAGACTGATGGAATTATGTTACTCTTAGCAGCTCCTTAACAAAAAGAAACACCCATAACCTCCTCGTATTCAGTGGTAGGGCAGCATTAAAGAGGACCTATTATGCTTATTTTCAAGTGCATACTTCTATTTGGGGTTTCTACTAGAAGTTTACATGCTATAATGTCCACTCTCTTTGGCGTGGACTTTGGGCTTTGTAACTTTGCAGACCTTTTACAAAAAACTATATAACACACTAAAGGAAAGGGGAAAAGCACAAAGCATAATACAGTAGATCCCCTTTAAAACCTTTAAAGGGAAATTTACACTCTTTAGGTGTTAAAGGGACAGTCTTACTGAGAGTCAGATGAAAATAATGATATAAATTTCAGTACAGAGGTGGCCTTAGTCCGTCTTTAAATTTCCTGTAAGGTGCTTTCCAGCAACTCCTGGAGGGGAGATGAGGTCATTTTAATATCGCAAACGCTGGTCAGTGAACCTGATCCTGGACATGTCCGGGGCCGTATTTATCATGCGTCTCAGAAACACTCCTAGGAATCGTGCTGAAAGTTAAAACTGGAATATAACACTCCTAGAGTAGGACTGAGAACTGCTTCTGAAGCCTGCTACAATGACTTTCAGCAAGAAGAATGAATACCGCTGGGACACAGTGTGATGCTGCTGTTTCACTACACAGTAGTCGTTGTTTTCGGTTGTGGACAGTTATGGTTTGATCAAATTTGAAATGCAAAATTATCTGTAGGTCTATGTGTACGAGAAACTAATTTAGGTAACTTACCAAGGTTATAAATGCAAAAATACAATGCAACAATTAATTAAAACTCTTAAGGATATTCAAAAATTTGAAATGTATATACAGTAGTAAATTGCAAGAAACATTGGCAAGCCACTCGGGGCTTTGTAAATAAATGTAGCTTATATGTAAATTGATGTAGCCTACAGTAGTAGGTAATTTAACTCAGCTGCTGAAATGATCCCATCAGCCCTCTCCAACCACATTGTTATATAATATATTTACAGTAATACTGCTGCATGCTGCACACAGAGCAGCCCTGTCTCCTAAAATATTACGTTCCCATACAGCTAAACTGCACTGTGAATTACACTTTGAGGGAAACATATTTTGTCGCAGATTACGTTTGTTTTTGATGTATCACAAATACGTCTGTAATGACAGTCCAGGTAGGGAGGAGGTCAGGGTGGTGGATGGGTCAAACAAACACAGGATTTTCCCCCCAGGAGACCACTGTTCGTGTCCGGTGTGAAACTAAAAGTCAACGTTCACTTATTTTAATTTACATCTGTAGCTTAATAACGTAACAACTGTAGTCGTGATGTTTTTTACTTAACCTAATCAAGTAGTTTTGTTGCTTTTTGTCCAGGGTGTACCCCGCCTTCGCCCAATGTCAGCTGGGATTGGCTCCAGCTCCCCCGCGACCCTGAATAGGATAAGCGGTTACAGATAATGGATGGATGGGTAGAAATGGAGCAAATATGATTAAAAAAAGTTATTTTTATAAAACGGTTTCTATATCCTGACAGTAGTGCATGAGACAGGTAATCTGAAAAAAATCATGTCCCTCGGTGTCCTCCGGTGTTACTAACGGCATCTGCAAGATTTCACAGACTGGAGGAAAACAACCAGTCAGAGCTGATCTGAAGTCTACCATCCAGCTGTCGTCTATGAGAGCCAGCTGTCAATCACTCGCGAACTCCAACCAAACGATCAAACTAGGCAGCGCTGATCAAATATGAATCAATATTCTGTTACTGTAATGACTATTTCTCTCCTACAATGTGTTCAGAAACATCTTGTAGTGTACTGTTTAGCTGTAAAATGAGATAGTTTGTGACCCGGCAGCCATGTTGAGATCTGCTGAGGAAATACCAAGCACCGCCCACCAGTCGGATCACATAGGAACGCTCTCTCTCTGAAATGAGCTGTTATTGGTCAAAATCTTCCATCACGGGCTAGATTTTCTAAAGCCTGAAAACAGAGTCATGAGGAGGTGCAGAAGTCTAGTTGTCTCTCAGAACACTTGAATTACAATATGCTGAAAGGTTATTATGGAATTTTTGCCCAATGATGCCAAAAACTACTGAATTGCCAGCTGAAGCTTTAATCACACATTTTGTATCTGTCCAAAATGTACCTTAAGAGATTTGTCAAGTATTTAATACTATAAATATTTTTGTTTTATGCAAATGTATGTATATATTTATTATTGGAAATCAATTAACAACACAAAACAATGACAAATATTGTCCAGAAACCCTCACAGGTACTCCATTTAGCATAAAAAATATGCTCAAATCATAACATGGCAAACTGCAGCCCAACAGGAAACAACAGCTGTCAGTGTGTCAGTGTGCTGACTTGACTATGACTTGCCCCCAAACTGCATGTGATTATCATAAAGTGGGCATGTCTGTAAAGGGGAGACTCGTGGTTACCCATAGAACCCATTTTCATTCACATATCTTGAGGTCAGAGGTCAAGGGACCCCTTTGAAAATGGCCATACCAGTTTTTCCTCGCCAAAATGTAGCGCAAGTTTGGAGCGTTATTTAACCTCCTTGAGTTTGACATTGTTGGTTCCAGTGGATTCCTTAGATTTTCTAGTTTCTTATGATGCCAGTATCTTCTCTCTAGCTTTGAAACTGAGCTACAACCTAAAAATCGCAAGTTGCGTTAATGCGTTAAAGAAATTTGTGGCGTTACAACAAATTTGCGTTAACGCGTTATTATTAGCGGTCGACCGATATGTTTTTTTTATGGCCGATGCCTATGCCGATTTTTTACAGAATCAGGACAGCCGATGGCCGATATATGATGCCGATTTTTTTTTGCCGATATGTTTGGCTGGTTTTCTTTTTTCCTCCATCTGATAAAATATAACAGCTTAATAATAACAAATAATACACAAAATTTCTTAACTTAAGTAAACATTTATTGAACAACACTTATGGTCTGTCTCTCCAATTTGCATTTTGTGTCTGCACTGCAGTGCATATTTTATTTTGTGCATGATGGTTAATAGTAGTAATAGTACAGGGCTCAAAACCTTTTAAGCACCTTTCCAAAACTGTCCTAAAGCATGTTTTTTATTGATGTTTGTTGACAGACACTGTTACAAGCTATATGGCCATAATCTAATTGATCAAAAAATAATAATAATTTTATTCTAGGGATGTCAATAATTAACCGTTTAACTGTTAACCGACGTTAAGAACTTTAACCGATTAACGCCATCGGTTAAAACGGTTAAAATATATATTAATAATGAATTACAAAGCTGAGAAAAACTCAGAGGAACGGCTCGTCTCTTTAAGCAGAAAAGCTGGTCCACCTTAAGAGTCCACCTTAAGAGTCAACCTTTACAGTCCACCTTAAGAGGTGGAGCCGGAGTTGCAGGATACAGGAAGTTGTCTCCGGTCTCTGGCTCGCTTGAGCAGAGCGAGTTGTAGCCTCGTAGCATTTATCCACCGACAAATAAACTGTACACACACTGTCTGCTACACTTACGTTCACACGACCAACAAACCCCCCCACTCCCCGCCGCCACACACATACAGTCTGTCGTACCCTCGCAAAAGTTCCGCTACAATGACAGAGCGGCGGCGAGCACGAAGCCAGCAGCAGAGCTACAGCTGCTAACGTAGCACAGAAACAAACTCGCTATAGTTAATCTGCGCAGACAGAGTATCATTACACCGGGCAGACACAGCCGACAATCTGCTAAACTAAACTAAAAGTGCGGTGGGGACTTTTACTGCATGTCCGCGACACTCCACGCAGCACACAGCAACAACAACACTGGGCTGCCCGCAGATGTGCCTGTTTACTAATCGGCTTAATATGCTCAGGCATCGGCCGATGCCGATTATGAAAAAATGACAAAAAATCGGCCCGATTAATCGGTCGACCTCTAGTTATTAGCATAGGCAACGCCCCCTAAACACTATATAAGAGCAGTTATTAGCAAAGGCAACGCCCCCTAAACACTATATAAGGCCAGTTATTAGCATAGGTAACATCTCCTAAACATTATATAAGAGCAGTTATTAGCATAGGTAACATCTCCTAAACACTATATAAGAGCAGTTATTAGCAAAGGCAACGTCTCCTAAACACTATATAAGGCCAGTTTTGAGCATAGGCAACGCCCCCTAAACACTATATAAGGCCAGTTATTAGCATAGGTAACGCCCCCTAAACACTATATAAGGGCAGATATTAGCATCGGTAGCATCTCCTAAACACTATATAAGGGCAGTTATTAGCATAGGCAACGCCCGCTAAACACTATATAAGAGCAGTTATTAGCAAAGGCAACGTCCCCTAAACACTATATAAGGGCAGATATTAGCATAGGTAGCATCTCCTAAACACTATATAAGGGCAGTTATTAGCATAGGTAACATCTCCTAAACACTATATAAGGCCAGTTATTAGCAAAGGCAACGTCCCCTAAACACTATATAAAAGCAGTTATCAGCATAGGTAACATCTCCTAAACACTATATAAGAGCAGTTATTAGCAAAGGCAACGTCTCCTAAACACTATATAAGGCCAGTTATGAGCATAGGCAATGCCCCTTAAACACTATATAAGGCCAGTTATGAGCATAGGCAACGCCCCCTAAACACTATATAAGGGCAGATATTAGCATCGGTAGCATCTCCTAAACACTATATAAGGGCAGTTATTAGCATAGGCAACGCCCGCTAAACACTATATAAGAGCAGTTATTAGCAAAGGCAACGTCCCCTAAACACTATATAAGGCCATCTATGAGCATAGGCAACGCCCCCTAAACACTAAATAAGGCCAGTTATTAGCATAGGTAACGCCCCCTAAACACTATATAAGGGCAGATATTAGCATAGGTAGCATCTCCTAAACACTATATAAGGGCAGTTATTAGCACAGGTAACATCTCCTAAACACTATATAAGAGCAGTTATTAGCAAAGGCAACGTCTCCTAAACACTATATAAGGCCAGTTATGAGCATAGGCAATGCCCCTTAAACACTATATAAGGCCAGTTATGAGCATAGGCAACGCCCCCTAAACACTATATAAGGCCAGTTATTAGCATAGGTAACGCCCCCTAAACACTATATAAGGGCAGATATTAGCATAGGTAGCATCTCCTAAACACTATATAAGGGCAGTTATTAGCATAGGTAACATCTCCTAAACACTATATAAGAGCAGTTTTAGCAAAGGCAACGTCCCCTAAACATCATATAAGGCCAGTTATGAGCATATGCAACGCCCCCTAAACACTATATAAGGCCAGTTATGAGCATATGCAACGCCCCCTAAACACTATATAAGGCCAGTTATTAGCATAGGTAACATCTCCTAAACACTATATACGGCCAGTTATTAGCAAAGGCAACGTCCCCTAAACACTATATAAGAGCAGTTATTAGCATAGGTAACATCTCCTAAACACTATATAAGAGCAGTTATTAGCAAAGGCAACGTCCCCTAAACACCATATAAGGCCAGTTATGAGCATAGACAACGCCCCCTAAACAATATATAAGGCCAGTTATTAGCATAGGTAACATCTCCTAAACACTATATAAGGCCAGTTATTAGCAAAGGCAACGTCCCCTAAACACTATATAAGGGCAGTTATTAGCATAGGCAACGCCCGCTAAACACTATATAAGAGCAGTTATTAGCAAAGGCAACGTCCCCTAAACACTATATAAGGCCAGTTATGAGCATAGGCAACGCCCCCTAAACACTATATAAGGCCAGTTATGAGTAGAGGTCGACCGATTTATCGGTCGGCCGATTAATCGGGCCGATTATTTGACATTTTTTCATAATCGGCATCGGCCGATGCCTGAGCATATTAAGCCGATTATCAAGCAGGCACATCTGCGGGCAGCCAGTGTTGTTGTTGCTGTGGAACACGTGTGACACCGCCCCTTGTGTGTCAATCAAATTGCCATTCTGCCGGGAGAGACCGGTAGGCTTAAATTCTTCTCTTTCAAAGCCCTATATATTTAATTGGTTAGATATGAAATGCTCCGACGTTATCAATTCTGTTTTTGGTAACGGAGAATTTCTCTCCGTAGGTGACGTTAGCTGTGTGCGGGGCGGAGCAGCTCTCACAGACACACACACAGAGCTTCTGCTCTTAGTAACTATGGCGGAGAAAACTAAACTTATAAAGCGTGATTACACTTTACTAGAGTTGATGCTGACAATAATTGTCATAAGTGCAAGTTTGCGTGTGAGCGCGGAAACACGAGCAATTTGTCGAAACATTTAGCAAAAAGTTCACTTCCTCATTAAACGTGTCTACGGTCTATGGGTCCTTCATAGCGTCTATGACGTCACTGGCCTGTTTGTAGTCCGCAGCAGATATGAGCAGCAGGCTGTGTAATACGAGTGAACAAAGTTATTATTATGTTTTGATCACTTAGATTATGGCCATATAGCTTCTAACAGTGTCTGTCAACAAACATAAATAAAAAACATGCTTTAGGACAGTTTTGGAAAGGTGCTTAAAAGGTTTTGATCCCTGCACTATTACTACTATTAACCATCATGCACAAAATAAAATATGCACTGCAGTGCAGACACAAAGTGCAAATTGGAGAGACAGACCATAAGTGTTGTTCAATAAATGTTTACTTAAGTTAAGACATTTTGTGTATTATTTGTTATTATTAAGCTGTTATATTTTATCAGATGAAGGAAAAAAAGAAAACCAGCCAAACATATCAGCAACAAAAAAATCGGCATCATATATCGGCCATCGGCTGTCCTGATTCTGTAAAAAATCGGCATCGGCATCGGCCATAAAAAACCCATATCGGTCGACCTCTACTCATAACTGGCCTTTTATAGTGTTTAGGAGATGTTACCTATGCTAATAACTGGCCTTATATAGTGTTTAGGTGGCATTGCCTATGCTCATAACTGGCCTTATATAGTGTTTAGGAGATGTTACCTATGCTCATAACTGCTCTTATATAGTGTTTAGGGGGCGTTGCCTATGCTAATAACTGGCCTTATATAGTATTTAGGAGATGTTACCTATGCTAATAACTGGCCTTATACAGTGTTTAGGAGATGTTACCTATGCTAATAACTGGCCTTATATAGTGTTTAGGAGATGTTACCTATGCTAATAACTGGCCTTATATAGTGTTTAGGGGGCGTTGCCTATGCTCATAACTAGAGGTCGACCGATATGTTTTTTTTATGGCCGATGCCGATGCCGATTTTTTACAGAATCAGAACGGCCGATGGCCGATATATGATGCCGATTTTTTTTTGCCGATATGTTTGGCTGGTTTTCTTTTTTTCCAGCTCAATAATAACAAATAATACACAAAATGTCTTAACTTAAGTAAACATTTATTGAACAACACTTATGGTCTGTCTCTCCAATTTGCATTTTGTGTCTGCATTGCAGTGCATATTTTATTTTGTGCATGATGGTTAATAGGAGTAATAGTACAGGGCTCAAAACCTTTTAAGCACCTTTCAAAAACTGTCCTAAAGCATGTTTTGTATTTATGTTTGTTGACAGACACTGTTACAAGCTATATGGCCATAATCTAATTGATCAAAAAATAATAATAATTTTATTCTAGGGATGTCAATAATTAACCGTTTAACTGTTAACCGACGTTAAGAACTTTAACCAATTAACGCCATCGGTTAAAATGGTTAAAATATATATTAATAATGATTTACAAAGCTGAGAAAAACTCAGAGGAACGGCTCGTCTCTTTAAGCAGAAAAGCTGGTCCACCTTAACAGTCCACCTTAAGAGTCCACCTTTACAGTCCACCTTAAGAGGCGGAGCCGGAGTTGCAGGATACAGGAAGTTGTCTCTGAAGTTGAGTCTCTGGCTCGCTTGAGCATAGCGAGTTGTAGCCTCGTAGCATTTATCCACCGACAAATAAACTGTACACACACTGTCTGCTACACTTACGTTCACACCACCGACAAACCCCCTCTCCTCCCCACCCCCCCCACTCCCCCCCACTCCCCGCCGCCACACACATACAGTCTGTCGTACACTCGCAAAAGTTCGGCTGCAATGACAGAGCGGCGGCGAGCACGAAGCCAGCAGCAGAGCTACAGCTGCTAACGTAGCACAGAAACACACTCGCTGTCGTTAATCTGGGCAGACAGAGTATCGTTACACCGGGCAGACACAGCCGACAATCTGCTAAACTAAACTAAATGTGCGGTGGGGACTTTTACTGCATGTCCGCGACACTCCACGCAGCACACAGCAACAACAACACTGGGCTGCCCGCAGATGTGCCTGTTTACTAATCGGCTTAATATGCTCAGGCATTGGCCGATGCCGATTATGAAAAAATGACAAAAAATCGGCCCGATTAATCGACCGACCGATTAATCGGTCGACCTCTAATTATTATCTTAGTCTTCATGCAACAAAGTGTTAATAAAGATGAAACGCATTACAATCAAGAGGGCATCTCTACAGTGTCACACATGTAACGCTGCCTGAATGCTGCTAATACTGTCCCATGCTGTGTCACTAATGTGACACAGTATTTTTCACTTTGAAAGCTTTTCTCACAAACTATCTGCAGTAGTTACATCCCCCTTTGTTAAACTTTAACAAGTGGATATCTGTAATGAGACCTGTCTCACCCACCTCAATGAACTGCTACCTATTGTACCTGACATATTGAGAAATCTGAATCTGGGATTTCTGAAATTGCTTTTCAGAAAATAGTCAAAAATATATGATCAGCAGCTCCATACTAAAAACATCTGGATCACACGTCAAAAGCACATATCTGCTGACATGTATACATGTGCGTTCGGGCACAGCTTATTCTGTATTTTATATTTTTGTACACTAAATATTAATGTGTTCACAGTGATTATCAGTCTGGCCCGTCACTCTCTTTTAACAAGACCCTAAGTGGTTTCAGAGAGAAAAGGCCCGTTTGTTTGGTGCTACAAGCTCTGGAGCCTCAGGCTGTGTTTACTGCTGACAATATCTACATGGCAGAATAAGTATAATGGGTTCCTGAGTGATTTGGAAAAGGCTGCCAGAGAGACAGCCCTTTTTGTGCGTGTGGTTGTTTGTCTATCAATTAGAGTGTCGATTAAATAAATGTGTTTGGGCTCCATCTTGCCGCTGGCAAAGAACAGAGCTGTCTAGGGACACACCTACAGGAGGTTCCCAGCCAAAATCACTTTCAACACATTCCTGCTCAATAAGCACCATCACACAGAGAAACTGGGCTCTATTTGGGACTCAGACATCCAACAGCCAACCCACATACTGATACTTTGTTCCATCAAATAGGAAGCTTAGCTCAGAGCCATGTCTGCTGTACTGTAGCAGAAATGTGTCTTTGGTAGAGATGCAATCTGAGGCCATCATTAAATGAACTGTTTTGATTCATAATAAAAAAAAGAATTGATAGCAAGACGCACAGACAATTCATCAGCTAATTAAATGAATCGGTACCAGTTGGAATTGCAAACAAAATTAAAGTAAAGTCAAATTTGTAAGGAACTAACAATCTCATTTTGTCAGCTGAATCACTTTTTTAGGGCCCGAGCACCGAACAATGTCAGGCCACGAGGACCCTATTGAAACTGTAATGTTTATTATTACTATTTATGAAATGACTTGCCTGTTTGAGGGGCTTAAGGTGCTCGAAAACTGATGAAACTTGGCACACACATTACAACTGGTGGAAAATTAGAAATTTTCTGTGTTTCTTGCTCTGAGGTGACAAAATGGCTCGACAGCGCCCCCTATAAAATGGTTAATATTGAGCCCCTCATTGTGGTTTCACCGAGATGTATGACATTTGGTGGGTATATGTAACATGTTGATATGTACAAAAAAGCCTTTTGGAGGTATATCTTAAACCCAACAGGAAGTCAGACATTTTTAATTGAATGTGCACTGATGTGCATGTGTGAACTAAGACCAGGACCAAGGGTTAAATTGGGATTTGTTATGTGTAAGTAATCTCTTACTTTGTCATATATATCTAAAAGGATCATGACGGCGTAATGTTGAATTTTCACCATTATTTGATAGTTCCTGTCTTTCATAAACCCTGTGAGTATAGTTTTATACAATTACAGAATAAGATGCTGTTCCTTATCACTAGTACAATCTGTCCATCCAGTTAGTTTCTGTGGGATTTGGCATCCCGTTCTTACTCCCAACTCGACAAATACTGCTGTTTGGTAAGTTTAACTCGGCATCAGAATCCGACACACAGAGGCACCCTTTAGCAACAGTATGTGACAAACCGGGCTTTCAGCTAACTCCAATGTAAACCCACCTGCGGCGTTATTCGACGGTCAGAGCAAGTGACGTAGTATTAACATCGTGAGTCCACTAAAGGGCGGACGGGAGGGGTGGTGGATGGGTCAAACAAATCCAAGACTTTCAACCAGGAGACTGTCGTTCGTGTCCCGTGTGAAACTAAAAGTAACGTCTTAAGTCACGTATCGTCAGTCCCATCCAGCCTCTCAAATGTGAGGATTTGCTGATTTGTTTGCTTTTAATTATTTTAATTTATTCCCATGACTAGGCACCATTGCTTAACATTATTGATGGTTATTTAATGAGAAATGTCATGATTGTGCTCTTATTTTGATAACGTTTGTTAAGGACTGATGATGATGACTCCGCCACATTGAAAATGGGATCTTCCTCGTTGAGCATGAAGGTGCATGACCAGGACCAAGGCATTTGTTATGTGACGTGGGTTGGGGTGGGGGTTGTGTTAGGAGGACACAAGGGAAAAAATTGCAGTCGTCTGAAACCTGCTGCTGCAGAGCTGTATTGAGACTTTCTATAATATTCCCTTTTCTGCCAGTGATGCTGTCTGTTATAAGACTACATGTCTGGAGACAGCTAGTGGAATTAGTTGCAGTAGTAGTGGCAGTGAAAGCTGTCACTGACAAAGCTACACCCACAGGTTTCATTCCTCCAGTCTCTGAACTTTGAATGTCTGGAGCAGAACTGGTAACGCAAGTGAAGCGACTCCTGCCTTATGAGTGAAAACATTTCTTAAGGTAACATCAGCGCTTACAAAGCTGCCATTTGCTTCCACTTCTGACCTACTGCAACAGCAATGCCTCAGCTGAGAAGAGAGACAGTAGAGGCCACATGCAGCCCATCGGTCACTTTCACCACCTGACCAATAAGGGTTTCTTCCCCTGATGTTTATTCTTAACACACGTATGCGTTCTCTAAAAATAGGATACACAGCTGTGCACTTTACAGCAGTCTATGCCAAGGTTTTTTATTCATGCTAGCTAATGCTAATGTTAATATTAATGTTATTTGACCAGGCTTGATGTCAGGAGGCCTCTATTAATAAGCTGGCTTTTGTTTCACTGCCTACAAAAGGTGTCAGATTGGCTAGATCAATTTAAAACTCTAAGAGAGGATTTTCAGAGAGTATGGACATGGAGTATGTGAGTTTGTTTCCATCAGTTTTGAAATTATACTTTTCCAGATAATAAAAAGGATGGTTGCAATTAACCCCGTGAGACCCACAATAGACCCGTTTTTGTCTTTTTTAGGGGGGGTACAGGAGATCTTTAGGGGGAGATAGCAGGTCAACAGTAGAAGTGGTGTACATCATCTGAAAGCTGGGAACCTGAAGATTAATTTGAGATGCAGCTCAGCACTGTGTGTCAAGTTGTTCTAGTAAAAAAACTGAAATAAACATGAATTAATTAATTAATTAATTAATTAATTAATTAATTAATTAATTAATTAATTGAAATACATTGTAAAAGTTTATAAGGGTTTAGAACATTATGAATGATGTATATGATGGCCATTCCCATGCTCTATTATGTCTCATGAGTTGTTGCAGTAATCTTTGGGTTGATACCATTTGTTACACAGATTTGGTGCTAAAGTTAACCATTTTTTTACCACTCGAGAACTGATAAAAATGATCAATAATCCAACCAAAATACCACATTAAGACACCAAGACCTTGAGGAACACCATAGAAAAAGCCATGCTGTGATTTGGTATCAAACATTTTTGACATTTGGAGATTTCTGCAATAATTGCAATTGTAATTCAAGACTGTTTAGGGACCCCAGTATGCAGAAATAGTCAAATACATGGTGTTAAAGTTAATGACAAATATTCAATCCCCCAACAATCCAAAATGGGCATTCCACAAGGCTCAATCTTGGGCCCGCTGCTTTTCAGCTTATATATAAATGGCTTGCCATCATGCTACAAAACAGCTGGATGTCAAATGTACGTTGATGACACAGTCATTTACATGTCAGCTAAGACCTCTTGTGTAACAGCAGAGACATTAACTAATGAAATGGAGGGTGTATCACAATGGCTCAAAAATAACCATTTAACCTTGAATCTTAAGAAGACTGTGTCAATGTGTTTCTCCATTAGAAGGAGAGCACAAGATAAGCTTACAATCAAAATTGATCAAGAGGAAATAAAGGAAGTCAATGATGAACCTGTTGCATAGCTATATAAACAAGCACTGAAAATAATGGATCAAAAACAAATGAAATGGCACCACTGTATAATTCTGAAAAGTATAAGCTGCTCAGTTTTGATAGTTTTATCAAGTTTTCTTTTTTGTCCATATGTCACAAAAATGAATACCAATAGAATAGCTACTAGGGGATCAACAAATGGTAACTGCAGAGTGTCACAGCGCAAAACAACCTTTGGTCAGTCGTCTTTTTCAGTGAAATTAATACATTTCTGGAATGCCCTACCAACGGAAATAAAAATACAACCTGACCTGAAAACGTTTAATGAAAAGGTGAAACACTGGCTGAAACTAAACCAAACCTGTGAACACTGATTATTTATTGGGCACATGCATATGTAAATTGATTGTAATTTACGATGTTGTATTTTGTGATTTTATGTATGATGTGATATTCTGTATTTTTTATTTATTTTCTCTTTCTTGAAAGCCTAACCAGGGACAAGGTCTGCAAATTAGCTATGGCTAGAAGTCCTATATGCGTTGCATCGGTTGCACTTTAATTAAGTGTAACAATGCCTATGTATTGTCCCTGTCAAATAAACTAATAAATAAATAAATAAAATCATTTTAGAATAGGCAAAAATAACACATTTATACTGCAAGCAAAAAACTGCATGGTTTTTGCCCCAAACTGCATGTGATTATCATAAAATGGGCATGTCTGTAAAGGGGAGACTTGTGGGTACCCATAGAACCCATTTTCAGTCACATATCTTGAGGTCAGAGGTCAAGGCGCCCCTTTTAAAATGGCCCTGCCAGTTTTTCCTTGCCAAAATTTAGCATTATTTAGCCTCCTTCCTGACAAGCTAGTATGACATGGTTGGTACCAATGGATTCCTTAGGTTTTCTAGTTTCATATGGTAACTTCTCTCTAGCTTTAAAACTGAGCCCGCTAAGCTACAACCTGCTACAGCCTCTGAAAGACAGTAAAGTCGGTCGGGATTGTGGGTCTCAGAGGGTTAACCAAACTGACAGAACAAACAAAAGCAACTTGTGCCCTTAATGTAGTAATTCTTGAGGTGACTGTGGATTTGATGACCACTATAGGTGGTCATCATGAGGCTCTGCATCAGACAGCAGCTATCTTTGGAAAGTTGCAAAACTCTCTAGTTCTTACAAGGACTCTCCAGCACTAGTTATCAAATCAAATGAATCATGTACCATGACTCAGTGCAACACTGACTGAATTGATGTGACCTAAATGTTTTTTATCAATCTCAAACAGGCATGTGGGTATGATAAAAAGGGTTGTCTGTACACATAAGGACTGGAGCTAACTTTAGGGCAACATAAGTCCCAGTTTCATGAACAATGGAGCTACAGGAAAATAACATTTCCACAAGCATTATGGGTTCATTTTGGATCATTTCAACAACTATGGCATTTGGTGGTGTTTATTTCCAACTGAAACCAATCCTTTATGCACACTCGCTAGTTCACTCGTGCTCCCACATTGTCCACACACACTCTTTCCCTTACCTACCTTTCTAGTCAGGAAGCAGACTAATCAACTCTGTTTTAATGTCAATACAATTACAAGTACTGTCTGTCCGTCCTCCTAATATTGGCACTGTACTAGTGGTTCCTTGGTCTGTGGAAAGGTTCCTGTTCCTCATTAGAACTCACCCACACCAGTTATCAAATCATGTGCCTTTAAGGTACCGTGACTCAGTACAACACTGTTTCCCTCTAACTGAACAGAGTTGACCTAAATGGTTAAAACTGAACACAAGCAAACATGAGTCAATAAGAGTGCTGACTGCAATGCGTTGTCTGTAGGACCAGCTCTAATGTAAGAGCAACACAGGGTCACATGAACATGAAAACCACTTCAGTTGTCAGAGAGTCAGGGAGGTGAGGACAGGCTGAGAGAAAACAGCTAGGACACATGGCATGTGTGGAACATTAGTGAGACAGGCAGACAGGGCTTACCCTCTAAGACAGTGAGCTTGGCGCTGGTGTTGATCTCTCCCACACTGTTGGTGGCCGTGCACTCATAGATGGCTTCGTCGCGGTGGGTCCTCAAAGGCTGGATACGCAGCACGGAGCCCGAGCCGTCATCAAACTCAATCACCTGGCCAGACGACAGCAGAGGAGGATTTAAGTGATTACCAGTGACATTTACACTCAAAATCATGCCCGTTGTGCTCCTCTCTGTTGCAGACCCATACAACACAAAAAATAAATTAATAATAGGGCTGTCAATCGATTAAAATATTTAATCACGATTAATCGCATGATTGTGATTAATCTCGATTAATCGCAAATTAATCGTATTTTTATCTGTTCAAAATGTACCTTAAAGGGAGATTTGTCAAGTGTTTAATAGTCTTATAAACATGGAAGTGGGCAAATATGTTTGCTTTATGCAAATATATGTATATAAATATTATTGGAAATCAATAAACAACACAAAACAATGACAAATATTGTCCAGAAACCCTCACAGGTACTGCATTTAGCATAAAACAATATAATAACATCATAACATGGCAAACTGAAGCCCAACAGGCAACAACAGCTGTCAGTGTGTCAGTGTGCTGACTTGACTATGACCTGCCCCAAACTGCATGTGATTATCATAAAGTGGGCATGTCTGTAAAGGGGAGACTCGTGGGTTCCCATAGAACCCATTTTCATTCACATATCTTGAGGTCAGACGTCAAGGGACCCCTTTGAAAATGGCCATGTCAGTTTTTCTTCGACAAACTTTAGCGCAAGTTTGGAGTGTTATTTAACCTCCTTTGCTACAAGCTACTATGACATAGTTAGTACTACTATAGTATGACATACTACCAGTAGATTCCTTAGGTTTTTCTAGTTTCATATGATGCCAGTATCTACACTCTACCTTTAAAACTGAGCTCGCTACAACCTAAAAAACGCAAGTAGCGTTAATGCGTTAAAGAAATTAGTCGTGTTAAAACAAATTTGCGTTAACGTGTTATTGTCGCGTTAACTTTGACAGCCCTAATTAATAAATAAATACAAATTAAAAGTTGGTATATAAAGGTAGAAATTGAAACTAAAAACAAGAAATTGATTTTGAAAAACAACTACTCTTCTTCCGAGAGAAGCTCAAAATTGCAACAGGGGGTCGGGCTGCTGATGGATGTTTACAAGGGACAGGTTGCAATCTGTCTGATTATCTGACTGCTCATGTTTCTTGCCATGTTGAACTTCTTTCTAGCGATGTTACTGCATTTCCAGATCTCAGCAATTTTGATGAGTACAATGTATAGTAATGATGATAAAAACCATGACAATGACCCTAGTTTTAATTTATCTGAATTATTAAAACCCCGGACCTGAGATGGTGAAAATAGAAGGATGGACTTCATGCTGTATTGATCTGAGTCTTGACCCTCAGAACAGCTGAAGGAGGATGTATACAGTGATGAGCTTGAGTTGGCAACAGGTATGTGAGGGGCTTTAGGAATGTTGGGGGGGTAAAGACTCAGAGGTCAGGGCACTGGGCTTTACACTTCCGCCCCACTGCGGTGTGTGTGACCCAACAAGCCGACTGGCAGGAATCACATTCTTGCTCTAATGAAGGAGGTGCAGAGCTGCACTCTCTTCCTGCCTTGGTAGGGGGTCAACCCGCCCCACACACAGGGAGGCCATCAGTCTGAGGAACACTTAGCCCAAAGGAGAAACATGACACAAGTTCATTATGTAGCCATCCTAAAGGAGCTCGGACATGGAAAAGACTATTTCATGCTAACAAAGTATGCATACGGAAATTAAGAGGTCTATACTAAAACCAGGTCCAATCCATAGAAATAGAATAAGAGTAGAACGGACATTGAACTGTTTTCCATGGTTATTTGTCTAGCACAGAAAATAGAGATTGTTCTTAGTTGTTATGGTGACAACACACGTCAGTGGGTCCGTAAAGTGTGGTCGCAGCTCGCCGGTAGCTTGTCCTTCTCCAGAGTGACGCGGAGTGTGGCAGAGGGACCGTTAAGCTGCCTTCGCTCACCGCGAGGTAGGGCGCAGAGCCTTGCAGATGTAAAGCGAGGCGCAGGTATAATATGTAATTGAAAATTGTGCAAAGAACAGCATTCACTGTTTCTAGGCAACAACAACAGTCGCAGCTGTTATCTCATTGGTTGCGATTTGAAAGGTCAGTGGAAACCAAGGTCAAAGTTGAAATATGTACATATTTACATGTAGTGTAAAGCGCTTTGAGTGGTTGGAAGACTAAAAAAGCACTATAAAAATGCATTTACCATTCAAATAATTTGAACTTTGAGAACAGCGCTCAGTGGCAATTTCCAGCAGTGCGCCACGCCAAGGGTAGCGCTTCCGCCTAGTCAGGTGCCAGAGCTCTCCCCATAGGAAAACAATGGCACAGCTAGTGCAGAGCGATTTTACCGCTGATCATGTGTGGGCAGCTGCCGCTGGCCACCAGCCCACTGTTTAGCTAATTTTCTGTAACCAGTGAGGCATTAAAGCATGATGGAATTAGCAAGATAGCTAACTAGCACGCTGTCCGCTAGTAAACTAGCTAGCTTGCTAATTCCACCATGCTTTAATGCTACACTGGTTACAGAAAATGAACTGTCTAATCATCCTGCTATGTTGATTTGAAAAGGAACATCCATTCTACTCCTATTCTATTTCTATTTGCAGTGCAGTGTGTGTTAGTTACAGTTTATTTGTTGGTGAATAAATGCTACAGCTCCTAAAGACCCAATGCTAGTTCCTGTGTCTTGCTGCCTGCTGGTTAAAGTGAAGGAGGTTAGCCCCGGAGTTAGCAACAACGTCAGCTCAGGCTCACTTCAGGTGGGCTGTTAAGGTGGACCAACTATTCTCATTTTATTGACAAGCTGCTCACCAGCATTGACCAGCAACCAGACAACAGGAGGTCTATTTTTGTTGTTGCTTTTTGTGAGGTGATATAAATGTAACTGATTGTGTTAAATGGGCATATGACATAGTCTCGATCGATCGCAGGCCACTGAATTGAATCAAATTGAAATCGTATCATGGCAGACTTTGTGATATCGGCAAATATCTTACCATTGTCCAAAGAATCGATATAATATCGTATCGTGATGAAACTGGTAATTTACACCCCTAGAAACGACCAAAATGCCGAACTCAAGGCTGAAAAACGGCAGTCCACAAACCAATGGGTGACGTCTCGGTGACTACGTCCACTTCTTACAGTCTATGTATTAATTAGTCTCATTATTGTATTGACATAGGGAACATTGCACCTATGTAACACAATATATTTTTTGTAGTGCCAAAGGCAAAGCAATTGAATTTGGACCCAAATAAGAAAAAATATCTCAATGTCAACATTCAACAGTGGTCAAGACCAAGATCAGTAAATATGTACCTTTGGGTACATCAATGTTGTTTCCTGTGTTCCAAGAGGATTATAGGTTGGTATTTTTGAATGGACAAAGATGGTTTAAGTTATTTGCATAAAGTCATCTTTATCTTTGACCACTGACTGACCTTGATTAAAGATTCTCTTTCTATTCTATTCATCAATCAAAAAGACTGAGTCTACTGAATAAAACTGAATAACAGGGTAGTTAAAGAGGTGGAGAGCTGGACTACCTCCCTGCATCGGGAAGGGCTGCGTCCACCCCACACACAGGGTAGCCATCAGTTTGAGTAATGCTGAGCAGACAGGTGGAAGATAATTCCTATTACTCACAATGACATGAACCAAGTGTCTCCGTCTACGCAGGACTCATGTTGAGTCACTTCACTTGAAGTCATTTGGGTTGGCTGGCAGCTAATGAGCCTTCCTGCTGCTCCAGAGTCCTGCAGGAAGGCTCATACAGTCCTATCAAACAAGCAGTTAATGTGCGCATTAATGCAGCTGCATGCATAAAATGTCTAGACTCTGGCACAGTGCACAAATATTCTGCACATTCAACTGTATAAGCTACTCAGCAGGAGACTCTGAGAGGTCTGGACCAATGCATATGTATTGTATAGAAGTGGTAGCAGGTAATCCATCACATTGAATATTTTGTTCACTATTTCTTTTTGTCAAACCACATACAGTATACCACAATTCATACATGTTATTCCTATAGTCTAAAACAGTCCAAAAAACCTTAGTAAACATGAACTCTCTTCCAAATAAAGAGTGCTAAAACTGAAACTTGTCATCTTGTCTGATATCATAGGGTATAAAGTGTGGAACTGCTCCATAGACAATGACTTGGGCAAGTTGTTATAGCTGACACTGACAACACTACAGTAGAATGAAGCTCATTTGGGTATAAAAATGAAAACAAACACTCCCATTCATTGTCTATGGAGCAGCTCCAGACTTTATACCCTATGACATCACAAGTCTGAGACTTACTTCTCTGGTTTCTGGCTTTGTGAGAGGAGCTCATGTTTATTAATTGAACTTTCCTAGGCTATGGAAATAACATATTGGAATTCTTAATTTAGGTGGTGGTTTTCCACAATACACTTATTGAAAGCAATGCATTCAGGAGCAGACTCACATCTTGAATGTCAGAGAATGGACCACCAAGAAGAGTTTTTGGCTGGACCGCAGAGGGCCAGCCCTACAGACGCAAAAGTCTGTCGCTGAGTGAGTGAGTGAGTGAGTGACTGACTGAGTGATGAAGTTACAGGATTGGTCGGCTGACTGCTGGAGCTTCCTCATTGGTCGTTGCTCTTTCAAAATGAAAAGGCGGAGAACAGTTCTGTGTTTACGTTTTCTGGGGAGCGTGTCAGCGGTTCAATGTAACATTACATACCGCTGTTGTTGTGCATGTGTTATTGTTTATGTTCGTTTAAGTTACGTTATGTTCGCAAATTTTCGCCTCGCTTTCCTCCATTTCCGCCATGAACTGACTATCTAGCAGCCACACGTCACTACTGCGGTATGAACCCAAAATAAACCGACTGTGCTGTGATTTAATTGCAATAACCGGATCAAAATGATGCCGAAATAACAACATAAATATATCGATTTGTAAAAAGTCTGAATTCATTCTTTGTCAAGTCTGTCTGCAACACAACAAGCAAACAACTTTTAAAATGCTTGTTTTCTGAACGGAGGTCGGATCGATCAATGCCAGGCTAGGATAACACCAGCTACTCAATCAACACTCAACATAACATCATCTAGGCATAAATACGGCAGCGACGTTGTTGTAAACGGATCAAAGTTTGCCGAAATAACTGCATAATGATGCTGATTAGTAAAAAGTCTGAATTCATGCTTTGTCGGGTCTGTCCGCAAGACGACAGGTAAACAACTTTTAAAATGCTTGTTTTCTGAATGGAGTTCGGATCGATCAGTGGCAGGCTACGTTAACATTGCAGCTGCTCCATTAACACTCAATCTAGGAATAAATACGGCAGCAACAACGTCAGTGATGACAGCTGGAATATCTCAACGCTGATAAACTTTCGCAACGTATATTAAACACCACTTATATGATGAATGCTTATGATACACATGCTTTCATAAAAAACTGAAATACTTTTAACCTTGCATAATGTATGTCATGCTAATACCTTTTCACCTTGTATAAAATGTATAATATACTGACTAGTAAATGTTACCATTTACATTACTGAATGCCATTTGCTTCATTATAAGTTGGCTTTCAGTCAAACATTAAGATATAAGTGGAAAAAACTGTTCACAAAACATTATAGACATGACCACTGACTATTTGTGTAAGAATTTAGCTACAAATTCACAGACTTGACAATACGGTCCAGCCATATACTCGGTTTTGACCGAGTCTTGTTAAAATGCTCCCCCACCCACATGATTGTAGATATCAATTTTGACTTTTGTTATTGTAAGGAACCACCTACACCAGAAGTGTTCCCTTCTGGTGTACCTCCCCAGGTGGGGGGGGGGGGCAAATAGTTTCAGGGGAGGCTCAGTGAATGGAAATGAAAAAATTAGGGCTGTCAAAGTTAACGAGATAATAACGCGTTGACGCATATTCATTTTAACGCCACTAATTTCTTTAACGCATTAATGCAACTTGCGGTTATGTCACCATGTCATGCTAGCTTGTCGCAAAGGAGGTTAAATAACGCTCAAAACTGACATTTTGAGTTTTTCATGTCAATTATTTGTGCTGTTATGGTTAAAGAAAGTGACACTCACTTCTACACTATAGCTTCTACACCGCTGACGGAGCTAAATCTTGTCCACTTCAGCCAAAAATGTTAAGGGGGATAAATTCACATAAAAAGACACAATGTCCACAATGCAAATTAATTTAGAGAACATAGATAATCAAGCCAGATCTCTCACTCTCACACACACAAATACACACACAAATACACACACACACACACACACACACACACACACACACACACACACACACACACACACACACAGATCATCATCATCATCCCTTGATTGGTCTGAAATGGTCATATAAAAGATTAAATCTACATACATTCCCATGAAGGACAAATAGTCTATCACTATAAATCTCACCTAAGATTACCTCTTCCACTATCAACCTCCTGACTGAGGACAGGGCTGGGGGGGGTTGTCATTTTTTTTTAAAGAATGATGAGATTCTCCTCTGCATCTTGACCTGGAGATATCAAATTCTGCTGGGGTCAGTAGAGATGGTCATTTTAAAGAAAACACAGTAATGATCCAAAAGGGCAACATCAGTCACAATAACCTCATAGATACAGCATGTAGACCTTTGGAAATAATGAGATCTAAAATGTGTCCCTTATTATATGCTGAATCTGTTACATGTTGGGAAAGTCCAAAGTTTTCCAAGCCGTACAAGAGTTCTTTAGCACTGTCTTTGGGATTATCAATATGAATATTAAAATCACTGATTATAACAACACAGTCAAAATCAATACACACAACATACTGTAGTTTATTAAAGTCAACAAAAAGGTGTGCACTGTATTTTGGGGGCCTGTAAATGGTGACTAACGTTGCTCAACAGGAGGATCTCAACTGAAGCGCAGCATATTCAAAAGAGTCAAACTTCCCATAAGACAGCTTTTTGCACTGGTAGACATTATCTAATAAAGTGGCTACTCCACCTCCTTTCCTAAGTACTCTAGTTCACTGATTAACATGGAAGTTTGGAGGAGCTGATTCGATAAGGGCTCCAGCACTTAAATAAAATCAAGGTTTTTCGTGATAATAAAATCATTAATAATTAATAGTGACTTGCCAGCCAGAGACCTGGTATTTAATATCGCACATGTGCCAGTGATTGTAAGTAGTCAGGGCGGTGGGCTAGACAGAGTGAGATACAGTGAGATATGTTTGCCGACAACATACGTGAGCCCAGTCGATTCTGGTGAAGATCATCTCGTGTGAAGAATGCAGAATGCTCCCACTTGAGCTCTACATTGAGCCTGAAGCCACTCATGTAGGCTGAGAAGTCTGCTAAAACGCCTAGCCCCCTGACCCAGTGTTGCAATAGGGCCTGAAATGAAAATGTTCTTTCCATTAACTTTAATAGTTCCAAAAGTTCAGTAACATCCCTTTTCATCAGGTGGGATTGTTGCCGACCAGTGTCGTTTGTGCCTACGTGGACAAAGACCTTCTTAACAGAGGGGTGTTCTGTAAGCAGGCAAGGGATGACACAACTTTGATTTTTGCACCCGGGTAGCAGATGGATACAGCCAGCTTTGACTTTACACCCCTTATTATGGTATCACCGATTATCAGCGTCGATGGAGGCGGTACCATAGTGTGTGCCACATTCAGCGACTGTGGATGGATGGCCGTAGCCTGTGACTGCTGCAGCGAGGGGGCAGTGTCCTTAGGGGGACTGCCCATTGTTCCGAAAAGCCAATCGCTACGAAAATACACACTGTCAACGTGCAACGAACACAAGCACATGGCTAATTATTATACAGAATGACATCATCGGACCTTCCTGTCTCTTTGCCTTCAATGTCTTCTTTGGTCGAATTTGTTAGGTTTAGGCATGAGGAGTGAGATTAGTTAGGTTTAGAGTAAGAATATCAGGGTAAGCCAGCCAGAGGCAGAGTAGGGCGGGTCATGCCATGGCAGGAAAAAAATATTGCGACCTGGAAGGTCCGATGACGTCATTTTGCATAATAATTAGCCACGTGCTTCTGTTTGGGATAACGGGCTGTCGGGACATTTTTCGGACTACTGTCGTCCTTAGCAGAAGGGTTCCCTGCTGTCTCCAGACAAGAGAGCCGAAACCTCTTGAGCTTCCCTTGATCACAGCGTCATTCATCGACCTGCAGCGAGAGGAGGAGGAGGAGGAGAAGGACTTGGCCACTGGAAGGTGGGAGCGTCCCTCCAGTGAAGGAAAGTCCTGCATATCCAGGATATCAAACCTGTTGACCAGCGGTGAAAGAGGGGAAGACGGGCGCTTGGCACCATGTTTATCCTCGTAGGCAATAATCCAGGGCTCTAGAGTTAAACTCACCAAAACCTTCACTCTACCCCCGCTGGCGAATGATCGCGCCTCCGCTGGAACATAGCAGGGGGTCGAACTGGCCATTTCTTTGGGCTTTGCTCTCATAAGGAACCACAGACGTTCAGGCTGGGCTGAAACAGCCTCAGGCTCTGGAACTCCTGTGATGCTGGAGCTGGGCCACGGAGGGGTTGGATCATTATTCGCTACCTGAGTGGAGCAGTCAGGGGAGTGAGATGAACTGGCCACGTTCTGGTTGCCGCAGCCAGAGGAGCCGAGGACTGCGAGGTGTTTTGCCTGGGTCGCGGCCACAGTGGAAAACTCCAAGGTGAGCTTGTCTTTTTCTCTGAGCTCGGCTTCCAGACAAGTGATGCTTTTCTTCAAATTTGAAATAGTAAGGTGGCATGATTGACTCTCAGATCCATCAGCCATCACACTTGCAGTCAGTAAAAGTCCATAAAAGTGCCAAAAGCTTAAGATCTGCAATAAAATCCATAGAAATGCAAAAAGCTAGCGACGGCTAGCCTAGCCCCCAGGCTAAAAACAAACCTAGCAACTCAAGCTAGCAACAGTCGAGAGAGTCCACATCCAGCTGACAGCCAACTTTAAACTTTAAGATCCAGACATCGGATGACTAAAATATTTTACCTTAAAGAATCTAGGTACAATGATCAAGATCTAAAAGTGTAGTGTAAAAAAGGGATGTGACGGTGAGGAAATTTTCCCACCGGTCAATAAACTTGGGACAATACTGGTGTTCCCGATTACACCGAACATTTTACAAGAAAAGATGACAGTCAATATGTGTGGCGCGCTTACTTTGATCTTTACCGTTAGGTGGCTGTGTGTCTGGCCTCTCCGGTCCAGCTTTCGCTGCGGGGCTGCAGTGGTCTACCTGGCGCCGCTGCACCGCGCACACCGGCTGTGAACGCTCCGTTGTCCTCGCAGCGATTGCCTCATTAACAATATGGTTCCCTGATAGCATTGGGTTTAAATCTGAAATATTGCCAAATAAGCGCGTTTGCTTTTTGCTTTGACACCAAATCCTCTGCCATCTCTCGGTGTGTCAACTCTCTCTCGTCCCGTGTGTGAAATAAGACACCTGTTACTCTGAGCTAAGACTCCGTACGGAGCAGACACTTTCACTTTCAGCTTGTAGCGTCCATCGTCCGACTATGTATTGATAACATGACGTTGATAATCCAAAATGAACTAAATGGGTTTTATTTCTGTAAAAAAAGGCAACCAGCTGCCGTCTGAGAGCCGGCTGTCAATCACTCACGAACTCCGATCAAACGGTCAAACTAGGCAATGCTGATCAAATATGAATCAATATTCTGTTACTGTAATGCCTATTTCTCTCCTCAGATGTTTTCAGAATCATCTTGTAGTGTACTGTTTAGCTGTAAAATGAGAAAGTTTGTGACCTGACAGCCAGGTTGAGATCTTTTGAAGTAATACAGACCGCCCACCAGCCAGAGCACAGCCAATAGGAACGCTCTCTCTCTGAAATGACCTGTGATTGGCCAAAGTCTCCCTTCACGGGCTACATTTTCTAAAGCCTGTAAACAGAGCCATGAGGAGGTGCAGAAGTCTAGTTTTCTCTCAGATCACTTGAATCACAATATGCTGAAAGGTTATTATGGGATTTTTTTTGAGGTGAGGAGATGGCAACCAACTGAAGCCTCCATGTGCCCAACGTGTAGGATTGTTACGGTGGCCTACACGAAAACGCGAATAGCCCTCTCTAAAGCCAGTTGCTGTCACAGTAGAGTAGGTTGTTTGGACCGGAGCCAGTGTGTTGAGTGTGTGTTTACGTGGGAAGTGAGTGGTGAAGCAAGAGAGAGAGAGAGAGCCGCAGGGACGGCAGCGAGTAAAGTTAACAGAGTTTGCTTTGTCCGTTTTGGGCTACCGTTGAAACACGGTGGTGCAACATGGCGGTGCAACATGGCGGTGCACCATGGCGGACTCACTCCCTGGGTGCATCCCAAAGCGCTTATTTGTCGTTTCCTCGCTCCTCGATCCTCGCATGAACCGGAAGTTGTTCTGGTGCGCCATCTTGAAGACCGTCCCAAAGCTCTTATTTCTGCACGGAGGAGCGAGGATCGAGGATCGAGGAGGGATCTCTGAGGAGCGATGATCGAGGATACACGAGAGCAGCCTTCACAGAAGTCTTTTACCGACCGACACGCCCCCTTATTGGATATCAGTTACTGATTGGACGCTGCGCCGATCGGAATGATCTGATAACTTTACCTCTCAACATCGCTGAAGTTTTATACCGGAGTGAAGACAGATCACAGATTAAACGTTTTATATTTCAGTTGTTTTCTGATTCACCATCTTGTTATAATCAGTGTTATCTGCAGGTGTGAACAGTGTTAACTGTATCTCTGAACAGCAGCAGAAGGTCCTGCAGTATCTCTCATTCACACACCGCGAGTGAAGCAGCCTGTCACTGAAAGGGGTTTATAAGACCTGACAAACGGGTCTAAAACATCTTTCTGCATTTATTAGAAAGATTTTTCTTTTCATGATCTGTTATTTCCCCCGTTAAAGGGGCTATATGTAAGAATCAGAAATTGCTTGTTCACAGCGACACCTGTGGCCGCAATGTCAACGAAAGTGCGCGCTACATTGACATGAACGAGCACCGTTCTAAACAGTGAGGCGACACACGTCAGCTAACACACAATATCACTCTGTATTTCACCTGCTTGGCAGTAATGTTAGCTGACCAGAGGAAGGTCTCTTCATGAATCAATGCTGATCCTAGTGTTGGCTTTTCCTCCCGATCCGGAGGGAACGGACGGAACGGGGGGGGGGGAGACCGACACCCGGTAGGGACGATAACGTAACTCGCTGCGGAGCCCCGTCACTTCACAAGACACGGGAAACCTCTGTTGGTCTGGAGGAGCTGCAGCAGTTATTTCTGCAAAAACGTCCACTGCACATTCACCAGATATTCTCAGAGCTAAACTAACTCTTCTGCAGTGTGTAGTGTGCGCGCGTTCACGTGGAGGTGGAGCGAGCCGAGCGGCTGAGAACGAGCGCGGTGTGCAAACAGGCAGGAGCAGAGCTGCTGCGCGCTCGCGTACCCACACGCGAGCGCGCATGGAATACCGACCCGTTAAGATTTATGCGCGTGATAAGTTACAAATAGTCCCTTTAACTTTTATTATTGATACTATTAAAATCAGAGAGAGAAGGAGAGTCTGTCTGTCAGCAACAAACACCTGTTACATTATTGGCTGGACCGCAGAGGGCCAGCCCTACAGACGCAAAAGTCTGTCACTGAGTGAGTGACTGAGTGATAGAGTTACAGGATTGGTCGGCTGGAGTTGCTAGAGCTTCCTCATTGGTCGTTGCTCTTTCAAAATGAAAAGGCGGAGAACAGTTCTGTTTTTATGTTTTACGTGTCAGCGGTTCAATGTAACATTACATAGCGCTGTTGCTGTGCATGTGTTATTGTTTATGCTCGTTTAAGTTACGTTATGTTCGCAAATTTTCGCCTCGCTTTCCTCCATTTCCGCCATGAACTGACTATCTAGCAGCCACACGTCACTACTGCGGTATGAACCCAAAATAAACAGACTGCTGTGATTTAATTGCAATAAACGGGTCAAAATAATGCCGAAATAACAACATAAATATATCGATTTGTAAAAAGACCGAATTCATTCTTTGTCAAGTCTGTCCGCAACACAACAAGCAAACAACTTTTAAAATGCTTGTTTTCTGAACGGAGGTCGGATCGATCAATGCCAGGCTATACTAACACCATCTACTCAGTCAGCACTCAACATAACGTCATCTAGGCATAAATACGGCAGCGACGTTGTTGTAAACGGATCAAAGTCTGCCGAAATAGTTCGGATCGATCTGTGGCAGGCTGCGTTAACATTGCAGCTGCTCCATTAACACTCCATCTAGGAATAAATACACCAACAACAACGTCAGTGATGACAGCTGGAATATCTCAACGCTGATAAACTTTTGCAACGTTTGTATATATTGTTACACATCACTTATATGATGAATGCTTTTGATACACATGCTTTCATAAAAATCTGAAATACTTTTAACCTTGCATAATGTATGTCATGATAATACCTTTTCACCTTCTATACAATGTATAATATACTGACTAGTAAATGTCACCATTTACATTACTGAATGCCATTTGCTTCATTATAAGTTGGCTTTCAATCAAACATTAAGATATAAGTGAAAAAAACTGTTCACAAAACATTATAGATATGACCACTGACTATTTGTGTAAGAATTTAGCTACAAATTCAAAGACTTGACCATACGGTCCAGCCGTCATATACTCGGTTTTGACCGATTGTTGTTTATCTACATTTCCATTCAGTCACATGTGAGGCTGATAATTCCTGAGCGTCGGGTTTGATATGAGTTACATCATTTACATTTTCCCTGAAACATTCAGCCTGATAAATAATGTCCACTGTTCAAAAGACACCATAGTCATATTCTGGGTTATTAAATAATGAATTCACAATCAGAATATCAATAACTACAGACGCTAATAATGAATAAATAATATAAAGATATTGTGCCAGTAGAACAACTGTGTGTCTTTATTAGTATTATTACAGTTCAAACACAAACTCCATCTAAAGTCTCTACAGCTGTTAAAGCCGACTGACAGCTGATCCAGCTGTGCCGCCGTCATTACAAACGGATGTCGCTTCACGTGACGCTTCAGAGGAAACGACGTCTCAATTCTCTTAAAACGCATTTCCTCGTTTCTTCTCTCCCCGCATGATTTCCTTGCGTCTCTCCATGCTTCCCTGGTGGGCGGGACTAAGACGCAAGGATGAGACGCAAGTGAGGGAAACAAAGATGCAATTAAGAGCTTTGGGATGCACCCCCTATGTAGATATAAACGGCTCATTCTAAGCTAACGAAAACACAACAATTCTTATTTTCAGGTGATTATACACTAAAGAAAACATACCAAATAATATTATATTCCATTTCTGCCAATGGTCCTTTAAGCTTTAATTATTTGTTGCTTTGTGGCTAATTTTGCTAATTTCTCATTTATTAAATTAACAGATCAGTCGATATATATCAAATCTAACTGTTGGAACTTTGCAGGTCTTAGGTAAGAGGTGTCATGGTGCTCTTAAATTAACTTGCTATTACACACATGCCCACACACTGAATAAACCAGACAGCCTATCATGTGATGGCCTCTGGCTCGGCTACAGGGGGTTATCACACTTCTACTCTCTAACCTGTCAGTGCCTGCAGACACTGAACTATGTACTCACCGTGATGCTGAGCCTCAGGTATTCTCAATCTCAAGAGAATATTGCAACTTGATTTGCATTCAGTGGTCTTCAAACAGGCACTAAGTGCAGGAACGCTGCTGTATAGGTTTCTGTGCATGGTGGTAATAAGTAAATACAGCCCCAGTCTACAGCTCAGCCTTGCTGCTGTTAATCACACATCCACCTGAGAAGGTCTGTTGGCACACTGTGACTGCCAGTATGGCAGCACATAACCTAACCTGCTCTGCCTCTCTTTGTCTTAGACACACATAAATGCAGAGAACTAATGAGCAGTGAGGGTGTGAGACAGGGAAGTGCTGCAGACATCAGACAGGGAGCTGCTGCCAAGTCGTACCTCAAAGCGCTGAGAGCTGACTTTCTTCCCCTTCTTCATCCAGGTGATGCGAGGTTTGGGCTCACCCACTGCCTGGCATACGAACGATGCCACTCCTCCCGAAATCCCTGTCTGATCGTCGGGGGACTTGATGAAGCCGGGCATGCCTAAGGGAGAGAGACAGCAAGACAAAGGTGAGGAAAGAAAGAGAAGGAGAGCAGGGAAGAGAGGATAACCAGTATCAGATGAAGAGGCCTGACAGAGAAACAGCTCCAGGCAGGTTACAGGGTTTTTACATCTCTACATCTGCTGTAGGTCCTGCAATAACAATACGCTCTTTCAAAATGAGTCTCATGCTTGTAGCCACAACCTGTCAAATCCAGTAAAAAGCAGCACCATCCCTCCCCTGATAATAGACCCCTTTCTTGTTAGTAAAGATGGTGACGTATTTCTGTGGGCGGAGCGTAGGTGGAGGCAGAATAATTCTTTGAACATGTCATCTAACGCTGGCCAGCAAGTTTTGCTGCCGTATTTTTAGAAATAGCTGAAGAAAATATGTTTTAAAAAGTTTTTCTGAATATGTACAGTCACTCACCCTCAGGGACCACAAGTGTAAGTGTTAAGATGGACTATTCGGATAGAATTTTCACCATCCTCCCGGAACCGCCCCGAAATACAACCTAAGCGGACCGTCCCAAATTTAAAATCTTTGTTTATCTTATAACATATATCGAACATCAAAAGTGATTTATTTTTGTTCATAAATATATAATTTATCCAAAACTTTTTTTTTATTTATTATTTGCACATTTGTTTTGATTTTGATGTTAACAATGCAGCTAAGTTAAATTTAAATTATTTTATATGTGTAGAAAGTAGCATTTGGTCAAAAAACGAGATTTTGCATATGGGCCCCCAAAAAGGTTAGAACCGGCCCTGCTATCTAGAACCGGCCCTGCTATCTAGAACCGGCCCCGCTATCTAGAACCGGCCCCGCTATCTAGAACCGGCCCCGCTATCTAGAACCGGCCCTGATATCTAGAACCGGCCCTGCTATCTAGTACCGGCTCTGCTATCTGGTGCGTCTTAAAGTTGGAGGAGCTGCTGGACAAGATGCTCCTGTCATGGGGAGAGGAGCAGCATGTTGCCACAGACAAAATGTGAGGGAGAGATCTCACTGCAGCCTTCTTACCCTTAAAGGGGATGAAGAGGAGGAAGTAAGTACATGAGTGGTTAACATTTGTAACATGATTTGAGCGGTTGCAGAGTTTTGACTCCTCTTAGTTAATGTAACGTTATCATCGGCTCAGTCACCGTAAATGACTGAGCCGTCATTTACGGCTCAGTCTTGTTAGAAAGCGCTAACTGTAACGTTGCCGTTGACATCAAACAGTCTAACGTTAGCTAACTGGTAACGTTAATACTAGAAAGTTTACCTCATTGATTTGGGATTAGTAATTCCCTGTTGCCGCTGCAACTGCCGTGAGGTCAGAGGCTGGCGGTATGTGCTGTGTGTGTGTGTGTGTGTGTGTGTGTGTGTGTGTGTGTGTGTGTGTGTGTGTGTGTGTGCGTGTGTGTGTGTGTATGTTTATGTTGTGAAGGAGGTTTAATAATAATGGTGCGCTACACAAAATGTGTTGTTATTTTCATCTCCTTTCAATTCTAATGTAACGAGTATTTTTCTTTCAACTCTCGTCCTAAAATTGATTTTCATCCTCCCTGATCACATTTTTATCAGCCCTTTAACTAAACTAAGTTTTATAAACGGTCTCAACTGTGGGTAGCTGGGGGCGACTACAGAATATAGCGATCACTTTTCAATAATGTGTAGAAACTGTAAGACTTTCAACTGGGTTATTTAACGGAGGAAATATAGTAAACACATACAGGTTCCCAGCTTCACTTTGTTGTGGTGGTTGGAAAGAAATCCAGCTGGGAAGGGTCAGCTGTCAACCCGCTGCTGCTTGCTGTGTGCTGACTCGGTGGGGGGCTGGGGGAGACTAGTTAGTGAAATCAAAGTCCTATGTTGCAAACAGAATGGGTATTTTTGTCTTGTGGCCACAAAAATAAGAATGGATTTGTGGAAACAACTGACACACAGACATGTCAATCATGGCGTTTTTTATTCTGCTGTGTTTCTAGTGCTGCAGCTGCTGCTGTCAGCCCTTTCTTTCTACATAGAGTTTACCTTTCATAATGTCCATTTCATTTCATTATAAATGTCATTTATATTTATTTTAGACAGAGAAAGGTTAAGAAACGTGTGGTAATTTGTAAATAATAGTAATAATCGACAATTAAAGTCCTGCAAGTCAGTGCATGTTCTACAACACTGTAACGCAAATATTTCAGAATAAAAGCCTTGTGTTAACAAAAGAAGGAATTCTGTCAACAGAAAAAACGAGGGCTTTTATTTTGAAAGCAGGAAGTGTTGATTTAAAAATAAGTCTTTACTTTTTTTCATCTCCGTAACATTTTCTACAGATAGACATGTAAACTGTAGTAATGTTGCTGATATGATGTCAATATACAATCAATAGATCACCTTCACTGTCTGTGAAATATTCTACAGATACAGACATTGAAACTGTAGTAATCTTGCTGTATGATGTCAATATACAGTCAATAGATCACTTTCACTGTCTGTTGTTGCTGTGAACTGCGCGGCTCGCGTCAAAAATAGGCGAGACCTCGAATCTCTAGAAGAGACACAGCTGAGATGCAGACGAGCCGCAGCCACACTGCCCGCTCTACCTGTAAACACGGATGCCGAAATAAAACAACAGGTAATGCAGCCGCCACACGCTCCTGACGTTCCTGGTGTGGCCGAGGCTTTTCACTCTGATTCATTCACAACCTTTCTGTCTCTCTCTCTCTCTCACTGGCTCCTACTCTATCAGCTGACTGTGAGTGTGTCACACTTAGTCAACCAAACAGATTCAGCCACGCTCTCTGAGCCAATCATATCGTTGCAATCAAATTTTAAAACTGTTCTCTTCTCTGCTGCTGTCAGTTGTCATTTCAGTGCGAAACCGAGGCAACCCGCGTCCACCCCATCATCTCCGGTCTTCATCATATTCAGTGCCCAGTCCTGCTCCACATCCCTTCAATGGATCTTCAGTACTCCCTTCACCACCACCACCAGTGTCTAGACTCCAAGGGGGGGATATAGCCTGATCTCATCACGGCATCACTACCCCCTTTGAGATACTACATCACGATGGAGTCTAATCGCCAAAGACTTTGCACTATTCTTCTTATCATGCACCATGTAATAAATTATTGTTAATTCGATACGGGGTCTCCCTTGATTGAAATAACTTTGTACTCACCAAGTTGATGGCTGAGATCTGGGAACACAGTGACATCACTAAAAAGAACCAATCTCTCAACTAATCCCTCAGCGCCCAACTAGTGCAAGTACAGCAGGTCTAATTAAAGCAAGTAGGTCAGTTTGTAAACTGCAATGTGTGTTTACAACAGACAACTTGTGTTTTAACTTATCTGCTTAGTTTCTCTTCCAAATAAGGGGCTTTGCTTAAAACCTGTCAGTTTTGTGTTACTTGCCCCACCAGACTTGCTCTTAGCGATGTTGCCATGTTTCCAGATCTCATCAATTTACCTTGTGAGTACACTGGCTGTACAAGTATTAGGAATTAGTAATAGGTACGACTGACAAAACCACAAAAAAAAAGACACAAGTCAAGTAATCCTTGAAAAAACATTTTGTGCACAAGCCCAAAAATGACATATCAAAAAAAAAAAAATTCTTTGACTATACATCCTTTTAAACACATGATCTTTGGTTCAAGACAGTTTAGAAATTAAACTTTACCAAAGTTTGCAAGTGACTTCATCTTTTACTCTTCTCGTCAAACTGATTAATTTTGGTCAGATTGCAATACGACATTAATTTCTGGAAGTGTTGATAACACTGATGATGAATTGTATTTCTCTTCATAGATCTTCAAAATCATCAAGTGAAATTTAATTTTGACACTAATTACTGCTGCAAAAGATAATTGGTCTGGTGCTATAGTCATCTGTGGTGCTGGTGTTGTTCTGTTTCAGTCTCTGTGGTGAAGTCTGGGCCATTGTTGACATCAGGCCCTTTTAGCACTTCATTATAACACTCACGAACCCCAGACAGCAGTAAATGTTAGCTGGTTAGTAGGGCTGTCAAAGTTAACGTGATAATAATGCGTTAACGCAAATATTAATTTTTAACGCCACTAATTTCTTTAACGCATTAACGCAACTTGCAACTTGTAGGTTGTAGCAGGTTCAGTTTTAAAGCTAGAGTGAAGATACTGGCAAAGGAGGTTAAATAACGCTCCAAACTTGCGCTAAACCCTCGTGGATGGGGAGCAAGTAAACCCACCTTTTCATCGGCACTATACAGCTCACCAACCTTTAACCCTATGAGACCCGCGCCAACCATGTCATGCTAGCTTGTCAGGAAGGAGACTAAATAACACTCCAAAGTTGGGCTAAATTTTGGTGAGGAAAAACTGGCATTGCCTTTTTCAAAAGGATTCCTTGACCTCTGACCTCAAGATATGTGAATGAAAATGGATTCTACGGGTACCCACGAGTCTCCCCTTTACAGACATGCCCACTTTATGATAATCACATGCAGTTTGGGGCAAGTCATAGTCCAGTCAGCACACTGACACACTGACAGCTGTTGTTGCCTGTTGGGATTGAGTTTGCCATGTTATGATTTGAGCATATTTTTTATGCTAAATGCAGTACCTGTGAGGGTTTCTGGACAATATTTGTCATTGTTTCGTGTTGTTAATTGATTTCCAATAATATATATATACATATACTTGCATAAAGCAGCATATTTGTCCGTTCTCATGTTGATAAGAGTATTAAATACCTGACAAATCTCCCTTTAAGGTACATTTTGAACAGATAGAAGAAGTTGCGATTAATCGTGATCAACTGCGATTAATAATTGATTAATTAATAATTAATCTCAATTACATATTTTAAGCAATTGACAGCCCCAGTGTTTAGGCTATCAAATATTAAATATTCCATGTAGAAGTTCCACAGGCAATAGAAACAGTAACGCCACTGTGTTCCACCTCAGAGGCCACACCTTTGTACCCAGAGAAAGAATGAGAATGCCTGAGACAGGTGGATGATACTTGACGTGTAGTAAAAGGCATTCATGTATCGTCATCCAGGAGTTCCCCCCTGCCTCGCTGCTGTCCGCTGCCTGTCCTCTGTCAGCACTTCTCCTCCAATAAGAGCTTGTTTCTCTGCTGTAAATTTGAAAAAGCAGCAGAACCCAAAGATCGGTCCTCTCACAGGCTGCTGCCTTCTACTTGTGTGGTTTGTGGTACATTGCTCCTTTCCATACAATACCTAATAATATACACTTTGTGGCAGGCCACCCACACTTGCAATTCCTGCAGCTACACAGACACACACATACATGTTGAGCTGGAGGGCTTTGAGAAGTGGGCTTCTGGCTGAAAAGTCACTGTTCTCAACAACTTGCCCCTCCCTCTTGAACACCGCTGAGGTGCCCTTGAGCAAGGAACTTGCAACCATATGCAACACATTATGTTATTATCAACACTAAGAGGACACCTTTCTATTGAATGTATCTGCAAGCTGCTCACCACCAACACAAAATGTATCTGCATAACGTTCAACTAAAGTTTTATTCATGTTTTTATGGATCCGTGTAGGCAACCTGATCTCATGGGAATGCATATAAATAGCACATTTTAAGGACTTTCTGCGTGTCATGAATGCATTTTAGGCTTTTCGCATGTCATTTATACACCATGTTGTTACCGTGAAACGGTCGCGGTTATGCATATGCAACAAATCTACGCTAAGAGCCACACAAAACAACTTAGTTTGCAATGTGTGTTGCAATGTGAAGCCAAAGCTCACGACCTGAGTGCTCACACTGTACGTGTAAAATATTTAAAAAAAAACACGCCCTGTTGGCCCCTGAGGGCCGTTCTGGCTGTTGACAGTTGTCAATAAAGATTTGTCTGAAAGCTCCGAGGCAGGTAAAGTTTGAGGTCTGTACGGGTCACAATGCTTACATGGCAGAAATGTGCTGCCTTGCTCATCTGTGCCATCCTGTCTGCTGACACAGCTAAAAAAGAAAGAGGCAGCGGCGTATATGGACTCGCAAGTGGCTAGGAAGATGTGGATAGTAAGGTTTGACCATTTTGCAGAGAGAATTGGAGCCAAGCTAGCTACGTTTTACTATTTCTATTGTACATTGTTATCTTGATAGCTACGCTCTGATTACTGTAAAAAGAGTAGAAATAAGGCACTGACGTTGGGGAATCGGCTCGTGGCTCTGCTTCAACTGTGCGACATGTCAGAAATTCATCCGACTAACAGCCGGTCGGGAGGAGTTAATCGGTTCTCGTTCCCCCCTGTACACTGCACGGCAAACGACACCCAATGAAGATGAAATTCGGTCCGACTCTAAAACGAGTTATGCGGCTCGAAATTCGGGCCAGAAACGGGCTAAAATCGTACAGTATATTCCCAGCTTCAAGTAACTTCTAAAAGCTCAACAACACTTTGGGGCACATACACCAGTCTCCTGGTTGAAAGTCCCGTTTATGTTGGACCCATCCACCTCCCCTCCCGACCATAATCACTCTCTCTCACTTTTTATTCTACGTCACTAGCTCTGAGCTAGCACATTCACGTGGGTGTGTTTACATTTCAGTCAGCACAGACTACATGGTGTACAAATGACACGCCCAAAGCAAGGGCTGCAATGTTCCAGGCAATGATTGAGTCCTATTTCCCCAGCAGGGAGCCATGAAGAGCGTTATGCAAGCAAGACCAGACATTTTCACAGTAACTTTTGGCAACTGACAAGTGTGCTCTTTAAAGTCCAATGTGATTCAAAACCCATTTGTGCAGTCGAAGCCAAAAGCTTCTCCCCAGGTATATTTCCATGGAAATCCAGTCATACTAGTTGTACAACAGGTTACTGTAGGGTTCTGAGGATGGTCAATGTACAGCAGGGAAATACTGCCCTTTACAGCACTATGCATGTGAGAGTCAAACCAGCACAAGTGTTTTATCGGAGGTTTCAAGGAGGCGGAGGAGGTGGGTGGAGAAGAAGCTAGCGGATCGTACCATTATTAAGCTATTTATTTCCCATGGCTGCTGCTGGCTGACCCTGAGGCTTGACACTCTAAATGTAAAACATGCTGGGTCCCTCACCTCGCTTCACTGGCAGCTGTGAGTTGTCTCTCACTTGCATTCGTCTCTGACCCTGTGCTTGCTGCTTCTCTTGGGATTGTTTCCTTAGAAATATGTCCATTTGACCTCTCACATATAATCCACAAGGATAGGCATTTATGATGTGGGACTTAAAGAATCTTTCAACCCAGTGTAGAGAAACACTATCATGTAATCCCTTCATCATGCAATGAGAATAGGCATCGTAGCATGTTTTACCACAACTGCATGCAATTTAAAGTAAGAGGGAGATTGGTCTCCATTGAAAAAGTGCAGGTCAGAGAACTTGTGGTTATAGACTCAACCATTTGTGGCATCCAGCATCTTTTCAATCTTTGTTGCAAAGTTGTCTTTAGTACAGTTAACCTGTTGGATGACACCAAAAATTCAGTTCAATGTCAGTTCTGAGTCCAAAAACACACTCACAACCTTGTCTACTTTAACAACCAAATACAGCAAAACCATTTAGAGGTGCAGAGATGATCTGGATGGTGAGAAGACTACAGAGATCTGTAACACATTAACAACACACAGCTAATGGATCAGCTCCTGCTAGCTGCTTGACCAGCGGCTAATGGCTAACCCCTCTGGATGAGTTCGTAACACTCACAGAGGATACAGCTACCCTGACCTTTGAACTTTTCAAAATGTGTGCTGAAGCCCTTTATGTAATGGCTGTACGGAGCCACGGGCTACATGTATTTTAGAACCACTTTCAGAGAAAAATTCATCCTTTCACTACAAAAGGATGAACTTTTCTCTGGAAGTTTCACACTTAGAAACTGTTAAGCCAGCCCAGTCGCACAGCAGTTTGTGAAATAGTCACAAAATTGTGTGTATTAATTTGTGTACATAGACACAAATTTCACCGTTTTTCGTGACAGTCAGCACAAAATCAGTTTGTATGTAGTCCACGTAATTGTGAATTTGGAAGTATAGAGAGTGGTGAAACCCACGTAGGGAGGAGGTCGGGGTGGATGAGTAGGTCAAAAAACGCAGGACACTACTAACTAAGTCGTTTTTGTCAAGTAACTTCCGTACTTAAGTTACGCCACTTCTGGTGCTATTTTAACCAAAACCGCAATCTATCCCTAAACCTGACTAAGTAGATTTATTTTGAAAAGACTGGAGCGGAACTTGACATTTGCGTCACGTGTTGCTGGACATTCGTAGGAAAACGCACATAAAATACGTTGTTAAAAGTCATGCTGAGAGTCACGAAAAATAAGGGAAATTTGTGTCTATGTACATGAATCAAATAGTTTAATTTTGTGACTATTTTACAAACTGCTGTGAAACTGTGTTGGATAAGCAGCTGCTGCCACTCTACCTTTATAGGTCCCTTTTTTGTCGTGGGCAATGAGACGTCGTGATCCCATAGTTATAATTGAACATGATCATTTCTGGTAGATAGACAGTCCCACAATCATCACAATCACAATCATAATGGCATCTTTAGATGTTTCAACATGTATACATCTTATACATCCACATCAAACCTTATGAGGCTTGTGTTTGTCAAGGTCTTGATTATGTGGCTGGGGTTTGGGGGCACTGGCAGTTACCCCGGGTGTAAAGCTGTTTTTAACCGGGACATCCAGGACATATTTTTCGGGTGTACATAGATATGCTCCAACTTAAAGGTAGCGTCAAAACAAGCAGGAATATGCTAGATTTTAAAAATGATCCCACCAAAAAACCCAGCCCAGTATCACCAACTCTTTTCCAATGAAAGTAGCTAGAAACACTAGCTCCAGAAGTCCCTAAATCTAGAGAGAAAGTCAGGCCTCCCTCCAAAGCCACTCTCCCACAATTATCATAATGAACGTAAACAACAAACATGTCTATTGTTGCTGTAGTACTCGCAGCTGTCAAGCTAGCAGCTTGTGGAAGACTCTGGTGATGTGCAGTGAGTGCACGGGCAGAGTGCACGTAGGTAGACAGACAGGTAGCCTGTCTAATCATTTCATTCGGACTAAATGAAATGATTGGACGGGCTTATTACAGTTTTTTGTCAGAGCTTTTTATTTATTGATTGCTGTTGGGATGTAATGAGAATTTCAACAAATATGACAAAAAATGTTTTTGAAGAAAATTACCAATCCCAGCTTTAAAGAATAACGGGAGATATATGGAGCTCTATAATTTTGATGAAAGGTTCATATTGCCAGGCTATGAAAGAAAAGCGAAAAACAAAAAATTAAAAACAAAACTGGGTAATGTGAAGATTTGAAGAACAGTAAAGAAAAAGGTAGCGCCTGCACACTACTCCATTCCACAATATTTTTTATTGACTACTCAGTTTTTAGTCCTGTGACTCGTTGATATTGTCAGTCCCGGGAGTCACAAGAGTCGCTAGTCACGTAAGTCGAGTCAGTGAAGTTAACGTCAACCAGGAGCGTTTCCTAACCCTAACTAAGTGGTTGTGTTGCCTAAACCTAACTTATACTCATTCTCTACTTGTATTTGGATGTTGTCCGCTCATGTTGTTTAACTGTATTGTTTATGCTTTTTACCACAATGTAGTAAAGACATTGAAAACCAGCCTTTCACTCTAACTCAGGTACATTTACATTTGTTTGAATGTTGATTAATGTACATTGGCCCTTTTCAAATAAAAATGAAGTATTAGGAGATGTTTAGTTGCCAGTAAAGCAGCTGCCTCTTGAGCCACTTCTGAATTAGTTCTTATTGTTGAGGAGTTGACATAGAGCCTACTACCCAACATAGTGTACACTAAAGTGTTAGCATATGGAGCCAATGATCTACCAGGAAACATGAATAACTGTGTACTTTATGTCATGGATAAGTAAAGATCTACCAAAAACTTGCATTTTGACAGGAGATCATAATGGTCGGAAGCAAAGGTAAACTATCTGCTGAAAATCACAAACATGTAACTCTGAATGCTCGGACTGCCAGTATGTCAGGTCATCTGGCGGAGGTGAGAGACTGAACATTGACTGACATTATCCAGCGCCCCTGCAGAGAGCAGAGAGCCCTAAAACAGCTATTGATACAGTAGAACTATAATTGGCTTAGTGTGTGCTAAATGCCAACCACTCCTCCCTGCTCATTTAGTGGCTGATCTTTGCATTAAGCCAATCTCACAGAGGACATGCATGGCTGGAGCCACAGACGGGAGGTTGCCCTGTCATGAGGGAGGCAGAGAGAAGCAGCAGCCCACAGGAGACACAAGCTGGCTCTCCACCCATGCTTTTTATGGGAATTAGGATGTATCCAAATGCTCGAGGTGGAAGGGTTTCTTTTGATAGAGAAAGGAAAATGCCTTTGTTGGTGAACGACAGGATTAATTAAAGCTGAAGTAGGCGAGATTGGAGCAAATATGATTAAAAACAATTATCTTTATAAAACGGTCGCTATATCGTGACAGTAGTACATGAAACAGGTAACCTGACAAAAATCATGTTCCTCTGTGTCCTCCGGTGCTCCTAACGGCATCTGCAAGATTTTACAGACACGAGGAAAACAAGCAATGGGAGCTGATCTGAGATCTGCTGTCCATCTGCTGTATATGAGAGCCGGCTGTCAATCACTCGCGAACTTCGACCAAACGGTCAAACTAGGCAGCGCTGATCAAATATGAATCAATATTCTGTTACGTTAATGCCTATTTCTCTCCTCAAATGTTTTCAGAATCATCATGTAGTGTACTGTTTAGCTGTAAAATGAGAAGTTTGTGACCCAGCAGCCATGTTCGAAAGGACCGGAGCACAGCCAATAGGAACGCTCTCTCAATAAAATGACCTGTGATTGGCCAAAGTGTTCCGTCACGGGCTAGATTTTCTAAAGCCTGAAAACAGAGCCATGAGGAGGTGCAGAAGTCTAGTTATCGTTGCCCAATGATGCCAAAAATATACTGCCTACTTCCACTTTAAGGACCAGGGTTGGGCGATATTGAAATTCCCCTATTGATTATATTGCTTTAAGAAAAGCAATGTCTATGATATTATCGTTAAAAAAAAAGCTGCAGAGAGACGCACATAGATACAAATATCTATAGAGTGGAGATACATATGTTGCAATACCCATAAGTGGCCACAGAGTGGTGACAATGTATAGGCAGTAAGCACTATTTTACAAAAGTGCAAGCTGAGATCATTAAATCAGAAGAATTGGCAAGAATTTAGAAAGAGTAAGCTAGATGTAAAACAATTATCCAACCGAAAAACCCAGCCCAGTGTTGCCAACTCCAAAAGTCCCTAAATCTAGCGAGATAGTCGGCAAGTCGGCAACACTGACAGTCCGTCCCTTCAGGCCTCCCTCCAAAGCCACTCCCTCCAAAGCCACTCCCCCAAAATTATCATAATGAACATAAACAACATGTATATTGTTAGTACTCACAGCTGCCAAGCTAGCAGCTTGTGGAAGACTCTGGTGACGCTCAATGAGTGCACGGGCAGAGTGCACGCAGGCAGGTAGCCCGTCCAGTCATTACATTTGGGCCGAATGAAATGTTTGGACGGGTTTATTAAAGTCCTGTAAAGCCACAGATAAAAGATTTTTTTCCTTTTTTTGTCAGAGCATTTGATTTATTGACTGCTGTCGGTATGTAATGAAAATTTCAACAAATATAGCAAAACATGTTTTACCAACACTAGCTTTAAGTGTTATAGGTCAAGACCAAGTCATGTATCAAGGCAATTGAAAACATGTCCTAATCATGTCTCAACTCAGTGGAGAAAAGTTAATGTCAAGTCTCAAGTCTTATGAAAGTAAGTCCCAACTGAACCCTGAAGGCCATGAGGGTGAATGCTAACCATCTGAATGATACGCCATTTATACATCTTATTTTCAAAGCTGTGTTATTAGTATTTTTACATACAGTAGCATAGTCATCAGCACTAACAAACTGTGGTTATGTCATGTTAGTTTCTGTATGTGAATTATTGCATTGTCTACAACACATTAGGGAGGATAATTGTGTGTGATAGTGATAGATTTCTTTGTAGCTGACTGATGCTTGTTTGTTAAGTTGATAGACATAGAGGGGGAATTATAACTTAGCCTGCTCTGACAGTTAAACTGCAGGCTACTAGGGATGTTAATAATTAACCGTTTAACCGTTAACCAACATTAAACATTTTAACCGATTAACGCTATCGGTTAAACGGTTAAAAGAAATATTAAAAATTAATTAAAAAGCTGAGCAAAACTCAGAGGAGCGGCTTGTCATTTGAAGGAGAAAAGCTGGTCCACCTTAACAGCCCACCTTAAGAGAGTCAGAGCTGGTGTTGAAAGATAAAGGAAGTTGGCTCCTGTCTTGAGCTGAGGAGTTGTAGCATTTATTCACCGACAAAAATAAACTGTACCCACACTGCTACAGCTACTTTCACAGCTATAACGGCACCGACAAACCCAAACTCACCGCCACCACACACACACGCTCTGTCGGACACTCGCTAACGTTGCGCGGTGCTTTGCACATACACTGCAGCTGGCGCGTGGCTGCATGCGACGCACTAATCTTGTCGGTTAACGGCTAATAATCGGTTAACGAGGGTCGGTTATCGGTTAAAAAAAAAAATTCTAAGTACGCATCCCTACAAGCTACAGACAAAAAGTAACTGATTTCAGCAGCAAATTGGTACCAATGTAAACATACTGTATTGGTATTACTAAAGTCACTCTCTCTTCTGTATCAGGCTGTATGCTTGCAGGGATACATGTCACATGCTCTGCCTTTTTTTAGAAGGCCCCCTTCCTTGGCTTTCTTAGACATTTTTTCCCCTGCCATGCCATTGCCAAATCTTACACCACCATCTCCAAGACATTACTCTCTGCCCATTACAGACTCTTTGTAACAACTTGTTTGGCACCATTGAAGCTCCAACTGAAATCTGTACTAGAAACCATATTCTGCAGACAGAAACACAATTAATAGGCAATTTGGAGCAGGAAATCAATAAATGGACTGGACTCTCACCTTTTCATTATTAATGAGGACAAACTGGGCTTTTAAATTCCTTTAAACTCATTCTACATCATGTATTTACGACACGTTCAAGTATTTACAACGCTATTACAATGCTGCAAAGTCATAAAACACAACCAAATAAAGACAACCCTACCAAATACAGGAAACACAGCCAAATACAGAAATGCAAGAAGTCGCACAGAACACATTGGAAATGATTTACAAAACAGTTTAATTCACTTCATGAAAATAAGCTAACAATGTAAGTTTTGTATTGATTATTTTTTTTTTTTTTTCATCATTTGCTTGTGTCTTGTCTATTTGCATGTGCTGTCTTAAGTTGCAGTGCATTGAGCTTTCAGGGCCACCCTAGTTTAGGGTTACAAGCTAAAGCGGTCACAGTGGAGCATAGACAGTATATCGCTGCAACTTCAAACTTCATTAGGAAAAAAAACTCACTTTGCTAAGCCTCACAACATTTCAACAATGGAGCCGCCAGGCAGCCTTTTGCACTAAATCCTGTTCACCAGTTTGTTTTCCAGTTCTGGCCATAATTATGCTTCTTTGATACTTGGTATAAGCTGCTTGATATTATTATGGTTAAATGTCTGCCAAATGTACAAACTTCTCCTGTAATAGCCATTGAATTGTGCAACACTTCACAATACAACACTCTTATCACTATTTAACTGAATGACTATCAACACATAGCGAATGGATGGTAAATGGACCGCATTTACATAGCGCTCACACTCACACGCTGATGGCAGCAGGCTACCATGCAGCGTGCTGGCTACAGTTGTTCCGATACCGATACCAGAATTGGAAATGCATCCCATACTGCCCAAAATTTGGTATCGGGTATCGGCGAGTACGCCAGTTTAAGCAGCGATCCAATACCGGAAATCAATTCTTCTTCGCCGCTCCAAAACAGTAGCCTTCACTGTGCTGTCACCCTGGATGTACATTATAATGGCTGCCACTGGTAACTACTGTTTTAGAGCAGTGAAGAAGAACTGAATGCAGGTAGTTTGTTACGTGTCGTAGTCAGAGCGAGAAAAATGTCAGCCATTTGGCAATATTTCACAGTGGAAAACAACAAGTAAGACAGCGATATGTCCAGTATGTTAGGCTTCCGTTTTAAGGGGTGGCAGTACCCTAGTAGGGTGTGTGAATATTGCAACCTGCAAATTAGCAGGATAGTTATTTATTCCTAGCTTCAGTTATTTATGTTCTTTGTAACTGACAAACTGACAAACTGAATAAAAAAAGAAAGTTCTATTGCATTCATTCTCTGTATGCATTTGTTCATGTTTCATGAAGGGTTTAACCTGAGCCAGGCCATACAGCAAAGACAGTAATCATATCACATCCATACATGGTCACTAGTAAACAGCTGTTTATTATTATTATTATTATTATTATTATTATTATTATTAATAATAATAATTATAATTATAATAACTATATACATATTTTTTATTACACCGGTATTGGATCGGTATTCGGTGTCGGCCGATACCGCAAGTTCAGGTATCAGAATCGGTATCGGGAAGGAATAATGGTACATTTCTAGTGCTGGCCATCCATCGGGAGCAATTAGGGGCTCAGTGTCTTGCCCAAGGACATTTTGATATGTGGACAGGAGGAGCTGGGGATTGAACCGCCAGTGTTTTAAAACCCAACATCCGAGCCAGGAAACAATAGAAGATACAATTTCAGTAATAAAACAACATTAGAGGAATTAACTGCAACTGATGACGATATTACATTCCATAATTAACACCTATTCAATCATAAATTCACAAGTTTGAGTTTCTTTCTTCTAAAAAAAAATCTTAATTAAAATGCTCAGCTACTGTATGTCTGGAACAAAGATTGTGGTGCCCTAAGCATTGTAACCTGGTTACTAGAGGTGTAAGAAAATATCGATACACTTCAGTATCGCAATATTGTGTTTTGTGATACTGTATCAATTCTCGAAACACTAGATAGATTTTTAATTAATAGTGAAAAAAAGTAGTGCTATCATGTTGGATGTTACAGGAACTGTGTTAAATGCAAATGCAGATGCCACTGTTCTGATCACATAAAAAGTAAACTGTTTTTACTCAAATTTTATGCATATGGCAGTGTGTTCTTTATACTGTGACAGTTTTCCTAAAGAAATCACAAATTATCGCCTTGCTTACAGTATCGCCAGATTCTTGCCAATACACAGCCCTACTGGTAACATGTATGAGTGCTATGGAACCCCACCAGCTCACAATGTATCTCTAACACCAGCCTTGTATATCCAACTTCCTCCAGGCTACTGAATAATTGGTGGAATAAAGTGTATTGGTTATGAGCTCATCCCTTCATGGGTGGTTTGGCTCCAAGGACTGGAGTGTATTTTTCATTCAATTACTCCGGTAAATGATGCCACAGTAAACAGGAGACGCTGCTTTTCAACACATGCTGCAGAGGCCTGTGGCAGTACACAGCCCCCTCCACTCTGACACCAGCCAGGGAATCCATCCACACAGCATTTTTTGCTGCTTTCATGCTACACTAACTGCCTCGTACTCATGCTTGTCACTCTCCACGCCAGTCGCAGAGAAACCTTGTCACTTCATACTGGTTTCCTCGCATCCCAGGCTCAGGAATATGAATTTTGGCATTGTGATTTTTGGACTAAAGCTGTGGACAAAATCTGGAGTCCATTCATATCTACATTTTACCACTTGCCTGCTAGTTAATAAAATATGCAAGTTTCTATTGTTTTCTCCAGAACTGAATAGTTGTCAGGTTGAAAAAGTCGGTCATGGCAACTAAAATTCACTGATAATGATGAAAGCTGGCTAATTTAGCAGGTTTTACTGCAGGTGTTTTCCACTGACACAGCTGAGCAAAATGTACCCCAAACCCCATCATCACGATTTTGGTCATGATTAACAATTTGGGCATTAAACCTGCAGTAGGCAGAATGTTTTAGGCATCGTTGGGTAAAAACAAATCCATAATAACCTTTCAGTATATTATAATTCAAGTGTTCTGAGAGATAACTAGACTTCTGCACCTCCTCATGGCTCTGTTTTCAGACTTTAAAAAAAATATAGTCCATGATGGGAGAGAGAGTGTTCCTATTGAGCGAACTCTGATCAAATGGTCAAACTAGGCAGCACTGATCAAATATGAATCAATATTCTGTTACTGTAATGCCTAATTCTAACCTCAACTGTAAAATGAGAAAGTTTGCTCTGGCTGGTAGGCGGTGCTTGGTATCTCCTCAACAGATCTCAACATGGCTGCCGGGTCACAAACTTTCTCATTTTACAGCTAAACAGTACACTACAAGATGTTTCTGAAAACATTTGAGGAGAGAAATAGGCATTACAGTAACAGAATATTGATTCATATTTGATCAGCGCTGCCTAGTTTTTACCGTTTGATCGGAGTTCGCGAGTGATTGACAGCCGGCTGTCAAAGATGGCAGCTGGTAGGCAGACTCCAGCTCGGCTCTGATTGGTTGTTTTCCTCCGGTCTGTGAAATCTTGCTGATGCCATTAGGAGCACCGGAGGAAACCGAAGGACACAGAGGCACATGATTTTTTTCAGATTACCTGTCTCATTCACTACTGTCAGGATATAGTGACCGTTTTATAAAAATAACTTTTTTAATCATATTTGCTCCAATTCTACCCACTGCTACTTTAATGAATGAAACCGTGATTGCTTTTAAAACACTTACAATGTGCCGATTGTTAATTTCCAATTCATTTGATAGGCCTGATTGGATAAGACTGACTAGGATCAATTCATGCAACTGAGTCAAACTCTCTGCCTGGCAGTTGGAAATAGTGCATTAGTTGGGGACTATTAATCCACATTTGTTGCTCTAGTGAGTATTTGCGGCAGCAGGATGGTGTATGTGGGATTGAGTCAAAATAAAATTACAGTGTGTGTACTCATGGTGATGAAGGAACATGTCACCCAGTGCAAGAGTGTGGCTTGATGTTCTTGGACAACAATGGAGCTCTGTGGGACAGAGGAAGAAGATATATAGCAGATACATTCATTGTTGGTTTGGGTCTGCACATGAGATTTTTTAAGTAAGAAAAATAAGAAATATCACCAGACTATTCTTTAAGCCAAACAAGTGTCTTGTACTTACATTGCAAATGGAATACAGGTAAGTATTATAATGATATTTAAGCTATTTAGCACTTCCTGCATCATAATTTTGCATATATAACTTCGGTAACTTAGTCAACTATGTTATTTATTTTGCATTTTGAATATTCCATGCTCTGATTCTCCGAACTGCAACTACTAACATCATCAACTTCCTCTCCCAGGAGTAATCCCTCTCCTCCTGAGATCATATAGGAAGCTTCAAAAATTACCCTAACTCTACTCTTAGTCCTACACCATTCCGGGGAGGGACTCTGAGATACTTGATAGATACTACACCTGACTTTTTCAAATGAAAAATCTGATTCACACTGGACTACAATTACATGTGGGACTTCATGTGATTTTCCCATTTACTCAAATCGGTGTTTCATGTTGCATGTTTGCACTAAGTCTGGCTTTCACATACATCTACTGACCCAATCATAAACATTATTCCTTGATAGGCCTACAACTGAAACATAATGGGTCTCCATACTGAGTTGCTAGATGAGCTTCTTCAAGTTGCACCATCAAAGCTCTCATCTGTATTTTCCACTGAGGCCTCTCCTCCACCCACCAGATATGTTGCCATCACAGATTACTATAATGTCAATCTACATGGAATCAGTATTAGCAGGGGACCCCTGTGTTTCGTGAAATATGGTGGGTAATTTGTGGTGAAACTTTTGCTTTATAGATTGCATGGCACTTTCATAGAGGATTGCAACAGGGCTGAGCACTGCAAATATTACAAATCACATAAGATTTATAGGAAAAACTAGCAATGCACGGATTCAGGTTTGAAATAAGACACGTTAGGGCCCTATTTAAACGATCTGTAGCGCATGGTCTAACGTGCATGGCACAAGTGCATTTAGGGCATGTCCAACTCCACTTTTGCTAGTTAAACAATGTATAATCTGGGGGAAAAGTAAGGTGCAAGGGGCAGAGGGGTTGTAGTGTATTAAATCTCTAAATTAATCATAGGTGTGTTTGGGCGTAACATGAATTAAACCAAATTAGAGTGTCACATTGCTATTTAAATGGCAGGTTCGGCAAATTGGCGAAGCGAGTAGTTTTCTGCAGTGAAAATGTTTATGAAAGGCTAAATGCCAACAAATATGGATTGAAGCAGAATAGTTTCGTTAGATAAAAACATTAATTTGGGAAATGATTACATCGATCTTTTTTCAATAAATTTTGACTTTTGGACTTTGCAACACTCTGGAGTTATTGGAACTGTTTCGATCACACAAGTTGGGAGCAATCCTACGCAGCCACCACTGGAATCTAAATCTCAAATAAAGGCCAAAAAAGCCCTAAAAATTATCATTAAAAAAACAAAACAACTCCATTTGACTGCATATGAGCAAATGCACAACCTATTTAACTGAGGAGGAAAGTGTTACGTTATGTTTAGGTATGAGTTTGGAGTGGTTTTAGTCAGGATTTGGTAAGGGAGGTTAGAAACCGACACTTGCATTTAAACACAGTGTGAACACAAGAAGTATACAAATGCTAGATTTAAATATGCTGTGCACTTTATTAAAAGAAATGAGCAGGCATGCAGGCAAACTCCAAGGCCAAAAAGCTTCAGCAGAGTAGTGTCTGAGTTCTGTAGAGAAGTTAAGGTTGTCAATAACTGTGAGATGCCCTTGCCATCCAGTATTGATGGGCTTACATTATAGGAACCTTTTTAACTGTGTTAAGAGTGATGAATTGAATGTTGGTGATGTTTCTAATATTGATGGTGTTGTTATTAGATCTAATGAAGTTTGCTATGCCATTGAGAAATTGGCAGTGAACAATGCATGTGGCCTTGACCAAATAACAGCAGAACATCCAAAGTACGCTAGCCATGGAATTTCAGTGTTACTTGCTTTGTGTTTTTCTGGATTGTTAACTGGTAAAACATCCAGCATAGACAATTACAGACCAATTGCCCTGGCTAGTATACTTTCCAAAGTATTAGAACGAAGTCTCTTGATTAGGCTTCAAGAATACATAATAACTGCTGACAATCAATTTGTTTTAAAAATTAACATGGCACAGGTTTATGTATATATGCACTGAATGAAGTTGTTAGGAAGTATAGAAGACATAACACTACAATATTATACTACAATTGTTTGTCAAACTACAAGAGCGAGGGGTCCCCCCATATATGATAAGGATTTTTGCATTTTTGGTATTCACATCAAACCATGCAGTTGGAGTGTATCTGCACCCTTCCTAGTGACCAATGGGGTTTGACAAGATGGAATACTGTCACCTGCTTTCTTCAATATGTGTATGGATGATATTTCTAAAAAGAGTGTAAGACTGGATGTATGGTGGGAGATAGTCTTGTTAACCATCTGATGTAATCTGTGCAAGAATTGAATGGAAACTCACGTATTGCACATTTAAAATTCTGAATTTGTCTTTCCCATGTCACAAACTAGTGTTTTAAGGCAATGGTAATGGTTTCTTTTTTTTTAACTTTGCAGGCCAGTATTAGAGTCTTATAGTTGTCAGTCTGCCTTATGCCTACCATACACTAGGAGACTTTGAAAATACTTTTAAAAGACTGAAGTCTGACACTCCTCACATCTAAAGACAACGTGTCTTAAGTCACAGAGTTTTTAGTCACAGACTATAATATTTTGCAAAGACTAGGGATCTTGCAGGGTCACTATTTACAAGACTACAACTAGATTCCTTTTGAGATGATGTCACATCCTGCTCCTGGTGGGAATTTACAACAGAAACTGTTGAGAAAGAAATGGCCAGAAATTGCTGCAGCCCTCGAATTCCCCAGTGAGTGTGCTATAGCTAGCTAGCTAACATTAGCGACTGGAATGTTTTCAATTATTATTATATTGCTCGCTTCAATCATATAAATTGACACATGCAAGTGTATGTATGAGAGAACGAGAGAGCGTGAGTATTGCAGCTAGATTTATATGATTGAAGCCAGCAATCTTCAGCTGAAACGTACGGTTAGCTCGTAGGCTAATAGCAAACATTCCATTCGCTAACATTAGCTTGCAAGTAGCCATGTTTGGGACGGTGGTTAGCTAGCTAGCGATAGCATATAGCATATTCACCAGGGATTTCGAGAACTGCAGCTATTACTGTTCCCTTTTTTCTGATGGACAATTGGAGGACACGTCAAAGAGGCACTTTTGTTCACTCCACAACTCCACCAGTTTCTCCATGTTTACTTTCTACCCCGTTTGCTGCTTCCTGTTTGGTGCTGGAGAGAGCGCACCTATTTGTTGTTGACAATGTTCGCGTCATTGAATTTAGATAATATTAAACTTGATTTTTAAAATTTCATTTCATTGGAACGTCAAGACGAGAAAAAGACTGAATGAAGACAGCTTGGACTGAGTTTTATGACCATCTTACACTAAACGATCGAGATCACGGGAGCGCGCCGCAACTCTATCAAAGCTCTTCTGATTTTATTCTGACATTGGAATATGTCTGCGACAGTGAAATTGCTTGAAAAGTCGTTTGGTGTAAGGTTGGCATGAGATGAAGGGTAAGCAAATGGAGGACTGTGGTAAAGGAAATCCCAAAAATGACTGGGCCTGAACACTATTCCTAGGTCCCAACTATTCTTCAACAAAACTATTCCTTAACTCACGAGTTTACAGCCTATTGTTTCACGTCTCATTGTCACCCACGGCAGCACACTTGTCTTACAGGCCTGTTTCTCATTTGGGCTCAATAATTTAATGGTGTCTAGGCATGCAGCCAGGCAGTCAAATGTTGTGTGAGGCGGAATAAAGCTGTGTTTCAGAGGCAATTCACAATGACAAGTGACAACAGTTTCACACAAAGTGTCTTCTCCTCACAGAGACTCATTAGGCTGTGGAGTTGAGAGGGAGCAGCCATGCAAATCAACCTCTTATCAGTCAAAGTGACATATAAACAATCTGGCTCCGTACTTCTGGACACCCAAAGTCAAAAAACTGCAATGCCTTTCACAGTTCTCTTACTAGCCTTCCCCTGAGGAGTGGAGGGCTCCTCGTGCAAAGTTCTTCAATAACAAGACAGGCTTACATGGAAAAAGGAATCTATATAGTTGTGCAGAGGTCAATAAAGTTTGCCTCTAGCAGGAATAAAACAGTGGCCATTAATGCTAATACAGGCAGAATAAATGCCCCTCAATATTACCTTGTGTTTCATTCATAAAGTAGCATTACCTCCTTTGTTACCAGCTTCATTCAAAGAAGAGAAAAGAAAGACTGATTTAATTTAATAGCAAGTGATTTGTACAAACAGTGGTTAACACTGAGCTATTGCAAGATGCTCAGAGCAGCATTTTGGGTAGCAAAATAATATTCTTTTAAGAATTATGCAGCGTTTTCACTTGGGTCTTATCAGATATGATATCATTACTGGTGTCCTCAGTAAATAAGTGAGATCTGGGAACATGCTGACATACTGTCAAGACAGTTGTAAACAGGCCAACAGTTTAGCCAGATTACCTAAACCACTTTATTTGCAGGTAAATAAAGAAAGTGAGAACATTCAAATATCAGTAAAAATCTCTCATTATACAGGAAAATTGTGTACATATAGAACTACAGTAAGTACAGTTGGTGAAGGTTTGAAGCAGAAAGTGGGTCTGTAAACTCTAATGGATGTTTACGACAGATAGTTTGGGTATAAATCTTAACGTCTATCTTTGCTTTCTGTTCCAAATAAATTTGCCTTACCAGGGGATTGTTTAAACCCATCTGATCATCACTTTTTGCCATCTCTGACTTTTGGAAATGAATTATTAACTTGACAGCCCAATATCTATAGAAATTACATCCATTTTGGACAATTCCCCATCTCACAATTTATATCCAATGTCAACGCTCAGTGTCAATGCAGGAAGTAGTATGCCCTTTATATGTGCGAGATGGAAAGTAAGGGTGTGGGGGTCAAGAGGTAGATGCAAGAGAGTTTGCATTCCATCACAGAACTGCAATAAATGTTTGTTTTTCTTTGCTTTCCATAATAAGTCTGCCTCAGGGATGTCAAGACATTTGGAATACCTGTCCATTCATGAGTTAGGGAAAAATGGGCCCCAAAATGCCTTTCGATACCGGATCCAAAGAAGGGTACAGAAAATCGGAAACCCCAATGAGATCGATTAATATATGCCCGGGACCCATTGAGTTCCCAATTGGCAGCATTTACCACCTTGTCAACTAGGGGGCCGGAAGCTCGGGACAAAGCGTGTACCTAGGTGAGGACGTAGTGAGGAATGACTGGTTTTACACCCTCTGTGAAGATTGTTAAGATTTCTTTCTGCCACGGGGGTCACGACAATTAGGAACCCTGACCACCCCATACAAATGTATTCCAAATGTCAGAGTTGATTTAGGGAAAGCACATTTGGGAAACCTTTGGAAACACCCAAATCAAAGGTATTCCAAATGGAAAAATATAAGGAAATGAATAGAATCCCATTTGTCACGCTAACAAATAAGAAAATTCTGCCATTTGGGTTTGAAACTTTCATTTCAGTAGAACATTTTCTCGAGATTCAATCTTGGACTGAAATTGGTTGTTGGGTAAGCTCATAAAAGACTTGTAAATGACTTATTATCATGAAATTGTAATACCTTCCAGAATAGAGGCTGCTCTTTAATTCTGACTAGGTTCCACCTCCATAGGATGCTCCTGGAAGAATATAGCTCACCAGAGGGTCTAAAGAGCCAGCGCTTCAGGTTCAGGTTCTGAGAAAGGATGTTTGGTGCAACTTTCAGGCCGTTGCAGCCATTGTCTGAGAAAATATGAACATTTGAAAAGCTGCCATTTGGGAATTACTTTCTATTCATTTATCCTATCAAAATTCCCTATTCAAATGTATGGGAGGTGGCATGCTTCCTGCGCAGAAATGCTAAGTGCTAGATGATGCAAATGATGATGGCATGGCAACAACCTATTAAAAATTCAGAGCTCTGTCAACTAGAAAAAAAAAATTTCACCAATCTTGGTTTTCTTTTACTATTTATGGAGTAGAAACAAGAGCGTAGGCTGAACCCCGGGCAGCCCCGGTCCAATTTAACTCCTTGTGGCCTTAAAAAAAGTGTCCAAATTAATGGTCTTCTTAAAGTGTTTTTGATGATGTTATTCCGTAAGCTATTCAAATGAATCCTGTGTAAACAGAAATAGCATATTTACATGGTCTATCAAGGGAACGCACTCTACAGTGGATGGAGGGAAGAGCAAACGTTTGCTCATTGAGTTTCACAGCACAACTCCTCTGCCCTATAATACAGAAAATCCTGCCAATTCCCCGGTGCTGCTCTCTGACGGGCCTGTCAACATAACCTGTCAGCCGTGCACCACCTGTAACTTCCCGCTTCCGTGGTGTAACAGAAAGTGCAGGCAGAAGTCTGATACATGGCTGCCTGGAGGGAAGACAGAAAGCGTTTCTGAAGAGCTAGCTCACTGTTTTCACAGCTCAGACATACAGTGGGACTGAACTAGACGATGTGCCAAAGCAACTTACAGATGCACCTTGACATTTTGGACTTTAAGTTTTTGTCACCAGGCAATTTTCACAAGTGGGAATACTTTCTGTATTTGGTCTTCAGTAAATTCAAAAGTTGGTTGTCAGCCCTAGAGCCAGTGGTTTTTCATTCAAACCAACAGCCGCTCATTTAGGGCAGGCATCCACCAGTCAACAGCACAAAAGGTTTGTCCACACCAAACGAGTCCTCAGAATCTGCACATTGGCAGGGTCATTTAAGGAGTCTGCTGTGAGTGAGTTGATGCACCCCTGTTTTAATCCCAGCCCGATCTCACATTTTTATAATTCAGTTAGGGCTGTCAAGGTCAATGCAATAATATCGTGTTAACACAAATTCATTTTAACACCACTTTAACGCATTTAAGCAATCAATCTTTCGGAGGTTCTAACGGGTTTAAAGCTACAGTGAAGATACTGTCATCATATGAAACGAGAAAATTTAATGAATCCATTGGTACCAACCCTGTCATACTAGCTTGTCGTGAAGGAGGTTAAATAACTCTCCAAATTTATGCAAAACTGAAACTGACACTCACAGATATTTTCAAACGTAACACTTGACCTCTGACCTCAAGATATGGGAATGAAAATGGGTTCTATGGGTACCCACGAGTCTCCCCTTTACAGACACTTTATGATAATCACATGCAGTTTGGGGGCAAGCCATAGTCAAGTCAGCACACTGACACACTGACAGCTGTTGTTGCCTGTTGGGCTGCAGTTTGCCATGTTATGATTTGAGCATATTTTTTATGCTAAATGCAGTACCTGTGAGGGTTTCTGGACAATATTTGTCATTGTTTTGTGTTGTTAATTGATTTCCAATAATAAATATATACATACATTTGCATAAAGCAGCATATTTTCCAACTCCAATGTTGATAAGAGTATTAAATACTTGACAAATCTCCCTTTAAGGTACATTTTGAACAGATAAACAAATGTGTGATTAATATGTGATTAATCACGATTAACTATGGACAATCATGCGATTAATCGCGATTAACTATGGACAATCATGTGATTAATCACGATTAACTATGGACAATCATGCGATTAATCACGATTAACTATTTTAATTGATTGACAGCCCTAAATTCAATCAATATCAACAGGCTCAGACCGTCTTGCAAATTCTATCTAGACCCAACTGATGGATCCAGAAAAATTGCTAGGTTTTCTGTCTGGCTTATTGTCCTATAGGTAAGGGTGTAGCAGGTGGTGATACAGTCAAATGTGTGTTAGCATGTTCGCCAAATATCTGTAAAACGAGTGTTGCCCTCCTGACTGAAGCGAGCTGTCTCTAACAACTAGCTTAGAGAGCCAGTGGCCTGAAAGATGGAGAGACGCAAGTGGTCATCATGGTGATAAATGCAGCACAGTCATCAAACCAAAAAGACCATCTTAAAAATGCCGTCAGAGAAAATCTTAGCAGCAGCTGCTTCCAAGAGATTGACAGGAGAGTGTGTGAGTATGTCACTGAAAAATGAAATGAGGGTATGCCCATTACCAGAGCCCTCATTTAGCTGAAGGCCATGGAAATCGCTAAAGAGAGGGACATACCCACCACCGACTTCAAAGCTAGCCTCACTCTGTGTAGAAGAATGATGCGGCATAATGGACTATCATTGCGGCACAGGACAAGTCTATTGGAAATGAGAAGAGCCGAATCATTGTCATATTGACGTGCCCTGCTGACGGAACCAACTCCCTTCGTACGTGATTTTGAAATGCAAGAAAGTACCTAAAGAGGAAATGCCAGTTAGCTATTATCGTACCTGCCCAGGAAAAGGGCTGGATGGAGACTGAGCATGTAGTGGAGGTTTGGGCGGATGGCGTGGGGGACACAGAAAGAAAAGGAACATGTTGGTTTTGGATGCATTCCGTGGACACTTGACTCAGCCAGTCAAAACTCAAGTGCAGGTGATGAACAGCGACCTAGTGATCATACATCAGACCGGCACATACGGGTACTTCGCAAAAAGACAAGGCCGCAAAAACCGAAGATCCCATAGACTTAAATGTAATTTGACGCATGTTTGGGTTTGTATGCATCCATCTCAACCTGAGCGTTCGCGATACCTTAATAAATTAAGGTTGATCGCCGCCATGTCCCTTTAGTCTTTGCTTATCCAGACATCTATACATATTTGATTGAATCATGTTAGGCTAAGTGTTGTCTGTTGTCTATAGCCAACTGTTTGATCTATAGGCTGAGATTTAGTTCGAGACGACAGTCTGATGCTGCTATAACGTTAAAGTATGACTGTATTACTGCAGCAGCCTCCCACTCAAGCTAACGTTAGCTAGCCATGCTAGTCACTGTCACAAGCATCATTTAACCATTTACCACACTGACAGTGAATATTAACGTATCGTATGTGCCTCAAATCTCAGTGTGAAAGCCTCAGTTAACCTGCTACACAACAGCTGTTCATCATTTTCTCTCCTGTGACAGCGAGTTTCTTTCCCCCAAAAGGGAGCGCAGCCTCGGCGATGACGCCATGCTGGTCTGGTCTACGGCTTGGAGCCATAAAGCTCCTCTATTATATCTTTTTTAGGACACGGCAGGGGAACAAATCAGAGGTCAGCGTTTTGGGATTTATTGTTGGTGCAACCAACTACACAGCAACTCTTCAGCATAGCGTTATTACTGTTACCGGTTTGTTTTAATGTAGAAGTTTGGAGACATGTTTCAGCTTCTTCTGTGTACACTGTTACAGTGGCTCCTGTCTGGTAATCACACACTCACACCGTCTGGAAAAATTCAGAAGCCTGCAGTGCGTCTGCTCTGTGAATGGATCCTGCAAGCATAAGGATGCAGTTTCCCCAGAGAGCATCATCAACGGATTCAAGAGATGCAGCATATCAAATGCTTTGGATGGCAGCGAGGAGGACGTTCTCTGGGAGGAGCCGGTGGAACCAGAGCACTACAGTGACGATAGTGAGAGGGAACAGAGCGAGGCAGAGGACCTCGGAATGGTCTAATATCCTTACAATACTCTTCTGAGAAGCCAAGTTAGGCCAATTTGCTCAGTCAATTTGACTTTCAAGACTGTTCTACAATTAGTCTTCACTTAGATGGTTAGTGCAGTTATGGAAATTTTGACAGGCTACATAGATGCTTCTTCACTGATATGAATAGCCTAATTGATATTAATACCAACAGTTTATTTAAATTGTTATGATATTTAAAGTCATTCATTTATAAATGTGATTACATTTTAAATGTGCAATTTTATCTAAAATGTATTGAAAACATGATTTTATTTAAAATATGTTAGAAACAAGAGCCTACCTTGTTTTATTAGATGTTTATTCAACAGCTCTGCCATTAATTCTAGTTTTACTAGGCTTATACATACAGTATATGTGTGTTATGTTTTTGTTGACATTGTCAGAAAGATGATAATTCTTCTTTATGTTTATTATTGATGTCATGGTGGGTGTTGTTGTTGTACTGTAGTCCATTGTTTCTAATATTTTGGCCCCCTCATTTACACTGATGCATAAATGTTCACCGTGTGTCCCTAAGTGCAGAAATCCTGTATAATTTTAATGAAAGTCTGAAATTATAATATTCCACAAGAAATACCAAAGGCCTTTTTGCAAATTCCATAAATGACCGAGATAAAAACACAAGGTTCTTTCAATCCTTTAACAAGGAAAAAAACAAGCAAACTGTATAAATAGTCATGTATAGACTCAGAAATACATTTTCCCAAAAGAGAAAAAACAAACTAAATCCACCTCATGACATGATAATCCATATGCCAAGAACAGCTCATCTTAATCAAGATGAAGCTTTACATTCTCATGGACCAATCAATTTACGTCCTTGTCAATAAAAGTCTGCCAGCAAATACACTGCAAATCCAATATATTCAACTGAGCCCAAGTGGCAGGCTGAATGGAGCAGCAGAATAGGAAATGACAACAGTTCAATAAGTCATCACAAAATAATTTCTGCAATTAAGTTAAACTGAGTGACTGATGATACATAATGTTATGAGAGTATCTATGGGTGGTGTTCTTTGTAGTGTGCAGCCTTTGGTTTGTGTGATATTCAGTTACAGTGGACTGTCTTCAGTGCAGCTTGGTTTACATGGAAATCTCCACTCACTAAACATGCTTGGTAATAAACAAAGTCACCTGATATTAGGAAGGAGAAGACACCAAGGCAGAATGTAGCATCATTAGTGGCTGTTCACACCGAGATGTGTCGCTACAGGTGGGCCACTTCAAAAACGCCTTGGCTTGGGCGCCCCGCTAGCTCAGTTGGTAGTGCGGGCGCCCATAAGGCTGAGTCCTGACCGCGGTAGGCCCGGGTTCGAATCCGACCTGTGGCCATTTCCGCATGTCGCCCCCTCTCTCTCTCCCCCTTTCTAGACTATCCACTGTCCTCTAAATAAAGGCTTGAAAATCCTCAAAAAATAACATTTAAAAAAAAAAAAAAACGCCTTGGCAAAACGCATTGTGTAAAACCGCGTGGTGTGCCTGTGGAGGGGTGCTGCGTGCGCAACCAGGCAATCAAATGTGATTAACGGAAAAATGTGGTCTCTCTGTCTCTCACAAAGACAGTAGTACATCAAACTATCACAACATGAGGGAACCCCATGAGGGAACCCCATAAGGGAACCCCTTCCCTCTCACATACTTCGTAGCTCTCTCACAGTCCAACAGCTAACTAGCTAGCTAGCCCGACCACATCTACCGGCATCAAAACAGGAAGAAAGTGGTAAAGTAATAAAGCCGACATCTTGCTTGATTTGCTGGCTGCCTGAGCTGAGTATTGACATTGACGATCAGAGCTACTCCGCGCCTGGCGCTGGCAAGTTGAGAATATTTTGACTTTTATGCACATTTAAAAACCGCTAGAAAAATGCAATGCACGGCGCCAAAGAGAAACGCACGCCAGGAGCACTGTACTATAGGAAAAGGTGGTATCAAATGGTTTTGCTGGCGACGCATTTTTAGTGACGCGTCTTGGTGTGATCAACCCCTAGAAGTGAAACTTCACACCCAGGTCTAAATCCATGCAGCAACTGCAAAATTTTGAAAAATGCTAAAAAGTGGGCAAGGAGCTGAGAGATGAAACCATGACCACTTCAGTATGTTGAAAGCCTGAACACTGAACACTTTCCCCAAAAAGTTAGCAGGTCACTCATAATAGGTTATAAACCTGTAAAGCATCTATAATACTATGGAATGGAAAGTATTAAATAATTAGAATAATAAAAAATAAAACTGGTGCATTAGTGTTTCAATTAGTTCCACAATGGCTATATGCCAATGTAAATGCCAATTTCTCCTGTAATTGTTTTATTCCATTCTGCTTTTGCGTCTAAAGGCTATGCAGCGGAGATAAGGAGTTGGGCTCCAGGTTGTTTTATCGTTGTCCCAGTGATCGGTGCATCTGGGTGATGCCGTTGAATGTGAGTTAGCATGTTTGATTTGAACTTTCCATTCACATCTCCTACAACGGTGGAACGACACCGTCCTCGTTTTACACACAACTCTCTCTCCGTTGCTGTTGTAGCTGACCGGGAACCTGCAGGCTGGTCTTCCAGCTCCAGTGTAACTTACTCGCACGCCAATCGTCTTGTTGTGCTAACCTCAGCACTTGTTGCTAGCGGTGTAGGCTATAAGTTTCCGAGCGGAACTCACGCTTGTGAAATTTGGTTCTGCATTATGTTCATCATTCTTTTTTGCGTTAGCAGTAAAAATAAACGGACAATGACGGAATAATTCACTTTCGACATCCCCCAATCCCCACCCACCCCCCATTTCAAAAACTCATCGGATCTGCACGAATCACATAGGTGACCTATTTTTGGATTCAAAACGGTGAATTTTGCCAAAAGGTGACAACTTTGCATACCTGTGTATAGCTTCAAATAACTAAGTAAAACCAAACTTATCAGAAAAATTAACATTTGAACATACATCAGCGTGATAAGAATTACCTAAAATGGCAGAAACCATTTTTGGGAAAAAATTATTTGACTTAGTTTGGCTCATGACCCATCTGCTAACATGGAGGAGGCGGGCTTTATGACCTATACTGCAACCATCCACCAGGAGGTGATCCAGATGTTTTGGCTTCACTTTTGAGGAGCTGTCATGCCGTCCATCTTTATATACAGTCTATGGTCTAGACTAAACTGGCAATTTTACCATCCTGTTTTCCCCAATAATCTAATACCCACAAAGAGTCAGTCCATCCGGCAGAGATTCAGAAATCTTAAATTCCATTTGGAGAGCTGGATGCAGAGACACTGCTGCCACTTGTGTTTGTTCTTATAAATAATACATTGTTCTCTCCTGCTCCTTGTTCGTGATCCATAAAATTGCCTCCCACACAAGTGTGGTAGCAGTGCCCACACGCTGCATGAAAGCTGGAAGGAGGGAGGCAAAGAAACACGGAAAAAACTGATGCTATTTTGCAAATCATTATGTGTATGTGACCCTGGGGAGTTGCAAATCCAGAGACAAGCTGTGTAGGGGAAAAGGAAGGTTACAGCATACTAGCCATAAAGTGAACCCTGGCTGGATGAGAACATTGTGAGTGCTTGAATACAAATTTTTGTGTCCTGAAATTATACTATGGACTCCCAGGAGCTACAGTAAAAGAAATAGGCAATTAAGTATGGCATTTCAACTCAGAAGGAAAATTCTGATGATCTTGATGATGTTTACACTTCGTCTTGGTGTTAGCCATGGTGATGGGTGAAACTGAGAAATGAATTCAATTAATTTAGTTCTTGTTCACCAAAATGTACTGTTGATCTTGTAACATGACTCGCCTGTATCAAAACTATTCATAACGACAGCAATGCAAATTTGTGACAATTGCAACACTTTTCCAATAAATATTAGATAGATAGATAAATAGGTTTGTCTAGGCAGAGGCCAAAACCAAGATCCTATTAACCCAGAGCAGTGTCTGGTAGTCTGTCTGAGCTAAACTGTTGTATAGCCTAAGCTAGCAAGCTATTTTATTGAGTTTTCTTTTATGTTGTGAGTGAATTTTCATCTAGTATATAGAGGACGGAACCTGCCAAAATCAATAATAAAGAATAAATAAATGACTCAATAAATACATAAATATGTCATTAAATGTAGAAAAATAATATTAAATATAAATGTAGCCATAAATTAATTGATAAAATGTGACATAAATTGATATTTCTGTTTTAATTTGCTTCTTTATTTATCTTTATATTAATTCCCTTATTTATTTACTCTTCTGTTTAATGTTCCCTTTTATTTATTCATGCATTTATTTTTATTCATTTTTAAATGTATTTATTTATTTTGGCATTTATTCTTTATTTATTATTGCATTTATGTTTTATTTATTTTATAGCTATTTTCAAATGTATGCATTTATGCATTTGTTTTTTTATTTCTGCTTGATTCTCCCTTTGCATTTCACCCGTTATTTATTTCCCCAAACTTATTTATTTCTGTATTCTTTTCTTTATTCATTTCTTTACACACGCTGGACCACTGGGCGCTCTGCACAGCACCGAGTCCTGTGATGGAGAGAACGGGCTCGGCGGCGTGTCTGATGGTCAGGATGTCGTTGTTGCTGCGCGGGCATCGGCAATAATGTGGCAGAAATGCATTAAGAAATGTATAAAGAAATGTGTAAAGAAATGTATATAGAAAAGAATACAGAAGTAAATAAGTTTCGGGAAATAAATAAGGGGTGAAATGCAAAAGGAAAATCGTGCATAAATATATAAATAAATAAATAAATGCATAAATACATAAATAAATACATACATTTTAAGATAAATATAGAATAAATAAAAAAATACACGCGAAAATAAATAAATAAATACAAAATAAATACAAAATAAAAAAAAAAATGCAAACATAAATAAATAAATTAGAAAATTAATAGAAATAATACATAAATAAATAAAAGGGAACATTAAACATTAGAGTAAACAAATAAGGGAATTAATACAAAGATAAGCGAATTTTCAATTTATGTCACATTTTATTAATTAATTGAAGGCTACATTTATTTTTTTATATTATTTTTGCTACATTCAGTGACATATTTATTTATTTATGGAGTCATTTATTTATTTATTCATTTATTTTTTAATTTGGCATGATCCGTCCTCCATACTGGTAAATAGTTATGCAGTGTATACTGGATGTCTAGGGCTTTTATTAGGAAAGGCAAGAACGGAAGGAGTGGATGTGGTAGAGGAATGATGTTGCTTTTGCCATTTGGAACAGTGAAGTCAGTCTTGCGCCTTACTTGATCCCCTGGCTAGTCGAGAGAAAGATGACAAGCTCTGATTGGAAACATGTTGTCAGCCATGTCTCTTGACTAAATCACGGCACAAATTTAAGACTTTAAGATTGCCTAATCTGACACAATGACCAGTGACTGATCCCGACAATGGAGCCGATGAATTGTCACCACCAGAAGAATGCCGTCTCAGCTGCACTCTTCACAATTCTCCAAGGACTTGATGGCTCACTGGAAATTCTTAGTGCTTCATTTACACTTGGCAGTCAAGCTGATTCTTTTCATCATGTAATTACTGAGGGAGGTCAACGTTGGTCATGTAAGATTATGTGGGAATAGATACAACAATTCCCTTATTACACTCTCGTGTCAGTAGGAGGAGAGCTAGTTAGCTGTTAGCAGCCGGTGGGCAGCAGAGTCCTACAGTGTGTTTGGCTAAGAGAGCTAACAGCTAACAGGGCTAATACAGCTAAACGAGCTAACAGCTAACAGAACTAAACATACAGCAGGACGGACAGTTTCTGTTACGAAGTGTTAAACAGTCAACATGAAGCGTTATACAGTGAACTGCAGTTTAGCTGCACAGAGCCGGTGCAGACAGCTGCATAGATTAAAATGAGAGCCTGTTGTGCCCTCTGTTGCGTGAGACATAGGAGTGAAAAATATGTCTGATACGCTTGCGGTCTAGATGGGGGGCAATTGTGGTTTGTATTCATTCAATCAAACATTACAGCAGTGGTTGTTGCAGACATACCTGGCGGAGATCTGCACTCTACTGAGTGCACTTTTCTAGTTCGGGATGTGGTACTGATCTTGCCAAGTTTCATGGTTGTCTTGGGTTCAGGTGTCATCTCAAAGTGAAGTTGTGAGTCATGTTTTAATAAGTGTGTTGCTGTGGATTTATGTACTAAGGCTACTGACTGGCTTACAGCTAAATGGTTCCTTTTGGAAGTTGGGAGTTTTTGTCTGCGGGTGTACATGAAAGTTAGCGGCATCTTGGTGTTGTTGCATTTATTCATATTGCAGGGTTAAAGGTCGGGTCGGTAATCTTGAGAATCTAGCAAGAGTAGGCTAAATTTTAAAAATGATCCAGCCAAAAAACCCAGCCCAGTGTTGCCAACTCTTTTCAAATGAAAGTAGCTAGCAGCACTATCTCCAAAAGTCCCTAAATCTAGAGAGAAAGTCACCAAGTTGGTAGCACTGACAGTCCGTCCCTTCAGGCCTCCCTCCAAAGCCACTCCCCCAAAATTATCATTATGAATGTAAACAACAAGCATGGATATTGTTAGTACTCACAGCTGTCAAGCTAGCAGCTTGTGGGTGACACGCAATGAGTGCACAGGCAGGTAGCCTGTCCAATCATTACATATGAACCAAATGAAATGAGTGGACGGGCTCATTACAGTCCTGTTACAGCCATAGATTTTTCTTTTTTTTGTGAGGGCATTTGATTTATTGATTGCTGTTGGGATGTAAAGAGAATTTCAACAAATATAACCAAAAATGTTTTTGAAGAACTTTACCAACCTTAGCTTTAAGTCAAGGCAATTGTATTTATATCGCCCAATATCACAAATCAGATAATTTGCCTCAAGGGTCTTGGTATGGGGTTGTTGTGTGTTTTAGATTGCAATCAGGGCCTAGAAATTGCCTATGTTGTCAAGCTGAAGTAGGGTGCGGCTGACGCGCTTCAGGTTAAAAGACAACCATTGTATTATTTAATTGCAGGATTTTTTTTATCATTTGTATGTTGTACAATGTTTAGATTGATAACCACTTTAATGGTCATTTTTAACATGGGGTGCCCATTTATTTCATACCAGTCATTTAAAAGTCTACAGGTTCAGCTTAGCTGGAAGTAATATTTACAACAACTGTGCTCAGCTTGTCTGTTTATATGCAATCTGTCATTACATAGCCCATAATGTTTCTAAAATATCTGAAAAGGGGTTAATTTTTTTTCCTTTTTAAAATTTCCCCTTTCAAAAATCAACTCAGATTGAGTGAACTCAAAAGAGTGCGAGCTGTACTCTGTGTGTGGTCTCGTAAAATTCTTCTCTACAGCATTATGAGGTGAGAATGAGCTACAGAGAGGTGGTGACTATAAAGCACTCCCTCTGACAGGGAACAACCTCCCTTTGGAGAGCTGGCATTTAACACAGAACCAACTCAAACAAACTCAGGTCATTTTCATCAGCACGTGTGGCGAACAGTTCAGTGTTTGATGGATTCTGTTTGATTAATTGTATTCAGATCACAATTTCCATTCATCCATCTCATTCACATCTCACATGTCTGTGTTTGCACAGCAGGGAGATCCATTGCATCACATCAAGTGCTAATACTTCCTCCTTAAACTGAACCAACAAATGACAAGACTGTATAACACTATGAAATGAACTGTGCACAGGTAGAACAGCCCTCTTGCAGCCATGAAAACTGCAAGAGCTTGTACAATAGATAGTGTAGAGGTTTAATGGATTTTGACACTGTTATTATTATTTATTTATTTTAATTAAACAAACATAGGACTTTCACCCAGGAGACCGCTGTTCGTGTCCCGTGTGAAACCAATTCAACATTAACTTATTTTGATTTATTTTAGTTTTGTACGCAACAACCACCCCAACCACGTTTGTTGCCTAAACCTAATCACGTAGTAAACCTAAAAACTAATGCTGGGTACACACTACACAAGAATCAATATGATTTTAGGCCCGATTCCCCCCTCCCGACAATCGCCAGCAAAGACCCGATTTTTTGATGGTTCTAAAGATTATCTTTCCAGATATTCCTGTGGTGTGAGGTACAGTATGTTTTTACATCCCCTGATCGGCTCAGAAGTCCATCCGGGATGCACAGATTTGAAATCGTAAATATTAAGTTCAATATGTATGATGGGATATCCTGTTGTGTGTGGGGAACCCAGAGGACAGCCTATGACGCAGTCACCTGGGAAAGAACGATAGCCAATTGAGAACCAAGCTGACTGAAGCAGAAGGACAACAACCGCCGTCATGGCGGCCGCGGCTAATGCATGAGCTAATGCAAAACACAAAGCATAATGTAGTAGCAAGATGGAGCTCAGAGATGGAGGACCAACTAGTTAATTTTTGGCAACAAAACAAGTGTATATTTAACGTGTCTCCATGACTTCATCCATCCATCCTTTGTGAATTTTCAGTACAAAGTAGTGCAAAAACTAACATCGCTAATTCTTCCTGCACGTCGTCCGCCATGTTTGTTTACACTAAAGTCACGTTAGATCGTGAGAGATTTTGCGAGATTTCCATTTCCTTCAGTCAGGACTCTTGTTGTTCATGAATGAATCTGTTTGTGTGTGGTGTACTGTCGTGGCCGAATCGATGCTCATCACACACTACAGGAACAAAACTGTTCAATTTAACATAAAATGTCGTTATGTGTGGGCTCTCTCACATTTTCAAAATCTGTTAAGAATAAAAATCTTTTAGAGTGGGCCAGCTTTAAGTAAACCTACGTTGGAAGTTTATTTTGAAAAGAGACTGTATGCATGTTCAAGTGGAAACTGTACACATCCTGTGAACACAGAAGTTTATTTTGAAAAGCCTCTATGTGTGTAATGAGAGGAAAGTGACAACGTCATAGGGCAACTGACCACGCTGACGTATTTCAATTCAATTCAATTCATTTTGATATAGCGTCAATTCATAACAGAAGTTATCTCGAGACGCTTTTCATATAGGGCAGGTCTAGATCGTACTCTATAATGTATTTGACGAGTAGGGAGTGAGAGCATGTTGGTTTGCACTGTAACCATGATTACTAAACAACACATCTAAATTTGATGACTATGTGTCGGGATCTTGATGATTTCTCGGTTCATATATAAGCTTTCATGCTCACTGGACATTGGTGGTACTAATATCATTCTGCTACTTCCAGCAGCATGAGTGTGATATCTGTGTGCTGTAATTTGACTGAGCTATATTTCTGAAGAAAAGGAGTGCAATTTTTGATATGAGCTGCTCAATCAGGTTCAGAGGGTTTGGTTTCTATAAGAATTTCAGAAAATCTCAACGCTGAGAGAGTAATTAATGATTTCTCATTTTCTCCAGAGTGCAGAGTGCTCACACAGGAAGGTAATTGCTGACAGAGCCCCTCTGATGAATTCCTCTCTGCTAAATTATAAAGGGAAATTACACAATGTGTTCATAATTGCAGCCATAAAGCAACTAGTCCCGATAATGAACCTGTTGATTAGAAACATTGCCCTCCGAGGACGTCCTCCTCCATCGTCCTGCCCCTGCCTGGCCTATATACTGAAAACTGCTCCCAACGTGCATCAGCACAGTGTTCTTAAATCATGTTGTGCACCTGCTTTCTGTGTTTATTACAACACACAATACCCACAAATACATAGAAACAGAGAAACTGACTTGTGAAAGCATAATCAATAAGGGCTGTCAAAGTCAACGCAATAATAACGTATTTACACAAATTCGCGAAGGAGGCTAAATAACGCTCCAAACTTATGCCAAATTTATGCCAGAAAAACTGGCTAGGCCATGTTCAAAGGGGTCCCTTGACCTCTGACCTCAAGATATGTGAATGAAAATGGGTTCTATGGGTACCCACGAGTCTCCCCTTTACAGACATGCCCAATTTATGATAATCACATGCAGGTTGGGGAAAGTCATCAAGTCAACACACTGACAGCTGTTGTTGCCTGTTGGGCTTCAGCTTGCCATGTATTGATTTGAGCATATGTTTTTATGCTAAATGCAGTACCTACTATACTTGACAAATCTCCCTTTAAGGTACATTTTGAAACGATTCTTTTTGCCTCCTTCCCAACATGCTAGAGTGAAGATGCCGGTATCATATGAACTAGAAAGCCTAAGGACCATTGGTACCAACCATGTCATACTAGCTTGTCGGGAAGATCACTAAATAACGCTACGAAGTTAGGCTACATTTTGGCGAGGAAAAACTGGCATGGCCATTTTCAAAGGGGTCCCTTGACCTCTGACCTCAAGATATGTGAATGAAAATGGGTTCTATGGGTACCCACGAGTCTCCCCGTAACATACATGCCCACTTTATGATAATCACATGCAGTTTGCGGCAAAAACCATGCAGTTTTTGGAATGCAGTATAAATGTGTTATTTTTGCCTATTCTAAAATGGTGTATTTGAATATTTCTGCATACTGGGGTCCCTAAACAGTCTTGGATTACATAAATTGGGTATCACTGTAAAGCTGAGACTCTTGTGGATCCAATGAGCCCAACTGTATTCATGTGTGATGACGTTAGTTCCAATAGTAGCCATTTCATTGTAGTGAGACCATTTTTTTTAAACTTGCCCTCACTGTATAAAATGACCTGTGGTGACCTCTAGGATAATCACAGCCTCATGAAACTTTACAGCCACAAACTAAAGACCTAGAGCATTCAGAGGATGAATTGCTTTCCTAGCTTGATTTACAATAAGGGGGTTTCTGAGCAGTTTCCAGAACAGAAGTGCTCGCCATTCAGTCGCGGAAAAAATGCAATTCTTGCAGAAATCTCCAAATGTCAAAAGTTTTTGATACCAAATCACCTCATGTCTTTTTCTATGGTGTCTTGCAGAAGATGTTCACCACTTCTATGTGACATCTATTGTTGACTTTTTATCTCCCCCTGAACATCCCCTGTCCCCCACCCCTGCCCCTCTCAAAATGGAGGGCCGAATGGGAAGGGGTTAAAGATCTAGTGGATGCAAAATCAGTCATAGTTTTTTATTCTGACCACCACTTGATACCAATTAAGAATTACTTTGTAAGGAAAATTGCAGCCTCTATGGGACACTTGAGGGGCGTTTAGTCCCTTTATAAATGACTCATTGTTTCTGATGGGATGATAAAATATGTACATGTTGACTGGACAAATCATCTGAAAACTCTGAAAGCCAAACACTAACTATGCTGACGCCTGAGGATTTACACTGATGCACCATGCTCTCCTCTCCTGACTTCATCTGTATATGCATAAAAGCTGTCTTTCTATAGATCTGGTATAAATGTCATCTGAAATTACTCTGTAACATTTCTTTACTGCCAGGCATCACTGGTCACGTCTGAATTTCTGTCTCAAGGCCAGACTTGATTAACTAACCCCTGTCAGCTTTATATAATGTTAAACTCATTTTCCAGACTAATATGAAATTTCATTTTCTTAATGTTCCTACTAAACCTTTCACCTCTACCCCATTTGCTATCCCCAAATATGATGTTGTGCTCATTACACATAGCTGACTTGGTTCAATGGCATTCTCATGGGAGAACCAAAGAACCATCATTGCATTAGCCAGGGTCTGGCCGACTCATGCACATCATTTTTTAGTCTCCAAACCCAGCCATGACCCCCCTTTCTGAGTCCGTACTCATAATGGGAGCTGCAGGTTGTTGACCTTTTTAGTGTTCACCTCTTCACATTACAAGATGCAGGGTATAGCTGTTTAGAGTCACTGAGAATAACTACACAGGCACAGTGGCTAGACACACTGATCTAGCAGCCACAACCAAAGAATTTTATTTATTTATTCCAACATTTTAAGAAATAAGTTGTGTTAAGGGAGCCGATATCCTGACGTCACCTCTGGGTTATAGCCTCTGTTCCACTAGCCTCTGTAACTCAATAGAGGGTTTCTGTCATTGTTTTTTATAACAAAGTGAAGCATGGGATCTGCATTTGCATTTATTACAGTTTCTGTAACATCCAACATCATTTCATTTGCAAATGAAATAGAGTATTGACTGAGTTAATCTTTGCATGTAAACTATTAATTAAAATCAATACAGCGTCTTTGAGAATCGATACAGTATCACAAAACAAAATATTGCGATATTGGATATTTTCAATATTTTCTTAGTCGCACAGGGTCTTGTGCCTTTAGGGGCCTTATTTTATCATTTTTTAAAACCCTGCATGCATTTGTTAAAGAACACATTTCATCTGTTTACCTAATTTTGCATAATCGCAGTCGTATGAAAAGAAAATCCAAGTAAAACGTTGATATGTCCAGTATGTTCCGTTTCCAGGGGTACCAGTACCCTAGTAGGGTGTGTGAATATTGCACCCTGCAGGACAAATTAGCACCCAGGCTGTCCACACAGACTGAGGAAACAGCTAAAAGAATATGGAAAATTTATTTATTCCTAAGTTCGTTTTTTTATGTTCGTTGTAACTAACAAACTGCATAATAAAATAAAGTTCTACTGCATTCATTCTCTGTATGTATTTGTTCATGTTTTATAAAGGGTTTAACCTGAGCCAGACCATACAGCAAAGATAGTAATCATATCTAATAATAATAATAATAATAACTCTATATTTTTTTTATCATACTGGTATGTGATCGGTACTCTGTATCGGCCGATACCGCAAGTTCAGGTATCGCAATCGGTATTAGGAAGGAAATAATGGTATCGGAACAGCTCTACAAAATCCTATAGTTTGCTAGCAGTGGTGTACCGGCCGTCTGGCATACCGGGACAAATCCCAGTGGGCCATCAAGAAGATCAGAGAATACTGCTGATTTTTTTTAAACCTAATTTTATATACAAATTTGGCTGGGTGGTTAATAACACATCTTTCTGTGGTGTGACATACTCAGAACACATATACTGTATATTTTTCCTTTAGCCTGACCCGACAGTATAGTGCTGTATTTAACAAAAGCTCTGTGTAGACTCCATGGCAGCTAATGGATCTTACGTGCCTGTAAAACTGTTGACATACGGGCAGAGCTCAGAGCTGTGGGGATAAGTATGGATTGTACTCACTCTCTGTGTGAGAAGGCAACACCAGTCTGGCCAGCAGCAGGAGATGAAGAGCTCCCCTGGTGAGAGACGACAGCCGTCTAAATCTCAGGTCCATGGTCTGACTGTTGGTACGCTCTCCTCTGGTCCTGACGCTGCTGCTGATTGGCTACGACCTCACAAAGTCATAGAGTGACACCTGCAAAGAGACAACAAAAGTGTTGTTAAGGATAGAGGTTCTATAAAGCTCAGTGTGGTCATGTGAAGCCTGTAAATCAGAATTTCAACGCAGTTCATTAAAGCTTGCTGTTCTAAACATCTGGTGTTAAATGGACTTGCATTTATATAGCGCTTCTTTACACTACATGTCAGCATTCACCCATTCACACACTCACATTCACACACACACTGATACACTGATGGCAGAGGCTGCCATACAAGAGCCAACCTGTCCATCAGGATCTAATCTAAATACTCATTCACACACCGATGGCACAGCCTTCGGGAGCAAGTGTCTTGCTCAAGGACATTTTGACATGTGACCAGAGGAGCCGAGGATTGAATTGCCGACCTTCCGATTGGCGAACGACCTGCTCTTCCTCTGAGCCACAGCCGCCCCAGGTCCACTTCGCTATTTCAATATCATGTGCAATATCATGTGCTTGTGTCTCATGCTTTCTCTAATCTATAGAGATCTTTTGTTTTCATAAATACTCAGCATTGTTACTCGTGTTTTCTGCAACATCAAATGCTTTGCACAGTACATGACGTGTATTCCTACACATACTGCAGATATGGAATGACCGCGATCCTGAATCCAACCCCTTCTCTCTCCCAACCCGTCAAATACCACCGTCTGGTTGGTGTCCCTCGGCATCGGAAACCGACACACAGAGGCACCCCTTAGCAACAGTATGTGACGAACCGGGCTTTCAACTAACTCCAATGTAAACCCACCCGCGGTGTTATTTGACGGTCGGAGCAAGTGAGCAAGTAGTATTAATAGTGTGAGTCCGCTGGGTGGGAAGGAGGGGTGGTGGATGGGTCAAACAAACCGAAGACTTTCAACCAGGAGACCGGTGTTCATATCCCGTGTGAAAGTAAAAGTAATGTTGACTTATGAATAACACATTTATACTGCATTCAAAAATTGCATGGTTTTTGCCCCAAACTGCATGTGATTATCATAAAGTGGGCATGTCTGTAAAGGGGTGACTCGTGGGTACCCAAAGAACCCATTTTCATTCACATATCTTGAGGTCAGAGGTCAAGGGAAAATCCCCATGCCAGTTTTTCCTCGCCAAAATTAGGTACCAATGTATTCCTTAGATTTTCTAGTTTCATATGATATCTGGATCTTCACTCTAGCTTTAAAACAACCTACTACAGCCTCTGAAAGACAGTAAAGTTGGCCAAATGAGGCATTATCTAATGCTAACTTTTTTTAGGAGAAATCTACTGACGCAAATAGACAGTGTAGTAAAGTAAACACCTAAATGTGTATTTTCGATGTTTTCTTTCCACTAGTCTGAAAGAAGACATGTTATGGAAGTAAAATAACCCCAAATCTCAAAATTGACCAGTGCATGGGGTGTCACCTGGGGTGTCTTCCCTGATACTGGGATGCAGATTGTCAGGACCAATGATAAAGATCTCAGTTTTATCCAAGTTTAATTTAAGAAAATTTACTGACATCCATTTTTAAATAATCTGCTAGACAATTTATAAGGCTGGAGAGGTCTGTAGTCTCGGTAGGCTTTACTGGGAGATTCACTAAACCCCTGCGAATATCAAAAATACTGCACTCCACAAGCAACCCCATAAAAAACAGCAGCTTAATGTGGATTATTCTGAACATGTTTCTTGTGGTCTCAACTGATTCCACGTGGTTACGGAAATGCAAGCACCTGGAACACAAGTCCAGCCTAGTCCTCACAACTTCACTGATTGCACATCAAGGCCACATATGTGCTGATAGAACGTTGTGGATCCAGAGATCAGAGCGATACAAATCACTCCCTTCCGCCTCAGCACACAAGCAAATTACAGAGAGAGTAGTTAGGCTGTACTTTCCCCTGATTTTCCTCCTTTCTCAAGTGAAATCCAGAACAACATGAATCCCACCAACATCGCCATCCATGCAGATGCAAAGAGCCGACAGCTCGAACTGGACAGTTTTTCTGCTTTTCAGTATACTGTGTGTTAAATCTACCTGACAGCTAAAACTTTATTTTGTGGAATATATTTAAAAGAAAAGAACACACACACAATTCATGAAAGCTTTGAATGTTTCCACACAGTGTGACTGAAAACCCACCTAAGTTGAACAATTACAGGAAGTCTCACGGAAGGGTTCAGAGAAAGTTTGGGCACAATTTCCAGCATCCTTGACGTGTCATTAGGTGTGCCGTGACAGGAAGGCAGGGAGGAGACTAAGTGCTGGATTTCCACACCCTTACTGGATCAATAGCATTTCTCCATACCATTACTATGTTCTGGCAACAGCACTGTAGAGATAGCTGCAACAACACTTTCATGTGCGCTCACATCCATCTCACAAATCAGTACACATCCATTCTACAAACTGTTCAACTCACCAATCAGGGTGATTCAAGTTTCAAGTTATATCCTATCGGTATAACATATCTGTAATAGGATTTGTCCCAAACTGAAAAATGTTTGAAAATTGACAGTTTTTGGTATTGTTTTTGTTGTTGTTGCTGTTTTTCCTTTTCAAAAAATTTTTTTTTTACACAATTGTCAGTGGAAGTAACTCAAAAGTTGTGGGACTGCATTACCAACTGTTCCTAAGACCATGTTTTAAATGCTAAATGGACTTGCATTTATATAGCGCCTTACAACAACTCAAAGCGCTTTACACTACATATCAGCATTCACCCATTCACACACACATTCATACACTGATGACAGAGGCTGCCATGCAAGGTGCCAACCTGTCCATCAGGATCTAATCTGAAATACTCAGTCACACACCGATGGCACAGCCTTCAGGAACAATTTGGGGTTAAGTATCTTGCTCAAGGACACTTCGTGTGTGGACTGGAGGAGCCGGGGATCGAACCACCGACCTTCCCATTGGAGGGCGACCCGCTCTACCTCTGAGCCACAGCCGTTTTAGAGGGCACTTAACTTTAGAGAGCCATGAACACAGCAGAGCGCTTCTGTCTTCATTGGCAGCTTTTTTTCTTTTTTAGCCTTTAGCATCTGTATGAGACGCACCAGGCTTTCAACTAACTCCAATGTAAACCCATCCACGTCAGTATTAGACCGTCGGAGTGACTGACGTAGTATAAAGAGCGAAAGAATCTGTGTAGGGTGGGCGGCAGGCGAAGATGGATGGATCAAACAAACAAGACTTTCACTCAGGAGACCGCTATTCGTGTCCCGTGTGAAACCAAGTCAAGGATGACTTATTTTACCGTAGTTTTTTTACGTAACTTTTGTACTTAACTAATGCCACTTACGTAACAAGCAGTTATTTTACGTAAAAAACATACTTATTTTAACCCAAACCACTATCTTTTCCTAAACCTAACCAAGTACTTTTGTTTTGTAAGTCAACCTAAAAACTAAGTAAACCTAAGCTGAAAGTTTATTACGAAAAGACACTGTAGTGGTGTAATGGACTGTAGTTGATCCATGATCCATACGGATCCCCCACCACACACACAGTTCAACATGCATGTGAACCATGGAATAATTACATTTTAAAGCTGCGGTATGCGAGATTGGCGCAAATATGATTTAAAAAAGTTATTTTTAGAAAAACGGCCGCTATATCGTGACAGTAGTACATGAAACAGGTAACCTGAAAAAAATCATGTTCCTCTGTGTCCTACTGTGTCCTCCGGTGCTCCCAACGGCATCTGAAGGATTTCACTTACCGGAGGAAAACAAGGTCCGCTGATCTGAGGTCTGCTGTCCAGCTGCCGTCTATGAGAGCCGGCTGTCAATCACTCGCAAACTCCGACCAAACGGTCAAACTAGGCAGCGCTGATCAAATATGAATCAATATTCTGTTACTGTAATGCCTATTTCTCTCCTCAGATGTTCTCAGAATCATCTTGTTGTTACTGTTTAGCTGTAAAAAGAGAAAGTTTGTGACGCGGCAGCCATTGTAAAATCTGTTGAAGGAAGCCACGTTCTGGTCACATGACCGGAGCACAGCCAATAGGAACGCTCTCTCTCTCTGAAATGACCTGTGATTGGTCAAAATCTGCCGTCACGGGCTAGATTTTTCTAAAGCCTGAAAACAGAGACATGATGAGGTTCAGAAGTCTAGTTTTCTCTCAGACCACTTGAATTACAATATGCTGAAAGGTTATTATGAAATTTTTGCCAAATTATGCCAAAAAATTGTTGCCTACTGCCACTTTAACCATCATAGTGTGAAATTAAGTTTTACTGCCGATCATTATCGGACAATATTCAGTAAAAATATGCGATTGGGAGATCAGCATTAATGCTTTCTAGTTGACGATCCCTGATAATGCTACATTGTGAACAACAAATCCGTGTTGACATCGGCAGGAGGAGAGCTAGTTCATGTTGGCAGCACCGGAGCAGCTAACGTACAGAGGTTCATTAGGTACATTATGTTGCGTTCAGGCTCTAGTCAGTAAAAATTAACGAGAATGAAATATATGGGGCGACGGTATATTCGAAGGTCATTATGATGTGTTCAAATGGAATCTTGTAAAATGTAGTTTGTTGAGAAACGTAAATAAAGACAGTTGCTTGAAGGAGATGTTTTTACAGCATTACAACATAGATAATAAAGAGAGTATTATGACCTATTTAACTTCCTAAAACTAGCTCTATGCAGCTTATAATACATCATTACAACTAGTAATGCCAAGATTTGTTTTATCAATAAAAATACAATCTATTTTCCTAATCATTTGAATTGTGTTTTTATGCAAATAACTACTATAGATGACTATATGAAAGTAAAAGGATAACATTTAAATTTAAAAGCAACATCAGAAACAATCTGTATCGGCCAATATGGCTCATCAACGATCGGCAATCTGTATCTGCAGCAAAAAAAACATAATTGGGGCATCTCTAAAATTTGTATTTGCCTCCTTTTTTACTGCTGATCCGATCCTTGACTCAAAACCATGATATGATCCAAACCATGAGTTTTGTGATCCGTTGCACCCCTACACTGTATGCATGTAACAAGCGGAACCTGTATGTTTCCTGTGAACACGGAAGTTTATTTTGAGAGTCCTAGTGAGAAGCTTAGGGCCACGGACCAAACGTTTGTATTTGACAAGTTGGGAGTGAGAATGTGTTGATGGTGTTGGTTCTTTTGCATAGTTCAACAATGCTGCAATATGCGGTTCACTGTTCAGTGAATAAAATCCAACAAAATCATGAAGTGAAGTAATTTTACTATGTTTTAGAACTAATTAGATACCATTCACTGTTATATTTTTGGCCACAGTAATTGTGGCATGGAAATTTTATAATGTCATATACACTCTTTGCATCACTAAATATGGCAGAATCAAAGCCATTTCAACTTTTAACCCACTTGTGCCCAAAGACTATATTTAGTATGATAAAGAAAAATGCCACAACATTTTTGGTCTTGAAATTTGGTGCAAACATCCTTTGGGAAAGTATTTAACTGAAGAGAAAATTAGGAAAAATGCTAACATTGTGTTTATTAAATGTTTTCCATGTGAAATATGTTTTTATAATGCATATGTGTGCATATCTTTGATATTCAACTTATTATGAGTTCATAGATATCAAATATTTGATTATGCTCCTTATAGTTTCTGAGATACAGCCATTTTCCTATCTTCTGGTATTTTTTTCTAAAATATAATGGGATCTATTGAAGACAGTAGTCCCATTTGCCCAAAGACTAGGTATAGTAGATGAGAAAAACTAACTTTTCAGCCAAACGATTTTGGAAATTTCTCTACATTTGTGTTAAGGCAGACACAGAGAACACTTCCACCAAAGGAAATTAAAAATTTCAGTTGCGGGTACAAATGGGTTGAAGTGGAAGTCGAGATGTTTACTGCCTCATGCTGTAGCACAAATTTAGCATTACATACCTGATAAGTTTGCTGATCAATACCGCTGAGTCAGCCATTACTTTGGCAGGTGGAGGCCTTTTTCTCAGCAGACAATTTGACACCAGGAAAAGCACAGGTGTAATTGAATACATTGGTAAGAGCTCCATTCCTTAGTTTTGCCAGTCCCATGGCTCTGGTATTGTGCATGAGGCTTCCTGGGACAGTTCAATTTAAAAGAGCCATCGTTAATGTTATTAGTTCCACCTGTGCTTTTCCTGCTGTGACAAGTGTGTGCTGTGAAAAAAGGCCTACTGAGGTTTTTTAATAGGGTAAGCAGCTTGTATTGCAGTGTGTGTGATTGGTTATCTGTGACTGTGACTTGAATTCATTTAATGGAATGAAAAGTCTTAGAAAAAAAAGTTCTGGTTCATTTCATGTTCACACTGACTTTTAACAAACAAATCTAGAGCAGTATTTTTGGTGACTGTCATCCTGGGAAAATCTAATTCTGGTGACTGTACCTGTACTGTGTTTATTCATGTTCTCTGGTGTCAGCTCACCGAGATATGAGTGGAAGACATAAAAGATGACAGACAGATAGAAACAGCGCAAAAAAGCTGAATTTCGGATGTGTTAACAACAACGGGTAAACCGAAATTCGAGCTTTAAAAGTGACACATTAGAAACCTGTAGCCAAATCTATAACAAATGCTGCAAAAGTGCTCAGCATCAATGCAAGTGTCAATGGACCGTTTCAACAATACTCCACAAAATTCAACACGCTAGTTAACGCTGGCTAGCAAGTATTGTTGGCTTGATTTTTAACAATGGCTGAAGAAAATACTAGTTTCTCTCAATATGTACTGTCACTCACTCTCCAGGATCATAAGTATTAGTTGAGAAAGTTAACATTAACCAACGGGACCAGATTAGCCGACCCCTAAGCCGCTGGCAGACTACTTCGGGAGGAGTAGACGGTTGGCTAACGTTAGTTTGCTAGCCAGTTCCGTCTGTCTCCGGAACTGGCTAGTTAGCTACCTAGCTTGTCCGGAGACTGACAAGCTAGCTAGCTAACGCCTGCTCTCCTCCCGGTGAAGTCTCCTAGCGGCGAGGAGTGAAGCAGAGGGACCGTGACCAAGCGCTGTCCGTTGCTCATTTTCTGTAGCATAATGGAATTAGCAAGGTAACTAGCTAACTAGCCAGTCGCTACATGACTCAAATTTAACAACTTAAAGGGACTATTTGTAACTTTTCACGCGCATAAATCCTAACGGGTCGGATTCCCATGCGCGCTCGCGTGTGGGTACGCGATCGCGCAGCAGCTCTGCTCCTCCTGCCTGCTGCCTGCACACCGCGCTCGGCTCGCTCCACCTCCACGTGAACGCGCGCACACTACACACTGCAGAGAGTTAGTTTAGCTCTGAGAATATCTAGTGAGACGTTTTTGCAGAAATAAATGCTGCCGCTCCTCCAGACCAACAGAGGTTTCCCGTATCTTGTGAAGTGACGGGGCTCCGCAGCGAGTTACGTTATCGTCCCGACCGGGTGTCGGTCTCTCCCCCCCCCCCCCCGAGTGTCTGTCTCTCCCCCCCCCGTTCCCTCCGCGGTCCTCAGGCTGAGAAAGGAAAAGGCAACACTAGAATCAGCATTGATCCATGGAGAGACCTTCGTCTGGTCAGCTAACATTACTGACAAGCAGGTGAAATATAGAGTGATATTGTGTGTTAACTGACGTGTGTCGCCTCACTGTTTAGACCGGTGCTCGCTCACATTCAGGTAGCGCGTGCACACGGTGCTCGTTCATGTCTATGTAGAGCGAGCACGAGCACGAGCAACAGGACGCTGACTTTCGTTGACATTGCGGCCACAGGTGTCGCTGTGAACAAGCAATTTCTGATTCTTACATATAGCCTCTTTAATGCTTCATCCACACACTCTTGTCACAGCGTAGGAAAGCACAGTGCTAACGGCAGATGAGTGACAACTTTGTTTGGCTCATTTTCTGTGTTACATGACAGCATGGTGGAAATAGCGAGCTAAGTTAGCTAAGTAGCCAGCTGTCCAATCAGCGGGCTGGTGGCCAACAGCAGCGCTGTAAAGATAAATTGAGGGCGTATAAATCTTTGGATGCCTATAGTTAACTGTCCTTCAGTAAAGTCAGTCAAAAAGAGAATTGTACAATATCAGCAACCATTTCTCTCCATCTCTGAAATGTTTCGCCGATATTGTAGCTCGCTAGAGCCTCGAATCACAGTTTGTCATCTCAAATGTATGTGATATCTCGATTCTGGCACCCAACAACATAGCAAGATGACATTTTCGATGTGTAACTTTAGCCCACTGATAGTTTTAGCCTCCAGTATTTCCTTTGTTTTGCCTCCAGCTAACACTGTGACGTAATCATGACATCAACACAAAAAGGGTCTGTTCAGTACACACAAGGAATACATCCTTCTACAGTAGGACCAACACAACATTGGATACAGTCAACATATAAACTGCTCTTTCATGTCTGTCAGGCCCACCTGCTATGGTGAGATGAATTTAATGCATGAATTGATAAGTCGGTTTGAATGCAATTATTTGTTCAGCATCAATCAGCAACAGCAGATAGCTGTGCCTGTCTGTCCTCTCTTTCTAGCGAACTACTAATGCTACCTACTCCGGCAGCAGCACCGTCATCTTGGCAGGTGGCAGTAGCTACTCTCTATTTAAAATCGCCTTTAGTTTCCCTAGGTCCCTCAGTGGGGTGGAGATGATGTGACTCCCCCAGAGAGCCACTCTCCCGCACCTACTGTATCTCCCAGCATCCCTGGAGATACAGAGGCGCTGGGGAGGGGAACAATTCTAGCCTCAGAATAAGAGGATGGGAAGGAGCGAAGCTATCACTTATGCATTCAAACACTCCCTTGGCAGCTTGTGGACACAGCCAGCAGAAGCTGTGGGTGCCGTCTAGTGCTTAATGACATCTAACTACTGCTTTGGCAGCTATAGTATGCTACTGCCTCATGCTAACTGGGACACGTCACCTTCATTTCAGAGACTAGACACACTGACTTAATCCGTGTGGACAACAGCAATATAATATGTGCACACACTCAAACTCACACATTATCACTCTTCATGGAGCTATAGACCCTTTTTCTGTTAGTAAAGATGATGAAGTATTTCTGTGGGCGGAGCGTAGGTGGAACACGTTAGCTAACACTGGACAGCAAGTTTTGTTGGCTTGTTTTTTTAACAATGGCTGAAGAAAACACTAGTTTTTCTGAATGTACAGTCACTCATCCTCAGGGACCCCAAGGACTTAGCAGAGAGAGTCTTACAATATCGGCGAAGCGTTTCAGAGATGGAGAGAAAATGGCTCTAATAGTTTAGTCTATAAACAACATTTCCTCTCTGTCTCTCTAACAGTTTAGTTTATCAGCAACATTTTCTCTCCATCTCTCTAATAGTTTAGTCTATCAGCAACATTTACTCTCCGTCTCTCTAATAGTTTAGTCTATCACCGACATTTACTCTCCGCCTCTCTAATAGTTTAGCCTTCTGCTTAAACGGTGAGCTCACCACTGCAGCAGCCATGATGGCTAATTACAGTTAGCAGAAGGCTAAGACTATTAGCAACGTTTTCTCTCCATCTCTGAAACGCTTCGCCGATATTGTAGCTCGTTAGAGCCTCAAATCACAGTTTGTCATCTCAGATGTATGCAATATCAATTCTTGCATCCAACAACACAGCAAGATGACATTTTCGATGTGTAACTTTAGCCTACTACTCTGAGATGATTCGTGTTTGCCTCCAGCTAACACTGACATAATCATGAAGCTGGCTGTAAAAGGGTCTATTACTGTAAATGCTGTTTGGTACACTATGTGGATAGTAATAATTCTCTACTGCAGGGGTCTTCAACGTTTTTCAGGCCAAGGACCCCCAAACTGATGGAGAGATGGAGCAGGGACCCCCTACTATACATATTGTATAAAATTGTGATTTATATTAAACTGGGCCTAGTGCAATGTATAAATGTACCTTGTTATTGTGCATTCAATACTAAGCTATTCAAATAAGCTATTAAAATAAGTCCCTGCATGTTCCACAGCACTGTCTGCACATATTTCAGAATAAAAGCCTTGTGATAACAAATGAAGGAATTCTGTCCACAGAAAAAAAAAAAACGCTTGAGGGCTTTTATTTTGAAATGAAAGCAGGAAGTGTTGATTTAAAAACAAATCTTTACTTTTTTTCATCTCCGTAACATTTTCTACAGATAGTGACATGTAAACTGGAGTAATGTTGCTGATATGATGTTAATATACAGTCAATAGATCACCTTCACTGTCTGTGACATATTCTACAGATGTCTAGACATGTAAACTGTAGTAATGTTGCTGGTATGATGTTAATATACAGTCAATAGATCACTTCCACTGTCTGTTGTTGGTGTGAAACGCGCGCGGCTCGCGTCAAAAAAAGGCGAGACCACGAATCTCTAGAAGAGACGCAGCTGACAAGCAGCCGAGCCACACTGCCCGCGTGAGACGCGCGTCTGACGCGGGCATTGTGGCTGCTCTAACCTGTTAACACGGATGCCAAAATAAAAAACAACAGGTAGCGCAGCCGCCACGCAGCTACCATGAGGGCAGTGCGTCCCCAGCGTCAGAATGGTACAGTAGCGCAGTGCGTTCTTCTCCCTCAAGCACAGAGATTAGAGAAGAGGCGTTTGCAAAGCACTCTTCTTGACTATATTGACAACTTTCACGACCGAGTCCATGACATCTGACAAGAATTAAATAGAATTAGAATTAAATAATTTAAAAAAATAATAATAAGGAAATTTCGCGACCTCCCTGCAGTACCTCCGCGGACCCCCTAGGGGTCGCGGACCCCCTGTTGAAGACCTCTGCTCTATTGTGAAGTGAACCAGCCTTTGATTTAACCTCTTAATGTTTGGAATTCCCCCTTAAATATCCCCTTTAAAGGGACTATATGTAACTTATCACGCGCATAAATCATACCGGGTCGGAATCCCATGCGCGCTCGCGTGTGGGTACGCGAGCGCGCAGCAGCGCTGCTCCTGCTGCCTGCTCCTGCCTGCTTGCACACCGCGTTCGTTCTCACCCGCTCGGCTCGCTCCAACTCTACGTGAACGCGCGCACACTACACACTGCAGAGAGTTAGTTTAGCTCTGAGAATATCTAGTGAATGTGCAGTGGACGTTTGTGCAGAAATAAATGCTGCAGCTCCTCCAGACCAACAGAGGTTTCCCGTGTCTTGTGAAGTGTCGGGGCTCCGCAGCGAGTTATGTTATCGTCCCGACCGGGTGTCGGTGTCCCCCCCCCCCTCCGTTCCCTCCGGATCGGCAGGAAAAGCCAACACTAGGATCAGTATTGATTCATGGAGAGACCTTCCTCTGGTCAGCTAACATTACTGCCAAGCAGGTGAAATATAGAGTGATATTGTGTGTTAGCTGACGTGTGTCGCCTCACTGTTTAGACCGGTGCTCGTTCATGTCTATGTAGAGCGAGCACGAGCACGAGCAACAGGACGCCGACTTTCGTTGACATTGCGGCCACAGGTGTCGCTGTTAACAAGCAATTTCTGATTCTTACATATAGTCCCTTTAAGATACAATCAGTATTACTTTACAGTAATACAATATCAATATGTTGTTCATGATCATGTCGTTTTCAACTTAAAAATGATATGTCAATGTTGTGTTCACACTTGTTTCCGCTGCCCCAAAGTATCCAAAAAATCAGTTACTATAGGTTTAATATTTCAACTTGGTAAAGCAATCAAGAATAGCAAAGGACATGATCATTAAAACGTTTTTAGTCCCTGTAGCTCCAGTCACATTATACCAGAGTGACCCATACATGTACCGTGTAAAGGCTCAGATACCTACTGTGGTCTACCATGGAACTGAGGTAACAAAAGCAAAGCCTCACAGCTGAAATCTGAGTTAGGGAGTAACACAAAGTCATTATTACCCACAAGCATCCTGCAACATTTTTGAAGCTGTGGGGCACAGGCTAAGACATCCCAAAGAATTCAGAATGATATGGTAGTATAGGATAGAGATGATACACTGCTGACTGATTTCAAATTCCAGACGACCATTAGCTGAAATATTTGTTTTGGAGGGAGTGCCTGGAAGGTAGAATTGCTTTCAAATTTCTAACAATTCATTGTGAACACTGGCAGCAGTGCTGAGTTAAGGTATAGTACCAGGCAGACCTAATGCAGACAGCTAGACTGTATGTGTTCCCATAAAACTGACTACAGGACTGAAAATAGTCAGATAAATAGCAAAACCAAAGAATTCTAAATATTAAATAGAGAGTTATGAAAAGTGCATATCCAATAATGATTGGTCTTGTTTTGTCCAACAAACAGTTCCACAGATATTCAGTTTACAATGATATAAACCTCGTGAATGTTTGGTATTTTCAAGTATTATATTTAATTGCAAATTACTGAAATTATTCAATTATCAAAATTATTTCTAATTAATCTTGAATCAATTGTTCAATTGTTTCAGCACAAGGAAGTGTTTGGCTCTAAAGAGTGCATTAATGCACAAAGTAGTTTTGGTGGTATTTGAAAAAAATTATCAGTCACTACGCAGAGTTCGGGTAATCAGTCCCATCCAACCAAATCCAAATCTGCTTACAGATGCTGTTAGGATCACTGGAGGACACCGGAGGAAACAGAGGCACATGATTTTTTTCAGATTACCTGTTTCAATCACTACTGTCTGGATATAGTGACCGTTTTATAAAAATATATTTTTTTAATCACATTTGCTCCATTTCTACCCACTGCAGCTTTAACCTTTTCACAGTGTGTTTTCAGTTCATCAAAGTTAATTGTAACATTTTGTTTGCCTAAAAATGTCTTGTTCCACGTTCGGTTGTACTTAGCTCCACCCTCTGGTGTCACTTCTGGTTGCAAAAAACCAAGATGGCGACGGCAAAAATGCTGAATTTGAGACTTCAGAACCGTAGTCCACAAACCAATGGGTGATGTCACGGTGACAGTTTATGCACCTTTTACATTATTTGATACAACAATATTGATTATAGCTACTTTAAGTGCTCCTGCTTCCTTTTCCAATGATTATGCTAGTTTGATCTTCAGTAATGGTAATGGTATTTACTGCAGCTTCTACGTACACATATAAGATTATAACGTTAACTACCAACAGCAATTCATGTACCACAGAAAGGAACAAATGGGTGTTGTGTGCAGCAGCAACAGATGCACTCCTGCAGCTACAATATGGGCCATAATACAAACACCGAGTGTGAAATGTTGAGGGGAACTACTGTATATGTGAGATAACGTGACTACATTATCTACATATACTGTGTGTTATAAGTGCTTTACAAGTCTCCAGACTCCTGAATGTCTGGACTGTAAAAGGGAAACCAATAAATATTGTGCATTTTTAAAGCACCAAGGGCCACTTTATTGATTACTGGATGTGTTGACTGCTGTTACAGTCAAGTTATCTCATCAAGCTGTCTGTCAGGTTTTTGACAATTCCATTAATTACGAGACTGTTATCGATCAAAGCAGTTATGGCTTAGCCATATTAACATATAATCCAGCAGCAAACACTAAGACTGCCTCTGAATTAGTAATAAGACACTGGGGTTGGACGGCTGAGAGTGATAGTTATGTTTATCAACCTCTAAAGTCTTCTAAGCTTAAAATAGATGCATTCCACCTTTTCTTTTTCAAGCTAACAAGGTCTGTTTGAAAAACGGAAACCCTTCATAGTGCAGTGTCGATTTTTATTAGTAATATTTATGTAGAATTTAGTTTTAACTAGGACTGACAAAGTTGACGCGATAATAATGCGTTAAAGATAATTCGTTTTCACACCACTAATTTCTTTAATGTAACGTAAATTGCGATTTTTAGGTTGTAGTCCCCATCAAGGTAAAAAGAGAAACAGCTAAATTACATGGATTCAATCAATTAATACTGTATGTATGTAACAATCAAAAATCCCTCCAAAACACCACATTAAGACACCAAGACCTTGAGGAACACCATAGAAAATCCATGCTGCTGTGATGGGTTAAGGTCTGAATACAGGAGCTAAGCCAACACGCTGCTATGAAGATTTAAAAATCACTCTGCCACACAGAGTTCATCTCCACAGAAACCATCTAAGGAGATGGGTTGTGTAACAGCCGCTTTACAAAAGGAAGAGAGTGCAACTACAAGCTACTTTTTTTGTATTATTCTGAAACGCCACAAGTCTCTAAAGATAGTAGTTGTAGAAAATATCAGAAGAAAGTTCCTGGAAATATGTCCATCAATTGGTGGGTTGGTCTTCCTACAGTTAGCCTATGTGATATCATATCTTGATTTCTCAAACTTTATGACCTTTTTTGTGCTCATTTGTGTTGACTTTGATCTAGTGCAGAAACGACTAGTCAACGAACAGAAAATGAATGAACAATAATGTTCATTAGAAACTCATCGCTTGAGTTTATTGTTTATCAAGCAAAAATGACAAACATTCTCCAGTTCCAGCTTCATCGTAAAATGAACTGTTAATGAGAAAACAAGACTGCAGCAATGCTAATGGCTCTGTCAGGCTGTATTTAGGCCCAGTGGTGCTTTGAACTAAATGCTAACAGTGACAATGCTAACATACTGATGCTAAGCAGATCAGTATGTTCTAAAGTAGTCATTCTACTGTAGAATGACTACTTTGTTCACCATTTAAGTTTAGCTTGTTAGCATGCCAACATTTGCTAATTAGCACTAAATCCAAAGTACATCTCAGGCTGATGGGTACGTCATTAGTTTATGACTGAACTAAAAAACGTAGTAACTAAAGCTAAGGTTGGTAATCTTAACAAACTAGTACGCTAGATTTTAAAAATAATCCAACGGAAAAACCCAGCCCACCCGCGAGAAATACAGGGTAAATGACGTGATACCATACACGAGACACATTGCTGATGTTGTTGTTGGCACGTGTTGACAAAATAGCCGGTTTACACTGGTTTCAAACACTCTTTTTTACTATTTATTCCTCTAGGTGCAACAACTTTGCTCCGTGTTTCAAATGCAACACATACAGTAAGTTCCTATTGTTACAGGTGACCCCTCCTCCCCCAGGTTTCCCCTCAACCCGTGTCTTGCGCTCTCATTGGCTGTAGCTCGTGGCCGGAGTCCCCGACAGGACCAGATATTTAGCATGCTAGATATCTGGAATGTGTCTGCGAGGCGTCGGCGATCCTCTCGGTTCGCGTCTTTGAGCAGTTCACACATGTGCTTGAGCGCTTGAGTGCCGATGTGCGAGCGGCGAGCCAACACCGATTTGCCTCTGACCTGGGGCTTTCAGCGGGGAGCTCCAAAAACTGTTGGGGAGCAAAATATCAGGGCTTAATTCGTGTAGTGTGAACTAGGCAGTAGTGTCACACAGCCAGGTGAAGATTTAGACAGGACACAAACTCTTTCATTCTCTGTTATGCTACAGAACAGATTGTGCATGTATCATAAATTGTCCTTGAAGAAGAACAATAGGAAAGAGAATTTTGTTTACTTGATGAGACATTGTCTTGAGCTTTGTTTCATCTATCCACTCTGATTCAGAATAAGAGTTAATTACCAAAAGCTTCTGGATGGGTCTTTCTATTGACAGCAGTGGCACTTAGCTGCAGATGCAGAATACTTCACATAAAGTGCCGTTGGACTGCTATTGTACTCTTGCCGTAATGATGCTAAAACCATCAGTGGCAAATCACACAAATGGGTTTCATTTGGGTTAATATACATTCAATTCTATCAGCTCTGAAGGGGAAATGATGTGTTCAGTCTCAGAGAAAGAAAGAAGAGAAGAGCGGGAAGTGAACTGTCTCAGTTGAAAGTGAATTGTGTATAACTGTTGAGATGGGGGGTGAATTCAGAATGAAGCTTACAGTAACTTAATAGACAGAAACCGAATAAAACGTTCACTGGATGTCTGACTCTGGACCTCCTAACTCTCTTTTTGGATGCTTCCTGCCACTCTCCTGGCAGTCAAAGCCAAATAAAGAACAGAAGAAAAGGACAATCAGTGAGACAAAGAGAGAGATTGAAGAGAAGGCAGTTGCTGAATGGTTTTATTGTGCACTGGTGATGAGCTCCACTCTACAAACTATAAAAGAGTATTCAATCGCCCAGCTTAAGTGTACTGTTAAAAGCTTTCCTTTATTTTGTCTTAGTCAAGCCTTTCTCCACTTCAAGTCCAAAGTCCACATAGATAAGGGCAGCAGTCATTCAGACAGGATGGAGGAGGAGGTGCTGGTGAAGGTGTCAGGGGTGGGGGGGTTGTACTGAGCTGCCAACATCACAGGCTGGATCAAACAAAGCTGAAAGAGACGAGTGCACTGAGCTGGCTGGTGTCCTTTAAGTCAGTTACACACACGCAATTGAGCAGCTGATCATTAACCGTCTATAAGAAGTAAATAAAGCAGTACAAAGCATGACATGTGGCACATGAATGAGGTACACAATGCAGTAGGGGTGGAAAAAACGATTAACCTATGTATCGCAATTTTTTTTTTACTATTTTGAAATCAGTTTTTTAATGCCAGAATTGAAATATTTGTTTCATTTGAGTCTGTGCAGAGGTAGAAGGAAGTTACCATATTTATTGTTATAGTCTGAGTAACGTGACGTCATATCCGTTCAGTATCCGAAACACAGAACAGCGAGCCGAAACGAAAAAGCAGCAAACAACAGCAAAGCGGAGGGTCTGCATGGATACGACCTGCACCCTCACATTTTAAATCCAAAGTGGTAAACACTACACATCCAGTATGGAGTAAGTATGGAAACACTTTCGGTTTCACACATTGCCAGGAAAAGCAGAGCTAGCCATCATGGCTACAACAGCATGCTAACTCTGTCATGGACAGGAAACGTTGTTGTATCGCGGTAACGTGCTCAAGCCAGACGTCACTCTCATCTCAGTGGTAAAATCTTCCGACACTACAACTGTAGAGCACCCATATACTGACATTTATGTTAAATGTATTCAAATGTATAAAGAGAATGGAGCTGACGGGAGAGCTAGAGACACACTTGGCGAAGTTAGAGGAAGTATACACATGTGACTATGTCCAGTTTTCAAAATAAGGTGTTAACAAAGGGAACTGTAGATACGATCTACATATATAGAAATAAGATTGATTGGATTATATTCACCAGAAGTATAAAACATTACAAGAAAATACCACTAATTTGTCAGGAAAATGACTTTTTTCTTAGATTTTTGGGTTGTTGGAAAAAATGTAATAAATAATGCTTGACAATGACATATTTGACTTCAGGACATCTCTGACTACATACATGCTGAAAATCAAACATTTTTACTGTATTAATTTAGATATTTTCCAAAGTAAAAGTCCCTAGAAGTGTATGATTCAACTTTTTCCCATGGTCTAGTGTTTAAAAAGTCAACAAAAATTGCAATAAATCAAATCGCAATACTTAAAAATCGTAATACATATCGAATCAGCATCCAAGTATCGTGATAGTATCGAATCAGGAGATAGGTGTATCGCCCCAGCAATGCAGCATGCAACACAACCTGCTGCATGTTACTGGTATCACATAAACATGATGATAGCACAACAATCAAATCAGGGCAAAAATGCAGTCATCAAACCATCAAAGGAGAAATCATCGCCTTCAGTGTCGCTCTTTGCTTTTCTTTCAATGAAGAATTACTCTCCAGTTCTGCCATAACTGATTCTATTGCAACCTCCACGCTAACCTCTTCAGGAGCCACCACTGTTGCGTCGCCTCTCCGTGTCGTCTCACACTATGGTTTCACCGGACCTCACACACCTAAGCCACGCCCGTAGCTGCCAGTAGCTCCTCGCAGTACCCTGATTAGTCCGTGATCTGGCTTGCTGGACGCAAACACATTACTTGCTGCCTGACAAGATGGATTTTTATGTGATATGTGATCTTGCGATTCTCGCGTGATCTTTGAGACATCGCAAGAACCCAACTGTCGTGCAAGGTTACCGTGTCGTACCATGCAGTACATAAGAGGGAAAGAATCACCCAGTGGACGGAGATTAAGTTTGCCACTCCATCACTTGATTAATAAAAACATAACTAATCTGCATAAGAAAATATATTTAAACTCCAACAAATTAATACATCCGGGTGAAATGCCAACAAGCCAGAGAGAGAGAGAAAAGCATCAGTGTGGTCATTGGAACCTGGAGCAGTGACTCACACTAAATAAGAGTTTATGAGTGCAGCCACTTTGAGTTGTTAAACGAGACGTGATGTAAGAGGGGAGATGAGCCTACAGTCGATACCCAACCTATCTCCTGTCATGGCTCTCCCTGCAGCCCCACAATGCTCCTCTGCAGACGCTGATTAGTCCCCCTCATCACTCTGTGGAGACTGAGAGATACTATACAGGCTATTTATCGACGGGGTTATTCACTTACTGATGGCTCAGACAGCTGGCAGGAAGAAAGACTGGCTTTCAGCTGGCAGCCGCAGCACATAGATGAGGAGCAACCTTCAGAGAGCTTTGATAAATTAATGCAGTGAGTGAACACTGCGCTCATCAAGCACCAGTCATTTCAATCTTTTCATTAATCTGTGTCTGATATCCAACACCCTAATCAATTATAGTGAAAAAAGCCACCTCCTTATGCACTGTAGGTTTTTTTTGCTGTGATTATGCAACAATGGGATCAACACACATTTCTAGTGTGTGTGTAGTAGGGCTGACTTGTATGCTTCGAAGCTTCGACCATTGCCCTGATAATCAACCTCCTCAGTACTCCAATGCTTTGTTTTTTATATACAAGTAAATAATAATAAGTATAAATCCCAAAATAGCCCATGAAATAAGTAATAATCCCACAACATTATTCATTATTCATAGTCAACATTCATTATTATTAGTTATTCTCAGACGGATATCGCTGTTTGTTGTGTGTAGAGGTGTGTGTGTGTGTGTACAGTAGTGTGGCAGCGGCACTGTCCCGGGCACTGAAACGGGGGAAATGGAGACAGACAGCCTGCTGCTCCGCAAAGCTTCAAATACCTTAGAATATTTCTCACCGAAGCTTCGAAGCCCAAAAAATGGCATTCGGGACAGCCCTAGTATGTACGTAACAATGTGATTTATTTTTTTATTACACTAATGAAACAGCCTCTTTATATCTTCACTAAGAGTCTATTTGCTAAATCACTGTTTTTGTAGTCAAATTCTGACTGGATGTCATGGACTTCTGTTACACAGGAAGAATTATAATTAGGGATGTTAATAATTAACCGTTTAACTGTTAACCGAAATTAAGCATTTTAACCGATTAACGCTATCGGTTAAAATGGTGAAAAGTAATGTTAATAAATAATTAAAAAGCTGAGAAAAACTTGTCACTTTAAGGAGAAAAGCTGGATCACCTTAAGAGCCCACCTTAAAGTGGCAGTAGGCAGTATATTTTTGGTATCATTGGGCAAAAATCCCATAATAACCTTCAGCATATTGTAATTCAAGTGTTCTAAGAGATAACTAGACTTCTGCACCTCCTCAAGGCTCTGTTTTCAGGCTTTACAAAATCTAGCCCGCGACGGCAGACTTTGACCAATCACAGGTCATTTCAGAGAGACAGAGCGTTCCTATTGGCTGTGCTCTGGTCATGCGAGCGGAACTTGACTTCCTTCAACAGATTTTACAATGGCGGCGGCATCATAAACTTTCTAATTTTACAGCTAAACAGTAACTACAAGATGATTCTGAGAACATCTGAGGAGAGAAATAGGCATAACAGTAACAGAATGTTGATTCATATTTGATCAGCGCTGCCTAGTTTGACCGTTTGGTCGGAGATCGCGAGTGATTGACAGCCGGCTCTCATAGACGGCAGCTGGACAGCAGACCTCAGATCAGCTCTGACTGGTTGTTTTCCTCCGGTAAGTGAAATCCTTCAGATGCCGTTAGGAGCACCGGAGGACACAGTAGGACACAGAGGAACATGATTTTTTTCAGGTTACCTGTTTCATGTACTACTGTCATGATATAGCCACCGTTTTATAAAAATAACTTTTTTTAATCATATTTGCTCCAATCTCGCCTACTTCAGCTTTAAGAGAGTCTGAGCCAGAGTTACAGATACAGGAAGTTGGCTCCTGTCTATAGCTCGCTTGAGCGGAGGAGTTGTAGCCTCGTATCATTTATTCACCGACAAATCAACTGTACACACACTGTCTGCTACACCTATGTTCACAGCTATAACGCCACAACAAACCCACATTCACCGCCGCCACACACACACACGGTCTGTCGGAAAAACTCGCTGAAGTTACGCCGCACTGACAGACCGTATGTGTGTGACAATGGTGAGCACGAAGCTACCAGCAGAGCTACAGCTGCTAATGTAGCACAAACAAACACACTGTTTGTCGGACAATCGCTATCGTTACGCCAGGCAGACACACAGCGGACAACCTGCTAAACTAAACTAAATGTGCGGTGGAGACTTTTACTGGGAAAGTGGCTGCATGTCCGCGACACTACACGCAGCATCGTGGCTGCTAAGTTAACGCTACCGGACGGTGAACTTGAGACAGTGAACGCAGCACCGTGGCTGCTACAGTAGCTTTCCTGACGGTGAACTGGAGACAGTGAACGCAGCACCGTGGCTACTACAGTAGCTCTCCTGATGTTGAACTGGAGACAGTGAACACAGCACCGTGGCTGCTACAGTAGCTCTCCTGACGGTGAACTGGAGAGAGTGAACGCAGCACCGTGGCTACTACAGTAGCTCTCCTGACGGTGAACTGGGGACTCAGTTGTCTGTTGTGCTCATACACTGCAGCTGGCGCACCGCTGCATGTGAGGCACAAATCTTGTCAGTAAAAGGTTAATAATCGGTTAACGAAGGTCGGTTATTGGTTTAGAATTTTTTTCAACAGTGGACCAGCAGTGCTAATTTAGTCAGTTAATTAATGTTCATCTTTTGATAAAAAACTTAGTCGCATTTTAGTCATTTGATGGATGTTCATTTTAGATTGGCTTTAGTCAACAGAACCTAAACAATTCAGTCTAGTGTTCATTAGTGACACTTTTGTCTAAAACTAAAACACTTTTGTGTTGGATAACTTTAAAGCAATCATTTTAATTTAACAAACATTTACAAGAAGACTTAGTTACAACCTGTATTAATCCTGCACTCATTGTTATCTAAATACAGATAGTAGGGATGCTAATTTTGAATTTTTTCTCTAACCGATAACAACCATTGTTATCCGATTATTAACCGTTAACCATAAAAAAAATATCTGCTGAGTTACAGACGTCTCTTTCCCAATGCAAGTCAATGGGAAAAAGTATTTTTGGGGCCAATGGCATCACGTGACGGACACAGAAGTTGTAGTACCGCCGTTTGGCCACTACGAATATTTGCTTCAACACCCGGCGCTCTTCCTGGGGGCTTGATTAGCCCATGCGTTAGCCGCGGCCCTCATGACTGCGGTTGTTCAGTCAGCTTGGCTCTCAATTGGCTATGGTTCTTTCCCACGTGACTGCGTCATCGACTGTCCTCGGGGTTCCCCGCACATAACAGGATATCCAATCATACATATTGAACATGTTTAATATTTATGATTTGAAAACGGTGCGACCAGGATGGACTTCTGAGCTGATCGGGAGATGTAAAACACACTCTTAACATACCTCACACCACAGGAATATCTGGAAAGATAATCTTTAGAACCATCAAAAAATCAGGGCTTTGCTGACCATTGTCGGGAGGGGAGGAATCGGGCCTAAAATCGGCTTGATTCTATGTACCCAGCATAACAATGCTGGCAGAGACAGGACGTTACTGGAAGCTAATTAGTGCAACAGGTCAAGCAGCTATATCAGCTTCTGAAAGAGATATTTTTGCGCGGTGGAGAATAATGTCTTGTATTCTCAGTATGAGATGGTCACCATCAAATTGCAACCAAGTAAGAACATGTTGTACTGAGAAAAGTTTGGAAGAACAAACAGAGCTCTGTTTTTTTTCAGTACAACATGAGTCAATTTCCTGCGTATCTCGAGGATAGAGAGAGATGGCTTGGGTGAATAATTTATGTCCTTCTAAAAGCCATCTCTCAGCCAATTACTGCCAGAGAAGCCCAATTTCCTCAAGGGCCAGTGTGCTGTCGACCCAAAACCTCTGCAGTCCTAAACTTTAGTGAAACACTGCACAGCAGCAAGGCCACCAACAATATGTGGAAACAGAGCTGGGGAAATAGACAGCGGGATTCTGGAGCCTCACAGGGCCAGTGATCCCAGTGTTAACAATGAGTACAGATTCTTGAGCTACATTCATGAACCAGTATTCAGTTTTATTGTGTATCATCACTCACTATTGCTGTGGTAAATGTGGGCGCTGTAATATATGTAAAGTAAGGGCAGGCCAAAAGTGAGTCTATGTTTGTGTGTTACAGTGTGTGAGAAGAGCCCGCGATCCCGAAGACTTTACTGTCTTTCGGAGGGTGTAGCAGGTTCAGTAGAGCTAGAAAATAGAAAACCTAAGTAATCCATTGCTACCAACCATGTCATACTAGCTTGTCAGGAAGGAGGTCAAATAACGCTCCAAAGTTAGGCTAAATATTAGCGAGGAAAAACTGGCATGGCCATTTTCAAAAGGGTCCTTTGACCTCTGACCTCAAGATATGTGAATGAAAATGGGTTCTATGGGTACCCACCATGGATGTTTTAAGAGAACTGGTTAAAGCGTTGGAGGCGGGTTCCCGTTCATTCCTATGAAAGTTGCTCAGTGGCGCAAAAAAAATTATACGTTGAGTTACAGACGTCTCTTTCCCAATGTAAGTCTCTGGGAAAAAGTCTTTTTGGGCAAAATGGCATCACGCGATGGACACGGAAGTTGTAGTACCGCCGTTTGGCCACTACGAAAATTCCTTCCTGGGGGCTTGGTACCCACAAGTCTCCCCTTTACAGACATGCTCACTTTATGATAATCACATTGCAGTTTGGGGCAAGTCATAGTCAAGTCAGCACACTGACACACTGACAGCTGTTGTTGCCTGTTGGGCTGCAGTCTGCCATGTTATGAATTAAACATATTTTTTATGCTAATTGCAGTACCTGAGGGTTTCTGGACAATATTTGTCATTGTTTTGTGTTGTTAATTGATTTCCAATAATAAATATATGCATACATTTGCATTAAGCAGCATATTTGCCCACTCCCATGTTGATAAGAGTATTAAATACTTGACAAATCAACCTTTAAGGAACATTTTGAACATATAAAAAATATATGATTAATTTGCAATTAATCACAATTAACTATGGACAATCATGTGATTAATCATAATTTTAATCAATTGACAACCCTAGTATTTACTAAACTGAAATTGAGTACTACCTTAAAGGGACTATATGTAAGAATCAGAAATTGCTTGTTAACAGCGACACCTGTGGCCGCAATGTCAACGAAAGTCAGCGTCCTGTTGCTCGCGCTCGCTCTACATAGACATAAACGAGGACCGGTCTAAACAGTGGGGCGACACACGTCAGCTAACACACAATATAACTCTATATTTCACCTGCTTGGCAGTAATGTTAGCTGACCAGACGAAGGTCTCTCCATGAATCAATGCTGATCCTAGTGTTGGCTTTTCCTGCTCAGCATCCCGACCCGGGGGGAGCGGGGGGGGAGACACCGACACCCGGTCGGGACGTTAACGTAACTCGCTGCGGAGCCCCGTCACTTCACAAGACACGGGAAACCTCTGTTGGTCTGGAGGAGCGGCAGCATTTATTTCTGCACAAACGTCCACTGCACATTCACTAGATATTCTCAGAGCTAAACTAACTCTTCTGCAGTGTGTAGTGTGCGCGCGTGCACGTGGAGTTGGAGCGAGCCGAGCGGGTGAGAACGAGCGCGGTGTGCAGGCAGCAGGAGCAGCGAGTGCGCATGGGACACCGACCCGGTATGATTTATGTGCGTAATAAGTTACATATAGTCCCTTTAACTTAATAAATGAGAACCTTAATGAACACAGTATATTTTGGAAGTTGGTTAAATCTTCAGGGGCTATGACAGTAGTCTTCCTGATCTTTCAAAGGTAAATCAAAGCAAAATTAAGGGAAAACATAATATAGCAGATACTTTTAATAAGCACTTTATCAACATTGGCTTAGCCACTGTCTCAAATCACCTTGTCGATATTAAAGACAGTGTAGCCACCACCTTAAATTGCCTTAAATTCCTCCCCATTTCTCCCACTCAAGTTCATAAAGCTTTATCAAGTCTTGATATAAAAAGTCTGCAGGTCCTGATCAAACTGAGCCTTGTTTTCAAAAAACAGCTGCACATCTGATTGCGAGACCCATTGCCGCCATTTTTTATCTTAGTCTGAGCAGTGGTTTGATCCCCAGTTCCTGGAAGTCAGCGTTCGTCCTTCCTTTATTAAAAAGTGAAGATCCCTCCATCCTGGATAATTATCGCCCTATTTCCAGACTGTCTGTCATAGCTTAAGTATCTGAATCCCTTGTAAACGAACAGATTGAACACTTTTTTTCCTGATAATAATATTCTTATTATAAGTACAACTCAGGCAGGGTTTAGACAAGGACATAGTGTTATAACGGCAGCCATATCAGTCACAAATGATATTACTTCTGCTCTGGATGATAAAAAATCACATGCTGCACTTTTTATTAATTTATCCACAGCATTTGATTCAGTGGATCATGGTCTTCTCCTGCAAAGACTCAAACGTATAGGTTCTAGTGAGCCTAAAACATGATTAACCTCTTTATTGTACTGTTTCGTAACCCATACCACCTGGTTAAAACAGGGGAAAGATCGTCGCTTTTAAGTTTTATTAATATTTAACCAAAGCTACAATCTTTTCCTAACCTTAACCTTAACCACAATTATTTTATAGCCTAACCTCGTAAAACATCAGACACAACCCCTGCTCTCTAGTGTCAAACTCCTGTACAAGCCTGTTAAACACTTTTTGTAAAAGTCCTGCCATTAGACAGCACATTTCCAAAAATCAACTGAAGCCAGCAGCATTATCTCCATCTCAACAACAATTTCTACAAAACAAAGAAATGGGATTATTTTTTGATAGAGCTGACAAGCTGCTGTTAAAATGAAATGAAATAAAGCACAATGAAAGCCTTTGTACTAACACCATGAGAGGCTGGTATTACTGTTAGAAAGGGTAAAATCAAAATGTTCCTCTGGCAGAAAAGCTGCTGATTACATGTGGTGGAAGGCCTTTTAATAACAGCTCTTGATTTTCTATAATTATGGTCTAATTAAGTTAAATTATGGTGTAAAACAATACAGTAAATCATAGCAAATTACAAGTCAGTAAAGCAACCATTATTGCATGAGAGCGTTTCTGTCTCCATTTGCCTTTGTTGGTTTCTAAAATCTCTGAAATCTCAATGACAGGCTTCCTGAAAGCAGAACACATTTTGTCACATTCCAATGTATGTAACTCTATCACCGAGTTGTCTCCTCACACGTCACCACATTGTGTTTCACTATACGTACCAAAGGCCACAGACAAACTAAATCTCTTAAGGTGGCACTTCCTGACAGGACAGCTGCTCGCTGACCGCCTTCATAAACACGGTTAAATATGAACCCTGTCACATTCCCTCACGCCTTCTAGCCTGGAGACAAAACTGTGTCAGCAGACGGATCAATAAGACCTGACCCCTGGAGGACTGAAGTGGCTGGGTCTGGACTGATGGATGGGTTTGGATGATCACCATGGCTGAATGACAGCTAGCCAACAAAAAAACATAGGCTATTTTTGTAGATCACAGCACACTTAACGTAATGCACTGCAAAAGGATTAATGTTTTGTTTTTGTAATGATGAAGCACTAAGGTGATTCACACAGATACTGATATAGGAAAGATGCAGCTTTTTATATTGTAGACTGTCATTCACTAATTTTTGAAACACTTTCTAAATAAAAAGGGAGTCGAGAATTATCTGACTGCTTGTAGGAGTGAGAGATATGAGATAGGCCTGTGAAGATTCACACTTCTATCTACCTAGTATATCGATATCGGAATTTTTTTACTCCCTAATATCGGAATCGGCATCGGCCCCAAAAACCCTGTATCGGTCTGGCTCTGTCTATGACTGATCCCAATTAACAAACCGTTACAACTTGAGTTTACAATAATCCCAGTCCTGATCCAGTTTGCTTTCTCTGGGTGAGGATTTCCACATACCGACCCTGGACAGAGAATCAGCGAGTCAGTCCAAAGGAGATTTTTTAAAGGGCACTTCGCTGAGCACCTTAGGTGCATGGTTATTAAGGCATCCATGGATAAGTCATGGAAAAGATCATTTCAGTTTAAAAACCAAGTTTTGTAGTGGAAAACAAATTCTATTTCATCAAATTCTATTTTTAAAACCTTAAACACAGTTTCATATTATGACATACAAATCCAGGTTAACAGAATTCAAATTCAATGGCTGTCAGCATAAATATCTGTCCATTCTCTGCAGTATCGCTGAGTCACTTATCATTTCCCTCCGCATCAGCCATCAGCATACTAATGTATCTGTAGACAGACAGGCTGGCTGAGAGGAGGGCCCTTCAGATCTGTCTGATGATAAATCTCCCCCTTCATGTATGAATGATGACGCATATTCAAAGACTCCAAGCCCCCCCCCCCTCTCCATTTTATTGTTCCATCCAGCCTGAAAAAAAGGCAACGAGTGGTTGTCTTAGACCATAACTCCTGTCATCACAGCCAATCAGGTTGACTCCCCCGCTGCATTCAGCAGGTGTGTCGGCACTCATCCTTTGCTGGTGACTTCATACACACAGGCAGTGTTAGGCTGCACTGTCATACACCCGATCACTGCTTCAACAATGTGTTCCGCACTTTGATTGGTCAGTAGGCGGTGCTTTTATACAAGTTGATCTCTTATCTGGAACATAACCTGCTTCGGAGCAGCAGTTAGCTGTTCAGCATCAGTTACCATGGCGATCTACCCCGGTAAGAAGTGAACCACCATCGTAGGACGGAAAACCCTGGGTTAACCCTGAAGTTACCTCGCTAACCCCAAATCCTGCTTTGCAGTACAGGCCTCAGTATTGCAGGGATTTTTGCAAGATATAAAAAAAGGAAATTGAATAAATAATGAAAATTGCTATCCTAATGGATCCTGTGTTGTTTTTACTTGGAGAACCACCCCAAAAAGTAAAGGGTAAAGACCAAAGATATATACCACGCATACTTCTACTGGTTGCTAGAAAGATGATAACTGTACTTCGGAAGAAAGCGTTGTCGCCGACGCAAGCCCAATGGACTCAGAGACTGAAACAAGTTTACACAATGGAATATATGATGGCAAAATTGCAAATGAAGATGGACCTTTTTCTACAGAGATGGACTCCAGTTATGATGTACTGAACGACATAAATGTTAGGATGTTGACAGATGAACTCTAAACATGAAAAGGGAAAAAAAGAAAAATCCCTCTATCAAGGAATGTTCAACAGTATTATATGTTGTATGGGGTATACGTATCGTCCACCAATCGGAAGGTCGGTGGTTCAGTCCACACATGAAGTGTCCTTGAGCAAGACACTTAACCCCAAATTGCTCCCGAAGGCTGAGCCATCTGTGTGTGAATAAGTATTTAGATTAGATCCTGATGGGCAAAGTTGGCACCTTGCATGTCAGCCTCTGCCATCAGTGTGTGACTGTGTGTGTGAATGGGTGAATGCTGACATGTAGTGTGAAGCGCTTTGAGTGGTCAGAAGACTAGAAAGGCGCTGTATAAATGCAAGTCCATTTACTTCTGAATGATTCACTTCTTAAATGAAAAACAAACAATGGTGGTCTATGGGGAAAATGCTTTTTGGGCCACAGGGGGATTTTTCGCTACAATAGTGGCCACTTGAAAAATTTGGAAGCAAGGCTGAGCGGTGGCACCGTATCCAGTTCTTATTATACATCCATGGACACAATGCCAACAGAACTGCCTTCTTCAAATTCATTTTTCCATGAACAAAACCAGCCACAACATCTTGCTATGCCACTTTTCTGGTGTGACTGAGCACTGGTTGCTTCATGTTGGTGTGCCACCAGAGGCAACAGCTGGTGATGTTTGATTGCAAAAGAAATATGCGTAGAAATCCAATTTGTGCCACGACATACAGAGTGACTTGGTTAAGTCTTGTACAAGAAATGGTTTTCATCACAGTTGGCTGACATAATGCAAAAAATGACAAGGGGACAGCAGCTCTTTGAAAGAGGCTGAGGTTCATTATGAATCAGATAGACTTTATAAAACCCTGAAGAATCCCTTTAAGGATTTTCTTTGCAGCTGCTGAATCAGAGAGGGCCCTTCATGAGCAGTAAGACACTGCAGGGAGCCTGGAACTGGCCTCTAAAGGCTGCATATCACTGACTGCTAATAACAGGAATTATTATTATTATTCATTTTTTTATTATTCACATCTCCTATATATGAAAAGCTGTAGCTAACAGTTAAGTCTTACATGTCTAACATTATCGAATGAACATGACTTAATTGGGAAAATTTAAAGCAGCAGTAGGCGAGATTGGAACAAATATGATTTAAAAAAGTTATTTTTATAAAACTCACTATATCCTGGCCCTGAGACAGGTAATCTTAAAAAAATCATTTGCCTCTGTGTCCTCTGCTGCTATGCTTCTAATGGCATCTGCAAGATTTCACAGACCGGAGGAAAACAAGCAGTCAGAGCTGATCTGGAGGCTGCCGTCAATCACTCGGGAACTCCGATCAAACGGTCAAACTAGGCACCGCTGATCAAATATGAATCAATATTCTGTTACTGTAATGCCCATTTCTCTCCTCAAATGATTTTTAGAATCATTTTGTAGTGTACTGTAAAGTTTGTGACCCGGCAGCCATGTTGAGATCTACTAAGGAAATACCACCACCAGCCGGAGCACAGCCAATAGGAATGTTCTCTCTCTGAAATGACCTGTGATTGGTCAAAGTCTTCCGTCACAGGCTAGATTTTTTTAAAGCCTGAAAACAGAGCCATGAGGAGGTGCAGAAGTCTAGTTTTTTCTCAGAACACTTGAATTACAATATGCTGAAAGGTTATTATGGAATTTTTGCCCAATGATGCCCTTGTTGCCTACTGCAGCTTTGAGTTACAGACCCCAGTTATGGATGAAACCCTAAATTACTGAAGCAGGGAAATAAAATGGTAATAAATTCCATCTACTTTGAACTCTGCTTCTAAAGCTTGTGGAAGAAGGATGGGACTTTGAATTCCTACATCAAAGAGGGAAAGTGTACAGTGAAATATTATCTTCATAAAGCAACCAAATTAGTGTTAATGGCAACTTCAGCTTGAACTCCATCCAGCTGTGGTAAAAGGTTACACATAGACTTCAGACATCAGAATGTATGTGTGTAAGCACATATTTTCCTTGTCTACGTCTTTACTAGTGGCGTTGTGTCTCAGAGAAGACACGACAGCTCCCTGAGCTCCTTGTGAAGTATTCATCAGAAAGACAAGAGCACACAGAGCCTCAATGCTAATCAATTAATACACGCGACCTCGCACAATATCCTGGCCAACAAGCTCAAATCTGGAGCGCAAACCACACAAAGGCAGGATTAGCTCCATTAGCGCAGGAATCTCGGAGGCAATTAACCTGCCATGAGCAAAGCCCTCTCTCAGATTCCATTATGTGGTGTCGAGCGGCAGAGCAGGAGGAGGAGGGGATGTACTTTTGGAAAGCTCTCAATGCTGGGGTCAAAAGCAACATGTGATTGGTATAGAAAGCTGTGATGAGGTGATGACCTATTCCAACAGCTAACACTGGCTCATATGAACCTAGTGGGAGAGGGATCTTTACCGTTCTTCTGCGCAGCCACTTCAGTTGCTCCACACGTTCAAAGCATGCTCTGTTTCTTTACAACACTGCCACTGCCTACACTAGATAATACCTGTACTTCTCAAAAGTATACATACATCTCTGTGGTTGGACTTCAACAGTGTAAAACGGCCATAAATACCTCGACTGCTACATCAAATCTGTCATTTGAAAATCGACACACAAAACATATCAAAGATAACAATTGCTTTGTGTTATTGGCTATAATAATATACTATACAAAACAAGTTAACACAAATAAAATTTGAAGCCAAAAAAAAATAAAAAATTGTCATTTTCCAAATGTTTTGATATCCCTCTCCACACCAGAGTGTAAGAGCTCGGTCACGACAGCATTTATAACAGTGAGATTTTGAAGTTGATTTTACGTAGAGTTCAAATTAAGAACGTTTGACACACCAATTTCTGCTTTTGACCAATAGCAAACCATTTGACAAAGCTGACCTATCAGGTAACAGAAATATCCAAAGTCCAAAACAGAGGAAGCTGTGTTAGCTTTGTCACACCAATCATCCAACTTCACATAACCTTCCTCTGCATGAGTAGTAAAGGGAACCTTTGCAGATTTTCAACCGGCTTTGTATCATTGCAATGTGGTTGGTATCAGGCGGCAACCTCCGGGTCTGAAAAGCGAAGCCAATGCTGAAGTGCCTTAAACTTGCATTCTTTCTAATAGCCAGCAGGGGGGCGACTCCTCTGGTTTCTAAAAAGAAGTCTGATTATATATGTCTATGTCTTCTCTATGAGAAAATGAGCCTACTTCTCACCCTACTTGATTTATTACCTCAGTAAACATTGTAAACATGAGTTTATGGTCTCAATCGCTAGTTTCAGTCTTCTTCAATACAGCATGATGTTCATTTAGTAAATTATGGTCCCATTTAGAGTCAAATAGACCATAAAGCAGGGGATGATTTAGGGCGGGGCTCCCTTGTGATTGACAGGTCGCTACCACGACGTTGTCCAGTCTTGGAGTTGTCCGTGTTTTCATCTTTAACCCTTTCACAGTGTGTTTTCAGTTCATGAAAGTTAATTGTAATATTTGGGTTGCTTAAAAATGTCTTATTCAGCCAGAAAATAATGCTGAACCTGAGGCTTTGACACTGTAGTCCACAAACCAATGGGTGACGTCATGGTGACTACGTCCACTTCTTATATACAGTCTATGGATGGTATACTATGTGCAGATGAACAATCCTTGTTATGTTGTTGCCGGTATGCAATCGGCAAAGTTTCCCATCAACTACTCTACAAAAGAGCATAGTTGGTTAGTCGTGAGATGGGCAAATATGCTGTCTTGTATTAACTGTGTTAACTTGCTGGTATACTGACTGACTGAGAGTACAAATAATCCCTACATCACTGAAAGTCTACTACAACCTATTTTACAAGGACGTGCAACTGAATTACACTGTGACAATTCCTAGTGTGACTGGAAGGTCGTATCTTTTTGTGCTTTTTTTTCCTACATTTTTTTTCTGAACATTTTCAACTCAATCTGTGCCACCCAGTTACATCTATTCAAGTCTTTGATTTGCAATTGTTTCTAGTTCAATCTAAATACATCTTAAGACTAATGTTTTATAACATCAAACCATGAGCTCATCATAATAACAATATTGCCTCATTTATCATCAGTATCCAGTATTTTGGAGCAGGTAAATTCCTTTGATATGAAAGAACACATGGTGAAATGAGTTGTAGTAACATGTTGGACAGCCTGTCTTGACAAAATGGTGGCTTCTTTAAACTAACATCTTCGCTGCTGCAGAGGACTGTGGGATTTGCAGTTGATAATATTGGGGTTGAAAGACTCAGCGAGCTCAGCTGCCTGAAATGCAAGCACTCCCCAAAGGCCTGCCAGCTCTCTGCTGAATAATGTTAGACACTTGTTCGGTGTGATTTCTCACCAGAACACATCAGTCCAGGGAAGCTGACCTGTACTGTATGTCTTTTATGGTTTTTTTATAAGACACATTCTGAACTGAACACATGTAAAATATAATCCGAACTAATATTTTCCTTGCATGAGTTTTAAAATATTACTGTTTAGTGCAGATTTCTGGACAAATTGGTAGCTAAGATTAAATGTATTCTATGAAGTTTTAAAGTACAAAATAAACTATAACATTCTAAAATATTCGTCTTATTCTTATTCTTCTCCCTATCAACTCTGTAAAAGAACAAATTTCCTCCAAGGTAACTTTCTTTGGCTTCAAATTAATTTATTTCACAAAGTTACAATAACATGGTGGGTATTTAGCTGATTGCAGTATTTTTAGACCTGGTATGTTTAAAATTGATTACTTTTACAACTACTTTTAGGCCATCAGAATAGCACTGTACATAAATAAAGTGTTAGAGGAAAGTAACATACATTGAGCCAAGTACTGTGCTTAAGTACAATTTTGACGTACCATTTTATGTATTTTTATACAGCGCTACATCTCAATATTTGTGTTATTCCACTACATTTATCCGACAGCTCCAATTACTAGTTAATTAATGCATCAGTAATAATAAATCTATAATATAATAAATAACAGCATAACACTCACAGGATACTGGATACTTTAAATACATTTTGCTGATAATACTTCTGTAACATCTTCAAAGCTGGACCTTTTACAGTATGGTATTGCTACTTTTACTTAAAGGTGCAGTGTGTAGGATTTGGTGGCATCTAGCGGTGAAGTTGCAGATTCCAATCAACTGAAAATTCTCTCTTGTGCCAAGTGTGTCTGATAAATACGGTGGACGGCGCGAAAACGCGAATGTCGCTTTCTAGAGCCAGTGTTAACAAAGGGAACTGTGAAAACAAAATAAATCATACATGGAAATAAGATTGATTGAATTATATTCACCAAAAGTATAAAACATTACATGTTCCTTATAAATTCAAAAGAAAATACCACTAATTTATAAGGGAAATGTCTTTATTCTTTGATTTTTGGGTTACTGAAAAAGAAATAATAAATAATGCCTCACAATGACGGATATATTTGACTTCAGAAGATCAAAAATCAAACCTCTTTACTGTATTAATTTTGATATTTTCTAAAGTAAAAGTCCAAAGAAGTGTATGATTCAACTTTTCCCCATGATCTAGTGTTTAAAAAAGTTAACAAAAATCGCAATCAATCGTGATATCGAATCACAATACTTGTAGAATCACAATATATATCGAATCAGCACCCAAGTATCGTGATAGTATCGAATCGGGAGATGGGTGTATCGTCCCAGCCCTATTAACTTGTAAAGTGCCTTATTACTTCATCATCTCTGCTCACAGGGTTCATGTAATGTGCATCTTAAGCAACTGTGGATTTGTTAATTTGCCCTGAAACACTTTGTTTAGAAGATTACTCTACAAATAAAATAAATATCATGACTGTTACCACAAAGCTTTATTAAAGAACAATCTGTTTTAGTTAAACTCTTACTGAAACGTGTAGGAGGTAAAAGCATCAAACAAGGACAGCAAGTAGAACTCTCTATGTATCTGCACTGAATCACACTGGACTCAAAGTTTCACTCCTGCGGGCAAAGAGAAGTCTTCAGTGTGCTCTGTCTTGTTTGTTCATTCTTCTCTCTCTTGTCTGTGTGTCTGAGTGTGCATGTGTGTGTACAGAACGTGCCTAGAACCTCATCTGGAGCGAACAACTCCATCGGGGTCTTTTGTTGTTAAGTGCATTCCATGAATTCTACATTTAAACCTGTGATAGGCAGATATTCAGAGAGCCACTATCAAAGTTATAATGAAAAAAAGAGTCTCAAAAGGCAAGTGAGCAGGTGGCTACGTTCAGCATGAAAACTTCACAAGTTGCTAAAAGGCAAGTGCTTACCTGTGCCAAGCTCCATGGAGAAAAAAAAGAGTATCCTGAGGAGAGTTAGTGCTAGCAGACTTCAGCGTTGTTCCTCAAAAGTAACAGAGCCCATAACACAATCCCCCTGCAAGCCGGTGGAGCACTGAGCCTGGGGGAGGTGTGCAGCCGCTGAGGTCAGCCACAGGTAGAGGCTCCAGAGCTCTGCAGCAGCGTGATTGATCTGAACGCAGATCAGCTCCTAGTGGCTGGTAGCGCGGGTCAGAGCTGCTGATCTCTCCTGGGAGTGAAGAGCAGTGAACAGCTTGCAGCTCTGAGAGCATGGCCGTCCAGCAGTCAATGTCTACATGCATGATGTCACAGGTGTTGGGTTTCAGCTGGAGGCTGAGAGGCGGGCTCTGCTCCGCTGGGAAGCTATGCTGAGAGTTTGACCCAGCTCAGGTAAGACTGACTCCTCCCTCATGCTTTACCTGGCGTCAGCAGAGGAGAGCGAGCGGTAGGAGGAGGGTTCGTTTGTTTGGGACAGACCAAGTCTTTAGTAGGTCAAAACTGGGCTTTTAAAGACATTAGCAAAAAAAGCCTTTGGTAACAAGGTTAATAACAGGATACAGTACACAGCCGCTTCATAGAGGTGAGGTCCAAAAATCAGAAACGAAAGACATCCCATTTAAGAGCTGCTCAGTGTATCACAATACTTGATTTAAATCCTCCTATAAATAAAATCTCAATTTTGAAATTTAAAAAATCTTCAAAAAAACTTCATAGAGTTAGAAAAGTGTTTTTCTGTCATTCCCATACAAGTGCCCTGATCACATGGACTTAAAGGGTAACTTTGGTATTTTTCAACCTGGAACCTATTTCCCCATGTTTTTGTGTCTAAAGCTGAGTGTCCACCAAAAGTTCTTGGGACTTTTAGTCCCTGGAACTACTTTTCAAGGAATTAAAAGGTTCCTTCAGCCCACCTTCTGTGTTTCCACCGCGGTCTAAAGACCTGCAAAGATTAGGCAAATTAGTCCGCTGATGAATGAAAAAGCATCATGAGATGAGACGTGGGCTGTTGGTGGTCACAGCAGTAAACACACTCTGCAGCCTGCAGTTCAGTGTTTCCGCCTGCATCTCAAAAACAGGCTGGAAAAAAAAAAGGTTTAGTCTCACTGCGACGATATTTACTGCTGCATATATTTACTGATGCACGTTGGATGTATAGAATGAAATGCAGCAGAGGAAAATGAAACTAAGAGCGTCTGTCTCCACAGTAAATCATCTGTGTTTGAGGGTTTTTAATTTGTGCTTTAGAATGTAACCGCCGTGAAAAAATCAGAAAATAAGTTTTCTCTCTCATTTACAGCACCGCCGCGCTACGTCTATCTCTCTTCTACCACGCGCCCTCTCAGCTCGCTCGCATAATCTCTCTCTCTTTTTCTCTCTGTCTTTTTTTAAATGAGTTGGGAAGCCGACAGCAGAGCCTAACTTTACTTTCAATGTTATCAAGCAAAGAGAAATGCCCCCCCCCCTCGTCCTTAAATGGTCCTAAATCGATACTAAAGTACTTCCTTGTATATGAATGAAGCGGTCCATGAGTTGAAGCCGTTGAAGCAGCAGTGCTGTGTGCGTGTTTGACCAATCAGCGACGGTCATCGCCGCAAACTCCACCCGAAAGTTCTGGTATTTTCAGAAAGTACTACCCCCCGACCAAGGCCTTTTTGGGGGGTAAAAAGGTCCTGTAAAATCTCCCCGGAACTTAATTTAGACCCTGGTCCCTGCGGTCGAAACGCAATGAGTTCCTCAAAAGGTTCTTAGTTCCAGGGGAAAGTTCTTGCGGTCGAAATGGGGCTGAAGTGACTAATGGGGGCAACACTTGAAAATGGTCCAGTATTGAGGGAGTACACTACAGACGATGAGGAATTGCTCAGGGCAATTCCTCATCGTCAATTTACCCAAATTGACGTTACGAAAATTGCGAGATTTGCCGAAAAGCGTGTTGTTTGCATCACTAAAAATCATTTGTCTTCAGTCTCACCTTTCCTCCTCAGGAAGGCAGTGAAGCCTTCCTGTATCTATGGCTGATGGTAACAGGTAGGTTTAAGAATATGCTTGCTTTTATGAGAAACTATGACCAATCATGTTGGTTTGTACCAAACAGCAACAGACCATCTTTCCTTATACATATGGATTATACATATCATTACACTGTAACCTGGATGTCCATGCAAAATCCACCAATTCAAGATCTTGTTTCAAATCCAGATCACTGCAAATTTTTCCAGTCCATCCCATATCACCATTAATATCTAAAACTAGCGTGAACTTATGAACTCCAAAAGCTTGTCTATTTTTCAGGTTACACAGTGGATTTTAATGGCTTTCCTGGGTCACAACCTTTGCCCCACAAATGGAGCAGCATGTAAGCTGTCAAAGCCAGAAGGAAAAAAGAAAAGTACACTGAGTTTGGAGTCCTGGGGGTTTTCTCACAGGAACAGAGCTCAAAAGCAAAGAACAAAAGGGGCACAGTATGGGCACATATTTTCCTGACAATTAAATGTCCAGAGCTTACAAAATAAATGAGCTATAATTACTTCCATTAACTTGGAATGTGAGAGGCGGAGATCAAGATAGGAACACAACTACAATTATTTCATACCTCGTGTCTTAACCATAAATGCAAGATGAAATCTCAACAAAGGGCAGAAAAGAAAAGATAGAAAAGAAGAACATGAAAAATCCAAGACTGCTTCAAGGCTATATGCATATTAGTAGACGTCATTATCTGAAAAATGTTTGTCAATGCATGAGTCATCAGTAATCACGTACTGAGGATTCAGACTGATAATTCACATTTACTAGGGGTGGGGGAAAAAAATCGATTCACTTATGTATCGCGATTTCTTTTTTTTTATGATTTTGAAATAGATTTTTTATTGCCAGAATCGATATATTAGCTTCATTTGAGTCTATGCGGAGGTAAACGGAAGTTTACGCGTCAAAAATAGGCGCGACCTCGAATCTCTAGAAGAGACGCAGCTGACACGCAGCTGAGACGTCTCACGCGGGCAGTGTGGCTGCTCTAACCTTTAACACGGACGCCGAAATAAAAACAACAGGTAACCCAGCCGCCACGCGGCCACCACGTGGCCAGTGCGTTCCCAGCGTAAGTATACACGTGTGACTATGTCCGGTTTTCAAAATAAGGTGTTAACAAAGGGAACGGTATATGCAAAATACATATATGGAAATAAGATTGATTGGATTATCTTACCATTATTATTATTATTATTATTATTATTATTATTATTATTATTATTATTATAACCAGAAGTATAAAACATTACATGTCTCTTATAAATTAAAAAGAAAATACCACTAATTTGTGAGGGAAATGTCTTTATTCTTTGATTTTTGGGTTGATGGAAAAAATGTATAAAAAATGCCTGACAATGACCAATATATTTGACTTCAGGACATCTCTGAGTGCATACATGCTGAAAATCAATCATTCCAACTTTTTCCCATGGTCTAGTCTTAAAAAAGTTAACAAAAATCGCAATAAATCGCAATATCGAATCGCAATATTTTTTATATAATTATATAATATATATATAATATAATTGCAATACATATCTAATCGGCACCCAAGTACCGCGATAGTATCAAAACGGGAGATAGGTGAATCGTCGCAGCCCTAATATTTACCAATTTATATTTATATGGACTGAACCTATAATGAAACTAAGGAGATAGTCAAAGCATGTATTCATTTCACATTAGGTTATTAACATTAAGTATTATGTTATAAATGGTTATTGATGAATGAATTTTAGGTTATTATTGGTTAACAATGAAGTATTGGGTTATTAACAGTAAATGACTATTGAGTATTAGGTATTTAATGTTATTAACTATTAGCGAGCCTGTCAATAGTTAATAGGTTATATGTCATTCATTATTGAGTAATCAGTTAGACATCGTAAAAGGTAATAAATATTTAAGATTAGGTTATTCATGGTTATTATTCGGGCTGTCAAAGTTAATGCGATAATAACATGTTCACGCTACTAATTTCTTAAACGCATTAATGCAACTTGCAATTTTTAGGTTGTAGCGGGCTTAGTTTTAAAAGATGAAGATGTGAAGATACTGGCATCATATGAAACTAGAAAACCTAATGAATCCATTGGTACCAACCATGTCATACTAGCTTGTAGCAAAGGAGGCTAAATAACGTTCCAAACTTATGCTATATTTTTGTGAGGAAAAACTGGCATGGCCATTTTCAAAGGGGTCCCTTGACCTCTGACCTCAAGATATGTGAACGAAAATGGGTTCTATGGAGACCCACGAGTCGCCCCTTTACAAACATGCCCACTTTATGATAATCACATGCACATAATAAATATATACATACATTATATACATACATAGCATATTTACCCACTCCCGTGTTGATAAGAGTATTAAATACTTGACAAATCTCCCTTTCAGGTACAGATTGAACAGATGTCTGATACCGACGCATTGAGGCACCCTTCAGCGTCTGTATGCAACGCACCAGGCTTTCAAATAACACCAATGCAAACACATACACATCATTATTAGACACTCAGAGCAACTGACGCAGTGTAAAGTGAACGACAACGTCAACCACAATCTTTTCATAACCTGAACTAAACATTGCCTAAACCTTACTTCCTGTGAAGACAGACGTTTTTTCTTGAAAAGACACCATGCATAACGAGTGTATATTGACACGCCGTCCCTGACGCGTCCAAAACTGACGCTAGAGGGTTACCTAGAGCGTCATAGTTTAGAGCTTAGGGCCACTGACCAAGTCTCTGTATTCAACGAGTTGGGAATGAGAATGTGTTGCAAAGTTAAATGTGACTTCTCGCCAGGCAACGCGGACACCTCAGAAGTTTCATTGGACATCAGAGCCAGGAGGTGGCATGTCCGGGCAAGTACTTCTCACTTATCTCACATCCGTTACAACAACAACAACCACCTTATTAATTCTAGGCACAGGAGCTCCTCCTCATCATTCAATTCTAACATCATTTTTTTTCCAGCCATGGAGTTGTGTTGGGCCTCATGTATACAGTATATGGAACTATTGAATCACGCCTTTCATAGACCGCCTGACAGAGGATATTAAAAAAGAAAAAAAATCATGTTTATTTATTAATAAGCTATGAATAAGCTTGAACCTTCCATATACAAAAGAGGGGTTTTACCACAGTAGGACTGGTTCAATACAAATAAGCAAGTCAGTGGCATTAAATCCATCTGCAACAAAGAGCATCTCTCTTTACCTCTGCTGTGGCTGCTCTGACAGGGAGTATCCATTTCAACTTAACATCACAGAGCACATTTCAAAAGCCTGCCAGCTCATGTTTCTCATAAAGATTTATCATTTCAACGAAATGAACTCCTGCAATTTCACAGGGTCAAAAGACACATCAAACAAGCTGTAGTTCCCCCTGAAAGTGAGCGGCCACCTGGTAGAGGAAACCGGCTTTAATACCTTTTCCCTTCACTCCGTTACAAAGAGCCGCCTGGCATCTGTGATTAGTGACGTGAGCTGGCTGTTAATAACCTTTTGAAGGCATAGATTCAGAAACAAAATGTGTCAGGCCAAAATCCAATAATACTGGAGGTGAACCGATCACTGAATTAAAAAAAAAAAATTGGTTAGAGTCTTGAGTCAGCTACTGTGCAGCTGGGTGCAATGCATCACTTTTCTCCTCCAGGAAAGAGCTCTAACACCCCCTTTAGGGGCGGGCTGCTCATAGGAAACTTCTGACTGAATGTCAAGAACACACACGCACTCTCCTCCAAACATTTACAATCTCTGAAATCAGCACATTGTTCACATAATAATGCTGCTTTTCTACAGGACTGCTCCACATGAAACTCTGTGAGAAGTACATTTGTGGGTGAAAAGTTATTTGTGTCAATCCCAGAACTGACTGAGAAAAGCTGAGGAAAGTAGCAGTGTGCATTCTGCTTAAAGGGTTAACCCCACCTGCTCCATGTATTGATCGGTTGGTCAATATTCACCTTGCCAGCAAGACTCTATTGGTTGATGAATATAACAATGTACAGTATGTAATACAGTATATATTGTATACAATACAACTGGTTTTTGTGTTTGTTTTGAGGGTTTACTGAACTTTTCTTTCTATGCTTTTTATGACTGCTGCTGTTCAAATATTTTAATAATAACAGACAAAGTTGTCACTCATCTGCTGATAGCACTGTGCTTTCCTAAACTGTGACAAGAGTGTGTGGATGAAGCATTAAGATATTAAATTGTACTCATTTACTCTGGCTCTCTGTGCTTCGTAACGTTACTACTCCACTGCTTGTTTTAGTCGTTACTGCAAAACTGTGACTTGTTGTGAGTCGGTTTAGTTTATACAGAAGTTAGCCCGCTGCAACGGTCGCAATGGGAACGGTACCATACTTGCCAACCCTCCTGATTTTCCCGGGAGACTCACTGTTTCCTCCCGGGGTCACAATTCTCCCGTATTTCTGCCGATGCATGACAAATGTTCACACTTTTATTTCCTTTTCGTTATCTCAACCTGTTTCTGGCACTGTACAACGTGTATAAGCCCTACTGTTTCCACCCGGAGAATAATACAGCTACACCAAATGTTGTTTCCTGGGGAAAGAGAGCTGCTTGGGGTTTGAGCTGCGCTCCCTGCTTGTCAGTGCGCGCTGCACCCAAAGTTGGGCTTTGCTCGATGCAGCAAAAAGCCGCCGCGGTCTGGCGCAATCCATTGGAAATAATGGATTTCAGAGCACAATTTCTTGTGTCTGAAAGGACCTTCAGTGAGTGAGAGAAAGAGAGACAAATGGAGAGTAGGAGAAAGAAATAAGCCTACACAAGCAGGGGCAGAAGATGAATGAATGAGTGAATGAATGAAAACTGATGATGCCAGAGATTCACACAAGTTCACACAGAGGGGCCAGTTACTCTGGATTTGAGAATTAAAATTAAAACTAAAAGAAGGCTATTTAACATAAAACTGCCAGTGCATTGTACTTTACAATTATAATTATTTTGCAATTTTCATTCTTTAAAGTGGCAGTAGGCAGTATATTTTTGGCATCATTGGGCAAAAATTCGATAATAACCTTTCAGCATATTGTAATTCAAGTGTTCTGAGAGAAAACTTGACTTCTGCACCTCCTCATGACTCTGTTTTCAGACTTTAAAAAATCTAGCCCATGACGGGAGACTTTGACCAATCCGGTTCATTTCAGAGAGCATTCCTATTGAGCATTCCTATTGGCTGTGCTCAGGCCGGTAGGCGGTGCTTGGCATTTCCTCAACAGATCTCAACATGGCTGCCTAGTCACAAACTTCTCATTTTACAGCTAAACAGTATACTACAAGATGATTCTGAAAACATTTGAGGTGAGAAATAGGCATTACAGTAACAGAATATTGATTCATATTTGATCAGCGCTGCCTAGTTTGACCGTTTGGTCGGCGTTAGCGAGTGATTGACAGCCGGCTCTCATAGACAGCAGCTGGACGGCAGACTCCAGATCAGCTCTGACTGGTTGTTTTCCTCCGGTTTGTGAAAACTTGCAGATGCCATTAGGAGCACCGGAGGACACCGGAGGACACCGGCACATGATTTATTTCAGATTACCTGTCTCATGCACTACTGTCAGGATATAGTGACCGCTATATAAAAATTACTCTTTTTAATCATATTTGCTCCATTTCTACCCACTGCTGCTTTAAGTCACCAGAATGCAAGAAACAAAGTCACTGAAACTCACATTTTTCTGGAGGAGGACCCCCAGACCCCCAGAGGTCTCAAGGTTGGCGAGTATGAACGGTACACATAAAGATGTCCGCGGCTCTGACAATCCGTTGATTTAAATGGGAATGTCTGATCTACTCCTAACCTATTTCTATACGCCTTACCTTCTCATCTACCAATGCTGATTTTGACTGTACCTTCCTTGCTCTGTCTCTTTGTGCTGTATTTACCCTCGCACATTCTCCAGTATTTACCATGTAGCTAAATGCCAGACTGAGAAATGAGTTAAAAACAGCTTGAAACACCAGACTGAAGCACAGATACTAATCAGGGGAGTGATCTGAAGCATTATGTGCTCAACTCTTTGAATGTTAAATACTGTTTTTGTAATTGAGCATGATTCAGTGGAGTTCTCAGGAGAGGAGAGGATGACAGTCTGTTCCACTGTGCACCATAGATTATGACAGTTCTTAGATATGAGATCACTAGCAAACTTTACCTTCTAATGTTTTCTCACCACGTCTGTCAAACTGCCATAAAAGAGGTATAATCTATTTAACTTGCATTTTCATTCAGCTCTGCTGCTCTCTATTTTTAGCTTGAGCGTTCTCATTGTGACACGGCAGTGCTTAATATAGCCTGCTGTATGAATATTACAGCACACAGGCACTAATATTTAGATACAGTATGTCTCTATTTGTTCCTGACGAACATCACACGAATATGGCATAAAGCATTTTAGGCCTTGGTAAAAATACCAATACACTGATGCATTGCATTTCTTTTACAAATCAATATCTGCTCTGAAAATGCTGATGTAGACAACCTGCAGGTTCCTATCGAGCCCTCCACAGGCTCAGAAAATAAAAGTCAATTGCAATTTGTCAAGAGTCTGATTCAAGCATTTTTATTTCACTAAACTACATTCCATGCGACATATTTAATGGTTTCAACTTCACTTTTGGAAATGAATAATAATAAAATGTTTATTGTGGAGACCGTTACACAGACGTGATTGTGTATACTCATGTCAGTTTTAAGTGTGCGACCTGACACTCTCCTGCTAGCTAGTTACATCCCCCAATCACACACTTCATGCAATCCACTTCCGGATAAAGAAATCTCATATTGTAAGAAATGTCGAACACCACCCAAAACCTGTATATGTGTTGCAGTCTGCAAAACAAGCTGCTGTATCATAAAACCAAATTAGATGACAAATTAAGACTTCCTACCACCAAAAGTGCTGCAGTTTCAGTTAAGAGCTGCTTCGATAGCAGCGTGACAACTTTAAATGGCCATAAACTGTGAGTCTGATTCATTTGAAATCTTCTACCATAATGTCCCTTCAGTACAAAGATGCTCACAGGTCACTTTTTGCAAGTCCAAGTCAATTCCCAAGTCTTGTATGGTTATAATGAGCGTTCTATCATCTGCTGCATGCCACCCTGTCTGCTTAGAACACTGCAAAGCTATATCTAAGGAATTCAAAGCATGTACTGTATCATCATCACTCCTTTGTCCGTTAGCATACAGTATCAGTATAAGTGTTGTGCAATTATTTCTAACTTCCTTGAAAATTATTGACATTCTTTCCCATTTTCGATAAATTGACATTTTAGATTTTTTATTAAAAGAAAGACATAACATGGCCAAATTAAATGCATCAATCTGGTGCACTATAAAATTAAGAGGCTAGATCTATGAAGAACTTGCTCTTGTAAACAATGTTGTGCACGAGTAAACAATTAAACACATTGGTTGTCTAGATATGAATGGAGGTGACATGGCAAAAAACACACATATGAGATGGGGTGCTGTAATGCTCACGGTCGGAGCCGCAAGTTACCTTCACCTCGGGTAACAAACCAACCAACGAGATTGTAGTGTGAGTGTAGAAATATTTTCGGTACATTATGGAACTGTGGTGGGCCTACCTAGATTGTCTAGGTAATTAAAGGTTCTTTAGGCAACACATTTTGGCATCATTGGGCAAAAATTTCATAATAACCTTTCAGCATATTTTAATTCAAGTGTTCTGAGAGAAAACTAGACTTCTGCACCTCCTCATGGCTCTGTTTTCAGGCTTTAAAAATCTAGCCCGTCACAGAAGACTTTGACCAATCACAGGTCATTTCAGAGAGAGAGCGTTCCTATTGGCTGTGCTCTAGCTGGTGGGCGATTGGTATTTTCTCAACTGATCTCAACATGGCTGCTGGGTCACAAACTTTCTCATTTTACAGCTAAATAGTACACTACAAGATGTTTCTGAAAACATTTGAGGAGAGAAATAGGCATTACAGTAACAGAATATTGATTCATATTTGATCAGCGCTGCCTAGTTTGACCGTTTGGTCGGAGTTCACGAGTGATTGACAGCCGGCTCTCATAGACGGCAGCTGGACGGCAGACTCCAGATCAGCTCTGATTGGTTGTTTGTCTCCGGTCTATGAAATCTTGCAGATGCCGTTAGGAGCACCGGAGGACACAGAGGAACATGATTTATTTCAGATTACCTGTCTCATGCTCTACTGTCAGGATATAGTGACCATTTTATAAAAATAACTTTTTTAAATCATATTTGCTCCATTTCTACCCACTGCAGCTATAATGGGAAACACTGAAGGATATGACATGACCTGCAAATTATATTCAACCGGAGCGAATGAGACGAGTAGCGAAGACAGCACTGTGAGTGACTGAGTGAGATGAGGCGGGGCTAAGTGGTCACTGCAACGGTGTGTACAGGTGTGTACAGGTGTGTGTATCAGCTGGCTGTTGGAGAGAAGAAAGGGAGTGAGAAGCTCAGCTGGTACCGGTGTAACGATTATGCAGAAAAGTATGTAATGATGTAATGATGAATGATTGTTCATGAGTCCCAAATCTTGAGTCCGAGTTGCGTCTCAAGTCTTTTGAGGACGAGTCTCAAGTCAAGTCACAAGTCACCGTGTGTTCCACTCGAGTCCGAGTCGCAGTCCCCATCTTTGCGTCAGTCTCTGAAGACAGTCATTCCCCAACAGTGATTGCAAGCATCAGCCAATCAGCATTCAGCATAAAAGTGATGTCATCTTTCTGTGCCAGGACTACTAAAATAGATCCATGAAAATAGACAGACAGACAAGCATGGATGAGGTGGATGCATCTGTGCAAATTGTTGTACGTTGAATCACTGAAATAATAACTATTAAATTGGCATATTTCTTTGATTTTCATGAAAAACGTTAACTGCTCCAAGCAACCACTACAACAGCATCCGTTTACAATTCAATATATTGTGATATATCGCGATACTGTAAGCAAGGTGATATATTGCAATTTCTTTTTAATTTAATTTTAAGAAAACTAAAGAACACACCAGAAATACACCATTTTAGAATAGGCGAAAATAACACATTTATACTGCATGCAAAAAACTGCATGATTTTTGCCCCAAACTGCATGTGATTATCATAAAGTGGGCATGTCTGTAAAGGGGAGACTCGTCGGTACCCATAGAACCCATTTTCATTCACATATCTTGAGGTCGGAGGTTAAGGGGCCCCCTTTGACTGTGGAGCGTTATTTAGCCTCCTTCATATGATGCCAGTATCTTCACTCTAGCTTTAAAACTGAGCCCACTACAACTTCAAAAGAGGTTAATTAGTAATCGATAAAGTGATTTGGAGAATCGATACAGTGCAACACAACAAAACAACATAATATCATTATACTTATATGTATCAATATTTTTTTACAACCCTACCCATCCCTAATATAGATCAGCTACCATGAACACGAAGACAGGCTGAGTTCATGTGAAACAAAATGACAATTCAGTCAAATTATTGGGAGAAAAAAAAGCAAAACACAGAATAGCAACAAACAAGGTTTTTGCCGTTTTGCATGTTGATGTAAAATGTTTGCATGGAAGACATTCTACAGTGAGGACATACTGTATTAATAGTAATCAGTGTGGTTGTGTTGCCTTATCAGATTAGTGATGTCACAGACTCTGGAATTATATGTCTGGGCAGCGTGATGGACAGAGTACCATTATCCTCTATAGAATGCATTAACATTTTCTTTCTCTAATTACAAATACAGCCTCTTTTCATCAGCGGTTAATTAAAGGTCTGTCTAAAGGTTTTCTGGTGGCTGTCTGACAGCATCACATCAATGGCGGATCTAGAGAAATATTCATGGGGTGGCAAGAGGGTGGCATGGAGACTAGAGGTCGACCGATTTATCGGTCGGCCGATTAATCGGGCCGATTATTTGACATTTTTTCATAATCGGCATCGGCCGATGCCTGAGCATATTAAGCCGATTATCAAGCAGGCACATCTGCGGGCAGCCCAGTGTTGTTGTTGCTGTGGAACACGTGTGACACCGCCCCTTGTGTGTCAATCAAATTGCCATTCTGCCGGGAGAAACCGGTAGGCTTAAATTCTTCTCTTTCAAAGCCCTATATATTTAATTGGTTAGATATGAAATGCTCCGACGTTATCAATTCTGTTTTTGGTAACGGAGAATTTCTCTCCGTAGGTAACGTTAGCTGTGTGCGGGGCGGAGCAGCTCTCACATACACGCTGCGCTGTGTTCACACACACAGAGATTCTGCTCTTAGTAACTATGGCGGAGAACCTAAACTTATGAAGCGTGATTACACTTTACTAGAGTTGATGCTGACAATGCTTGTCATAAGTGCAAGTTTGCGTGTGAGGACGGAAACACGAGCAATTTGTCGAAACATTTAGCAAAAAGTTCACTTCATTAAACGTCTCTATGGGTCCTTCATAGCGTCTATGACGTCACCGCTATGTAATACGAGTGAACAAAGTTATTATTATGTTTTGATCACTTAGATTATGGCCATATAGCTTGTAACAGTGTCTGTCAACAAACATAAATAAAAAACATGCTTTAGGACAGTTTTGGAAAGGTGCTTAAAAGGTTTTGAGCCCTGTACTATTACTACTATTAACCATCATGCACAAAATAAAATATGCACTGCAGTGCAGACACAAAATGCAAATTGGAGAGACAGACCATAAGTGTTGTTCAATAAATGTTTACTTAAAGATGGGGTCTGCGATTTATCCAGTATACACTTTTTGTTATATTGGTTGAAATGGTCTTTACACCCCGACAGCAATCCGTTTCTTATGAGCACTGAAAAAAGACCGGAAAAGATCCGTCATCTGTAGCTGCTGTAATCCTGTAAAAACGTCTACCAGTCAGTAAAAATGGTCCCGGTTGTAAGGAACCAATCAGATGCCTCCCTGCCTCCCTGCTCGTACTCTAGCCTCAGCGTGCACCAGCGTGAACTCAAAGCGCGTGTCCGCCGCACGTTCACTGGAGAGTGGAAGAGAAAACTCGGCTCTTAAAACACCGGACAACGAGAACGAACTCGTACCACTATTACCATATTATCGAAAAATACAACTTTGATTTAGTTGTTTATGTTCTGTTAGTTTACTTTATAAGATACTGCAGATTTAAACTATTTATTCTAACAGCTCAAAGTGAAGTCAGACAAACAGGATTATCAAGGGGAGACGGCGGATAGAAAACATTGCCGAACAAAATTTACGTTACTCAAACTGCTTTTTCAGTTACAGAAACAAACGAGTGGACTGATCTCCCTCCAGATATTAGAGTAATGTTAAAAAGGGTCGTGTTGTCTCAGCAGGTATCTCTCTCTTTCCCTCCCCTCTCTGCTGCTCTGTGGCCGGCTCTCCAGCGAGCTGCTGCCCCCCCCCCCCCCACCCCACCCCCTTCCCTCCGTCAACAAGGAAATAAAGCCCCTCGTCTACGAGACCGGTCTCTTGAGAGAGCTCCAGCTCATAGCGGGGTCTGTGTGAGTGAATGCCCGGGTGGAGAGGTGGCGATCCCGGCAGGAGCTAGCTAGCTGTGCCGGCAGTTTGTGGAGCTTCTAAACTCCGACAACAGTGGAGAAAATGTTTGATTCGCCATCTAACATCGTAAAACTGTCAATATTCTAAATCTACACCGTTGATTTCTCGCCTCAACATTTTTCAGAAGTGAATTTAGTGATGAAATAGCTACGAAAAATGTGAAGTAGTTACGATGCGGCGGTGCTCGTGCATGTGTGTGGGGGGCGTTGCCTTATAAGGAGTTTCGAGGGGAGGGGGGGGCTTAGACGGAGCTCCTGAGGCGATGCGACTTTCAAATTATGCTAGTTTTCCAAGATCGCAGACCCCAGCTTTAAGTTAAGACATTTTGTGTATTATTTGTTATTATTAAGCTGTTATATTTTATCAGATGGAGGAAAAAAAGAAAACCAGCCAAACATATCGGCAAAAAAAAAATCGGCATCATATATCGGCCATCGGCTGTCCTGATTCTGTAAAAAATCGGCATCGGCATCGGCATCGGCCATAAAAAAACCATATCGGTCGACCTCTAATGGAGACTTTAAGTGGGGGAAGAAATATATGATTTAATCGCAAATAATCACATAATATATCAATATTTGTTTGGAAAAGCCCCCTAATGAAGATATTTTAACTCAAAAACTAGGGCTGTCAAAGTTAACGCAATAATAACTAATGCAAATTTGTTTTAACGGCCCTTATTTCTAATTGCTAAATAACGCTGCAAACTTCTGCTAAATTTTGGCGAGGAAAAACTGGCATGGCCATTTTCAAAGGGGTCCCTTGACCTCTAACCTCAAGATATGCGAATGAAAATGGGTTCTATGGGTACCCACAAGTCTCTCCTTTACAGACATGCCCACTTTATGATAATCACATGCAGTTTGGGGCAAGTCATAGTCAAGTCAGCACACTGACACACTGACAGCTGTTGTTGCCTGTTGGGCTGCAGTTGGCCATTTAATGATTTGAGCATATTCTTTATGCTAAATGCAGTACCTGTGAGGGTTTCTGGACCATATTTGTCATTGTTTTTTGTTGTTAATTGATTTCCAATAATTAATATATACATACATTTGCATAAAGCAGCATATTTTCCCACTCCCATGATGATAAGAGTATTAAATACTTGACAAATCTCTAAGGTACTTTTTGAACCGATAAAAAATGTGTGATTAATTTGTAATAAATTGTGATTAACTATTGACAATCCTGCACTTAATTGTGATAAATATATATATAATATAAAAAAACATTGCATAAGGCAAAATATGGCATAAGCTGGTCAAGTGTCCCTCATTATCAGTTCATGCAAGTTGCACCAGCTTGGCCACCTGAATTTAAACCATTTCTTTCAGCAGGTGAAGTTTATTAAGCTTATGCTGGCGGTGTGACCATAAATACTGTTTTTGACTACGTTAGGATAAGATAAGATAAGATAAAATAAGATAAGATAAGATAAGATGGCGAGTCTAGTATACATTGAATGTTAACAGTGTAGAATAATATGATATTTAGTGTTGTCTGTATTGATATAGCAACATAATAGAAATATAATAATGTAGTAAGACAGTACAGTATGACATATTGACATAATATAGTATGATATAGCAAAGTATAGTACAGGATATAAGGGTATTACATTGCCCCTTATACTATATAAGGGGCAATGTAATAATAATAATATAATATTATAGTATAGTACAGCAGTATAACTGCATACTGATAACAGCATAAGTGATCTCATTTACTAACCTAATCAGCAGCAGACATTTTCTGTCCATCCAGTTTAGACTACAGTACGTCAGCCAGCTCTCACCGGTCCAGATCCCTGATTTCCTCATGCTAGGTTATTATTCCCTAATGTACACCTCCGCATGAGACAATCTGATATTTAGCATCTTTGTGCTCTAATGTGTGTCAGTTGTGAGTATTCATATTTAGAAAATCAACATGTCAGCACATGCGAGGGACGATGGAAACCACAGGATCACATGGCCATAAGCCATGATGAGAATCATGATGGTTAGGGAGGAAGCGGTAGCCCGGCGATGTGCTCCAACGCTAATGCTCACAATGTAAGCCCATAACCTGCCACAGGACTGACACGGCTGGCTCCCGTATAATTCTCCTCACGCAGTCAAAAGCACTCCTAATAGCCACAGGAATCCGAATGTCCTCATCAGTGGCAATCAGTAGCCCCCTCTACACAACACGCCTTATGATCTGTGCTGATCATGTTTTATAGTGCTTCATAACACCCACAGAGTCCACGGATGTGCCGTCCCAGGGGGCCACAATAATGAGGCGATAACAACCCACATGTTTGTAAGAGCTGATGCCGCAGGTATGAGCTCCACATCCACACACACCTGTCCCACCATGAGAGGAGCTGTGTTTATTCAGCAACAAAATGAGATCTAATGACAAGAGCAGCTGCAGCAGTAAAGCATATTCCAGCTGATTACTGGTTTCATAGCTATAACCAATCAATGTGAAAATGAATCCTAACATTATGCTTACATGTTAGTGTGACTGATGAGGAAGACTTTAGTTGAACAGGCGTTACCTTCTGTTGGAATCCCTCCAATGAAAACAATGTAATAAAATAAGACTAATGCTGTGTTCGCACCAAACACATTTTCGCCTTGCCTTATTCGCACGAGCTTGACCGCGGCATCACAAGGTGTTCATTGGTGTCACTCGCACTAGACGCGTTGGAGAGGAGGAGGGACTTACCTCCATGGATACCAACAACGTTTCATCAACTATGGCCTAAATAACCACTATTGCTGCTTTGTACATGTTGTGGAAGTCACAGATACATTGGAAAGACATACGGCATCCTGTCTGAGTTCATAACATCATCCGGAGGCACTCTGTGAATTTCACTGAGCTGTATTCACTGTATCTAGCAAGCCACACGTCGGCTGAATTAATCTGGTTTACTACAGCAGTATGAACCCAAAATAAACAGATTGTGCTATGATTTAATCACAATAAATGGATCAAAAGGATGCCGAAATAACTACATAATAATGCAGATTTGAAAAAGTCAGAATTCATGCTTTGTCAGGTTGGTCTGTCCACAGGACGACAAGTAGACAGCTTTTAAAACGCTTGTTTTCTGTAGGAGTTCAATCAATCAGTGCTCGGCAATGCTAACATTGCAGCTGCTCCATCAACACTCAACATAACTTCACTGAGCCAAAAATACGGCACACACATTATTGTTTATACCATAGAAGAACGTGAATTCTGCGTATTGGCGTCTATTAGCGTCTTTGCATGTAATTGCAACGCGTGAAAAGTTTGCTTCGTGTTTGGTGTCAACCAAGCAGCAACCTCTGGTGCGGAGAAATGAAGCCAACACGAAAGCGCCAAAAATTGCAGTTCCCTGAATGGCCACTTGAGGCTGACAACAAAAGCGAGTCAATCCCCACAGACCCACATGTTAAAATGCTCAACTTTACAGTAGAAGTAAACATGTTTACAGCCTGGTACAAAAAAACGGTTTTGGTCTCTATAGCTAATTGCTAATTTAGCAACATACGAAGAACTTATATTGCTAACAACTGAAAGTCAACTGTTTGTTCCATTGCAACATCAGCGCCCAGCAGCAAAGCTACGCCTCCGCCATTTTGGACTGAAAGCGACTACCGGACGCCAGTAAAACGTCCACCTACAAAGTGCCGTACAAAAGTAAAACTAAATTATTTCTATTCTATTGTCATAATTTTAGTGTCTCTACTGAAATGTCCTCTGTTGAACAATAAAAATATTAGAAATAGGCATACAACTAACTATTTACTTACTTACTTATCAAACTTTTTGCCCAGCTGCTTCCCAGAAGAGCATAAAGTGAGCGATGGACATAAATGGAAGTTAGAAAAATCCAGCACACAGATTTTGAGAGCAATCTCAAACTTTTTCATGTCAAGGATCCAAAATGGAGTCCAACAGACCACAGACCATGGATGTAGAAGAGGATCCAATACACCACAGACCGTGGATGTATAAGAGGTTGTGTCCTGCGCTTTTGCCCTGCGTGTTAGTAAATAGCCTACAACTACTACTAGCAGTCCCGTGGGTCTGATGCACGTTCATTATGCCGAGGAAAATAACTCTAGATTTGACTATTAGTGAATTTTACAACTTTTAGGACATAATAATTTAAATGAGGGCTATTTAACTGTTTGCACTGGGAAGTTACAAAGATGGAGACGGCCGGAGCCACCCACTTTGAGCTTCACAACGGCTCTATATAATATAATATAATCCTATGGGTAACATCACAGAGACTACGTCCATATTTTATACAGTCTATGGTGTCAACACACAGTAAAGGGCAGCGGTGCTCTCTGATCTACGGCAAAACCCATGAAGCTATTGTTATTTATTTATACACAGACACCGCCTTGAGTTGACATGTGTCATCTCTCTAGAAAGGCAGGCAGCAATTTTATTACATTCAATCTCAGCTACTGTATCTAATGCTGCTTCTGTCTGTGTGCTGCAGGTGTCAGTTAATGTATGTCAGGTCAAATGGTGCAACACTACAGAAGCCAGTGTGTTGCACTTAAAGTTGCAGTTTTGAAACTATATAACATCAGTTCATTAATGCAAGTTAGTGAAGGTAGAAAACAATCGTATCATATTGAGATATTGGGACTTTGGATATTGTGTTGAGATGTTTCTCTTTGTCTAGGGGAAACTCCACAGAAAATATTAATAAGGCTGGGGAGGGCGAATCTTTTGAAAGAAATGAAAAAAAGGTTCAGCCCCTCTCCCAATCATTTTTGTACAGTCCCTAATACATGTGTATATTCACTGTAAACAAATGTGACTGTAGTAGATGTGACTGCCAGCCTCTTTCCCATTTCCCTAATTGGTGTCTCTAAAGGCCACTACATTTCCCTTACGTCCAGTTGCTTCCTGTTCCCCTTCTCCTCCCTCGCTGTGGCTCTACTGAAGAGAACAAATATATTCAAGCTTCTCCGCTAAAAAGAAACACTGAGGTGCTGTTCCTGTTTGTGCTAGTGTAACATGTAGTGTAGAGACCAGGTGAAGCTTAAAAAGTAGGCTTAAAAATTTGAATTGCAATAAAAAATTGATGTTCAGATGTCACGGAGTTCCAAAAATATACATAAACTACAGTGGAAGCCGCTTATGGTGATCATGTCTGTCCGGGTCAAATTGATCACTGTAAGCGGATGATTATTATAACCAACTTTTTGTTGTTGTGCATCATTTCTCATGGAGATTACCATCTAATTCATCCAACAATTATCTGTAACTGCTTATCCCATTCGGGGTCGCGGGGGGGCTGGAGCCGATCCCAGCTGATATTGGGTGAAGGCGGGGTACACCCTGGACAGGTCACCATTCTATCACAGGACTGAAACATAGAGACAGACAACCATTCACGCTCACATTCACACCTACGGACAATTTAGAGTCAACAATGAACCTGCATGTCTCTGAACTGTCCGAGGAAGCCGGAGAAAACCCACGCTAACACGGGTAGAACTTGCAAACTCCACTACCATCTAATTGACATTTGTGTATTTATTATATGAATACAAAGTAATGAAACGGACCACTTGCAGAACAGCGCCCCTTTGCCGGGGCTCCTCGTTCTCTCTCTCGGTAGCGGCATGGAGGGAGACGGGCGCCGGTCTGCATGTGTGCCACAGAGCCGGTTGAGGATCGGAAAAGTTTCACTTTGGGGGCATTACGTGACCAGGCATTATCAATCCCTTTGATGAGGGCGGCTTCAACCACAGGTGCTTTCCCCGTGCACATTCATTTTTTATTCTTTCTTTTTCCCGTCATGATATCAATGTGCACGCAGCATCAGCCTCAGGTAGCCAGCTGGAAAGCAGGCGGTCCACGAGGCAAAGTATCAAGGGAGTAAAGTAAAAAACAAAACACAAATTCCACTAACGTTAGTCTAACATAGTTTGACCCAAAAAGACCCAAATGAACACTGTAAGCAGACTACTTGATTACTATAACCACATTATTTAAACAGCATAAGCGATTGATCACTGTAACCGTGGTCACTATAAGCGGTTTCCACTGTAATTACACTGTGCAAATAAATCATTGACATTGCGAGCGTGGGGCTATACCCACATCTTAAGCCAAGTGCAATTAAAAACACCATTTTAAAACTATTCTATCCACACTGACCTTACATTGTAGAATAATGATAAATAACAGCAACAACTATAGTAATTCCTAAGTTACTCAGTACTACTGAAACCACACTTTTCTCTGCTGCCAGCAGGCGGGGCTTTGCCCCAAATGACCCATCGCCTCTAGCTCTATGAGGTAAAGGTGTACGCTTTGTGTCATAGTGAATGATGAATATAAAGTCAGTGCGTTTTATTTGTTTCCATTACTTATTGGCTGTATATGCACAGGGACAGGATAAGTAGCTCATTCAGTATCTTGATATACGTCTAGCAGATGTGTTTGTTGTCAGGGTGAGACACCTAAACAAATTGATCAATGCAAAGTGCAGTGAGTGAGAAAGACCTCGTAAAGATGAAGTAACTCTCTCAGTGAGTGGATGTGGTGGAGTTTAGAGGAGGCTGAGATTGGAGATGATGTGTTTGATCTCTGTTCAAGGCTATGCATTCATCAACTTTTGAAGGTGGTGCAGCACTCAAAAGTTTACTTCCCACATCTACTTCACCATCTATCACACTGCTGGAAAAGGCTGTATCAGGCTTAGGCAGCGTGTTTATCTGACTCGTGTAGATCACAGATTCACATCTGACTTGGATGTAAATGAACTTGTTGATCCTATAAACCAGACTTTACATCAGCGTCAGTCAGAATGCAGTTGTTTTGTATTTATATTTCAATCACTTAATTGATTCTCAAACAGAAATTGACTGTTTGCCCAACACATGCTGAAAATCAAACATTTTTACTGTATTAATTTAGATATTTTTCAAAGTAAAATCCCTTTACTTTAAAGTTGTATGATTCAACTTTTTCCCATGGTCTAGTGTTAAAAAAGTTAACAAAAATTGCAATAATTTGTAACATTCAATCGCAATACTTAAAAATCTCAATACATATCGAATCGGCACCAAACTATTGTGATAGTATTGAATCGGGAGATAGGTGTATCATCCCAACCCTATTAGATAGCTGTTATGTTCATTGTGTTAATCATTCCCTCTCTTTTAAGATACAGCCCTATTAATATATTATGTGATGAGATAAGGTGGACAGCAGCAACGTGTGTGATTGGGAATCACCCGTCAAGTTCTGAGCAGTGTGACACTAAAAAACTCTACAGACGGACAGTAAAAGGACATGAGTGAAAAATGTTTATCATTAATCCCAGCTCAGAAGCAGTTTTTACATTCTGGACAGTATATAAGCAGTGTAAGGACACCTTGTGTTTGCTGTTGATGGGTTACAAACTAACTAACAAGAACTAACACTACACACACACTTCCTGTAGACAGAGCTGAAGCGAGGCGGTTGAGACAGAGATAGCAACAGAGAGAACCCAGACAGGGTCATTGTCCTGGTGTTGGTCGTGTCACCTCCTGTGATCCGTCATTGACGATGTGTCTAACAAGGCAGCTGGCTGAGAGCAGACAGGTATGAGGACAGAGCAGCGTGGCCGGGAGGCCGACACCTGTCAAATTAATGTCCTCTGCTCAGAGCCGCTCGATAAACTCTCCCAACAGCACCTGATGAAGGATGTGTTCCTGCTGCCCTCATCGATCTCTAGCCCCAATACAAAACACATGTTATTGCTGTAATGTGACACTGCTCAGCCGCTTAACTAATCATTAATAGGTCTATTTTTACATTTCATATTTTGTATTTAATGGTAAATTTGTATTGGCTTCAATTAGTTAATTTTTCTGTTTGTTCATTATCCTTTCTTTTCTTTTTTTGTCAGTCCTATCATTCAGTATTGTTATATGTAATCAGGGTTCCGAAATTAGCACCCGCAAAATGTGGGTAATGTGTTGGCAGTGGCGGTGGCAGTGGCAGTGGTAAAATCGTCAGGCTATCCGCCACTTTGGCAGGCAGTGAAAACACTAGGAATGGGAATAGAGAATCAGTTCCTGTTGAGAACCGGTTCCAAGTTGTCCGATTCCTTGGCATCTCATGCCTCTTTGACAATCGATTCCTCTATATTGATGCTTTCTGACAGTTACGCATGCACAATGACGTAACGCTATAGGCACGCTGTATCATATTTCAATTTGTTTGGGACCAGAGCCATGGCGGAGAGAAAAAAAAGCGCTAAAAGCATAGCGCCACTACTACTACTACTACTAAACCTGAGGGGCGTATCCTGTTTTTTCCCTGACAATGCTAGACTGTGAACAACAAATCCCTGTTGAAATCGGCAGGAGGAGAGTTAGTAACGTTACCTGTTAGAAGCCGATGGACAGCACAGTCCTGCTTGGCTAAATAACGGAGCTACTACCATTAACGGGGGTTCCATTGAGTTACATTATGGTGCATTCAAGCTATGTTCAGTAAAATGACTATTGGGCTATGACCATTTTGTCACGATACGTTCAAATGTAATCTTGCAAAATTAAGTTTTTGGCATGAAACTTGAACAAATCCAGTTTGAAGGAGAAGGAGTTTTTTACAGCAATATAAAATAGATATCAGAGAAGGAATTATTACCTGTTTAACTTTCTAACACTAGCTCTAAGCAGCTTATATGACATCATTAAAACTACTGATGCCAAGATTTTAGCAGAAACTACGGTGTCATTTCCATTCTGTAATTTACCATGGATATAATGTTTTTTGTGTAAAATATATCTAACATTGAATGGCATCAGATCTAGAATGTTATTCCTTCATTTAGCACATAGATTACAAAAGTGGCAGATAAAACTTCTGAGTAGCAGACACAAAAAAATACTTGCCTGCCACAGTGGCAGGCAGTGTAAAAAAGCTAATTTCAGACCCTGTATGCAAGGCTGTGCCAAATGTTGCATTATTTGTGTGTCCATGTGTGTGCATGACATGTCCTGTCCCTCGTTAGTGCTTGTATGCTTGTGTGTGTTCTCACCAGGTCTGTGGATGATCCAGCACCATGCTGAGGTGTGTCTCGGTGTGTGTGTGTGTGTGTGTGTGTGTGTGTGTGTGTGTGTTTGTGTGTGTGTGTGTGTGTGTATGTGAGGATGCTGTCCCTAGGTGCTGTCATGGAAGTGCAGAGTCAGCTTTAATAGTCAACCATATCACTCCTCACAGCGACGTGCCCCCCTCCTCCTGGGATAAAAGCTGCCATATTCTCTCTTTATCTGCATACATTATAAGTCACCCAAAAGCAGTGCACTGCTTTATTGTTTCTATCTGCACACAGACGTCTCATTCTCACTCAGAACACACTGTTTCTCTTCTGCTGCTCCTCACATCGTGTCACATTTCATTTCCCAGTGTCAGCAACAAATTACATTTACTGTTAGTTAGCAGAGATTTTAGTCCTTCAGTTGGTCTGTCCCTCCAAAACTATCCAATGTATTGTTAGTTTATACTCATGCTCACTAGAGGATAATCCTAACCATTTTAGTGGCACCATACTTTTTTAATTGTGCCACCATCAGCTGAAAAATGTCCACTTGTGCACAAGAAATTTCAGAATAAAGGTCTTTTCAGACCAAACGCGAATAATTAATCTGTGCGAATAAATCACACGTCATTTTAAAAATTCTAACAATCTGTCTCTACGAGCCAATGCACACCGAATTCAAAACTTTCCTATTTCACAGGAGGGTTTTTTTTCAGCAGCTGTTTCGATTTCAGCAAATTTCAGATGCCGATATTGACCAATCCATCTGGTCTCACAGCATAGTGCCGTTTGACGAACAAAGTAAAGATCATAAAGATGACGAACATAAATACAAAAACATCTGGGGAAGCATTTGAACTGGTTTGTGATGGTGATTATTATACAGTATATGGTGAGTATTATAAGCTGACCATTATACCTTGTAAAGGCCATGTATCACATAACAGACACATACATAGCCACATACATAGCCTGGTCCCAGTACGGTCGCACCAAATGGCGTATGAATGACACGTTACCTTGAAAGTAATTCTGCGTGCAATAATAACGCCTTGCTTTTGGTGTTTCATGTGTACTCCATGTAGTATGTACTGACTGAGATGCAAATGCATCCGCGTGAATATGCTACACTCAGATAGTGACTTAGAATAAACAGTGAGAGAAAGAGACTGCTTATGGTAGGTGGGAGGGGAGGTGGATGGCTCCAAAAAATACAGGACTTTCAACCAGGAGGCCAGTGTTCGTGTCCCAAAGTGTTGTTGAGTTATTTTGAAGTCACGTTAGTGACGTTTGTGACGTGTTCTCTGTACTTGTGTTGCTTACGTATGTATTTTACTTAGTCTACGTAGTTTTTTCAAGCCCAACCATGATGTCTTTCCTAAACCTAACTAAGTAGTTTTGTTGCCTAAACATAATTTTGACCCCTGTGGCGTATGACTGAAAAAAAATACGTTTTCATGACACATTGAATGTCCTTAAAATGTTGTGCTATTTATACACCTTCCATGAGATTGGGTTGGATAAACAGATATAGACTGTATTCAGTCCAGTCATGAATGATGAAAACCATTGTAATGAAGCTTCTCTGGCGCCACCCATAACAAAAAACATTGCAACTTTTCTACACAGTTTTTCACACTTGGAATAACAAGCCTGCACTTTTTCAAGGTAGAGTGTGTTTATTATAGAAAAAACGACGATGAATCGATGATTGTATGAAACTTTTTTTTTTTGTGAAATGCACGGAACGCAACGACATGTGTCGGCATTGGTGTGAAAGGTTCGAACTCTAAAAATTGTCAACGAATATTCTACATTTTTTTTTTTTTCGTTTTCATCCCCAGTGTGAAAAGGCCTTAAGAGTCGCTGACTGTCTGTTTGTTTGTTCATTTTAGTTACTTTTTTTCAATTTTTTTCATTTTCATTAATCCTTTTAATGATTTTCTATAACCTTTCGATCATCAACCATTCATTTAGTGTAAATTCTTATAAATAAATGATATAATAAATAAATAAATAGCACTAAGCTTGTTAAAAAACACTGAGGTTGTGGTAGAAGGGTGGAATTACTCAACCCGATCTCATGGGAAGGCGTATAAATAGCACAACATTTTTACATCAACGTGGTAACGCATTTTAGGCTTTTCGTGTGTCATTTCACGCCATAGGGTTAACGTTGTGAAACGGTTTTTCGAGTATTGTCGTTGCCATGAAAATGATCTTGGTTATGTTTAGGCAACAAAACCACTTCGTTAGGTTTAGGAAAAACATCATGGTTGGTCTTAAAAGAAGTATGTAAACTAAGTTCGGGGTTCCCAGCAAAGCCCTGGACAGGCTCCAGAATGTGCAGAACTCAGCTGCCAGGGTTCCCACCCACACTGAGCCCTGGCAGCACATCACCCCCACCCTCATCCACATCCATTGGCTCCCGGTCAAGTCCCGCATCACCTACAAAATCCTCCTCCTCACCTACAAATCCCTCAATGCCCTGGCTCCTCAGTACCTATCTGACCTCCTCCACCCCTACATACAGTCCCGGAAGCTGAGATCCTCAGGCTGGGGTCAGCTCTCCATCCCCCACAAAAACCTGCAAACTTTTAGGGACAGAGCTCTCCGTGTGACAGCCCCCACCCTCTGGAACTCTCTCCCCATAGAGCTCTGCAACGCCCCATCTCTGGACAGCTTAAAAAAAACTCCTTAAAACCCACCTCTTCAACAAGGCCTATGGCCTCTAGCTACTGTTATGTTCTGTTTGTTGTGTCTATTATGTCTATATTAAGCGTCCTTGGGTTTTTGAAAGGCGCTATATAAATCCAAGTTACTATTATTATTATGTATAAAATAAGTACTTAAACAATGGAACATAAGTACGGAAAACACGTCCAAAAAAACGTCAATAATGTAACTTAAAAATAACTCAACAAAACTTTGGGATATGAACACCGGTCTCCTGGTTGAAAGTCTTGTATTTGTTGGACCCATCCACCTTCCCTCCCACCATAAGCAGTCTTTCTCACTTTTTATTCTACGTCAGTAGCTCTGAGCGTAGCATATTCACACAGATGTGTTTACATTGTCAGTACAGAATGACTGAATGAAGAAAGAAATTACCTACAAATTGCGGAGTCATTCATACGCCATTTGGTGAGATCGGGCTTAATTACCTGTGCGAAAATGGCTCACATGCTAAATTCAGCATAATGTACGTTTCCACAGTTCCATCAGGACAACAACAGAGTCGTGTCATTCTCACCACACTGCTTCCCTGAGATCCTCTTCTCTAACAGAAATACTGTCTACTTTGTCTGTCCACACTGTTAGGCTACTGACACTGCACAGATATTTCACATTAAAAGTCTTCCAGCTGTTCAAATGGCACAATGGTAGGGTCTTACTGGGACATGACAGCAGGAAGTGTTGAGTTTCATTGACAGCAGCTTAACACTGCATGAAGCAAAGTAGAATCGATTGGAATTAAATAATTAATGAAAACAACATTTCTGCTAGGGCAGAGAAAGTGAGAGCAGCAGAGTGGTGAGTAAGGCATGAGTCATCAAAACAACAGGTAAACTGGGCAAGGTAAAAAACAGACCCAGCTGTCTGGCTCAGAAGGTGGACTTATTGAGACAGTTTGAAACCATTAGCCTCCTGCCTGATTCGATTTTATTTTGACTACAAAACAAACTGGTGAGAGTCGGGCCAGAGCCTGGAGTCATGTTGGCAGGTGTCACTTCTTAAAGTTTCTGTGGCTTCCAGTGGATTATTGAAACAATTGCTGCTGGTATTCCCCTATAGAATGTGGAGATCTATATATCTATATACTGTATATACAGTATATCTGTGGAGGCTGGTCCATCGAGGCAGAGGAGGTTGCTCCTCCTGGTCAAATGACACTACAAGAGAGGTTATCCTCCCTTGGCTTGTTACCAATCAACAACCAACAGAATACAAGATTGGCATCGCGTTGGTCCAATGATGATTTCCAAATGAAGGCCTTTACAACAGGAGTCTAAAGTTTCCCTTTTTTATCGAGAAGCTATACTATTTGCGTTAGCCAACGCAATAGTTAGCTTGTTGTAGCAGCACTCCGTCTCCATCACCGGGATCCAGTCCCGGGTTGAGGGGAGAGCAGTAGCATGTCGGGCCGCCGCCCGCCACCGTAGTCTCGCTGTGGGTCAGCCCGGATGGCTGAGCGAGGGCCGACGCTGCCTGGGACCCGTTGCAGCAGCAGGACCCCGTGGGGAGTGGATGGAGAGTTCCGCTTTGCTGGGTCAGGCTCGGGGCTCGCTGTCAGCAGCACTGAGACCATATATGTATACATAAGATGGAGGTGCAAGTGCAAAGTAAGAGAAATAACTAAATAAAATAACATGACGCTGTATGGGTTGGTTCCAATTGCCTCCTGTCCTCCCCAATTTTTTTGAGTCATCAGCTGCCACTGACGTGGGAGTATACACCGAACTCCACATCAAAAAATCTAAACCAACCCTTTCAGTTATTTCCAAACTTAGCACGGCTAACGTTGACTCAGCTAGTGCTAGCGTTCACATTATTCATAACCTTATTGATTAGCTTCATGATTAGCTTACCAAACCTACGTCACTGTTTTTTGCTAACAACTAAGTAGGCGTTTCCATTTGAAAGAAATAGGAAAAGAACGCAGATGGACCCTTTAAGTTACATTACAGCAAAGTAAAATGAAATTAAAAACATCTAATTTGAGATTCTGGATATTTATCTTGAATCCTATTTATTTGAACAGGTACGCCGTTTCCTCAATGTCATCCAGTGAGCTTGTCGCTAATAGCCAGCACTTCTGTGCGTGATTCTTGGTGTTTAAGTGTTATAATAGCGGAAACACATTTATATTCATGAATGCAGCTTTGCTAATACAGAGAGGTTCGCTGGGTGCACGGCAGAGGAGGCACTCTTTATGTGATGCACCGCTCCCACAGCAGACCAGCAGTATCTCTCCAAACCTGCCGATGCAAAGGTTGTTTGCCCACATGCCATTAACCAGCACACTTCAACCAGCAATACTGTCTGTCAAGAGCTCCTCTCAATACCAGAGCAACGGCAAATTGTGTCTATTTTAACCGTGCCATCCTAGCAGAAAAAAACAGACAGTGAGGAAAACAGAGATAAAGATTGCCTTCTTATACTGTTTCAGCTACGTTACAACCACTCACTCCTAAGAGTTAGTCCTGATAAGAAATTGATATTCAGACCTTTAAGACTGAAGAGGACAAACACATTACACAGTGTTTATGGGTTAATCAATGAAGTCAGACTCTCTGATACATGTTTAATGAGGAAAATGAGAGATAAACAACATTTCCCAGCAATCAGCAGTAATCACCCTTTCTTAAAGGATGGTTCAGTTATAGCTTCTTTAACTTTAGAATAAAAGGCTCTAACATTGTATGCCACAATAATCAGGGGGAGTTGTTTCTATGTACATTTACCACATTTTGCCATGATGACTCACACACAGATTCACAAGGTGAAAACAAAACCAGCCACACGCTGACACGGCTGGTAACTATGAGAAGGATGAGGCAAACAATAAATAAAGAGCATTATTAAGAAGCTATGTTAAAATGATACAGATTTTAAACATCAACAACAGCTGATAGAATCTATCGATTTTGTTTGATTAATTAATTAATCATTTATTCAATCAAATGTAAAAAAAAACATTAAACGCTACCAAAGCCCAAGCAAGTCCTTAATATTCCTTACTCCGTCTGACCAACAGTCAACACTAAAATGCAATTCAGTTTGAGCACAGAAATGCAAGCAAGTGTGTTCATTAGAGAAGCTGTGCGCAGTCACTGTTTAGGATTTTCACTTAATAAATGACTTGAATGAAGAATTAGATCAGAATAGTCAACAAGTAATTTTCTCTCTATCAACAAAATCCCCAGAGCCAGGCTGTGACAGACAAGACAGACCGAATATCATCTTTCATGAATGAACCAACTTCATTAGTTTATTGGTGAATCAATAAACAACAAGTGGGAAAACTGCAATGATGTAAATTGAGCAGGCTGTTCTCATACACCGTTAGTAGTTATACCGCGTAGCGAGGAGGTCGGGGTGGATGGGTGCATCCAAAAACACCACACTTTCGCCCAGGAGACCGCTGTTTGTGCCCCCGTGTGAAACTAGAAGTCAACGTTGATTTCTTTGACACCTAAGTTCCATACTCAAGTTACGCCAATTCCACGATCTTTTCTTAACCTTAACTAAGTAGTTTTTGTCACAGAACTCCCGTACTTAAGTTAAGCCACTTCCGCGATCTTTTCTTAAACCTAACTAAGTAGTTTTTGTCACAGAACTCCCGTACTTAAGTTAAGCCACTTCCGCGAACTTTTCTTAAACCCAACTAAGTAGTTTTTGTCACAGAACTTCCGTACTTAAGTTACGCCACTTCCGCGATCTTTTCTTAAACCTAACTAAGCAGCTTTTGTCACAAAACTTCCTAACTTAATTACGCCACTTCCGTTGTCTTTTCTTTAACTTAACTAAGTAGTTTTTGTCACGGAACTTCCGCACTTAAGTTACGCCAATTCCAAGCCTTTTCTTAAAGCTAAGTGTTTTTTGTCACGAAACTTCCTAACTTAAGTTACGCCACTTCCGGGATCTTTTCTTTAACTTAACTAATTAGTTTTTGTCATGAGACCTCTGTACTTAAGTTACACCACTACTGCAATCTTTTCTTAAAGCTAACTAAGTAGTTTTCGTCACGAAACTTCCTAACTTAAGTTACGCCACTTCCATGATCTTTTCTTAAACTTAACTAAGGAGTTATTGTCACAAAACTTCCGTACTTAAGTTAAACCACTTCCGGTGTGGTGTAACTCAACCCCGATCTTTTCCTAAATCTAACTAGCTTTAGTTTTTTTTGTAGTTTTGTTGCCTAATCCTAACTAAGTGGTTTTGTTGCCTAAACCTAACAAAGTTGTTTCTTGTGAAGACAGAAGTTTATTTTGAAAAGACTGGAGTGGAAATTGATTTTGGACAATTGTACGAGAATGCATGAAAAATGAGGAATAACTTTTCGGAAGATATCATATGAACCGTTGTATGAGAATACATTGAAATACGCCATTTACATTACCTACATATAACAGCTCGGCACATGTTATCCTAAAACCACAATGTGACAAATATATAGCTGCCGTTTAGAAAGTACTTAAATTAAGCCACTTCCGCAAGCTTTTCTTAAAGCTAACTAAGTAGTTTTTGTCACATATCTTTCTAACTTAAATTACGCCACTTCCTCGATCTTTTCTGTAACTTAAGTAAGTAGTTTTTGTCATGGAACCTCCTCACTTAAGTTACACCACTTACGCAATCTTTTCTTTAGGCTAACTAAGTATTTTTTGTCACGAAACTTCCCAACTTAAGTTACGCCACTTCTGCAATATTTTCATAAACCTAAGGAGTTTTTTTCATGAAACCGGTGTGGTGTAACTTAACCCCGATATGTTCCTAAATCTAACTAGTTTTAGTTTTTTTTGTTGTAGTTTTGTTGCCTAAACCTAACCAAGTTGATCTTTTCCTGAACCTAAGCGATTTTGTTGCCTAAACCTAACCAAGTTTTTTCTTGTGAAGACAGAAGTTTGTTTTGAAAAGACTGGAGCGGAAATTGATGCTGGACAATCGTATGGAAATGCACGAAAAATGAGGAATAATTTTTCGTAAGATATCATACGAACCGTTGTATGAGAATACATTGAAATAAGCCATTTACATTAGGTAGCTATAACAGCTCGGCACATGTTACCCTAAAACCACAACGTAACAAATATATAGCTGCCGTTTAGAAACCTGTATTTGTCATGTGTATGGTGCTGTATCCATCCCCATCCAGATCCATTACAGGCTTAATGGTCAAACGCATTTCAGAAATACAACAATTAGAATGATCTTTATTGAATTAGATTTCTGGTTTGTGTTAGCTAGAGTGTGGCGGGATTGACTTCTATATGGTGGTCAGTGGTCAATGGTCATTTTGCATTATACTGTATGTGAGAGTAGTGCAAAATGATTTCTCTTGTCAGCACAAAGGAAAAAACAAACAGACATGCAGGTGTTTCAATAGCAACATCCCCACAGGAAAGAATTTCCAGCTTAAAACCTTCAAAGCCAGCAACCAATTCTTCTCCCCCTGCTGAATACATTTAGAAGAGAAACCTGAAATCCTTCAGGGATTGAAAGTGGCTAACACCCCCACACCTGCACACAAACCAGGCAAACATATGTCTCGCTGCTCTAATGCTGCATTTTAAAAGCTGCTTCAACAACTTCTTCAAGTCTTATTTCGACTGCTTCTCTTTCGGCTGATCAAATCCTCCCAGGATGTGTGTTTCTCCTGTAACCTTTCACGTGAGGGATCAAACTGTAGCTCAGTGTGCACCAACAGAGCTGCACAATGCAATATGTACAGTATGTTGCACATACTACGAAAGAATCAGTCTGTTCAGGGTCCGAAATTAACATCTGCCAAGCGCCAAATGCGGGTAGATTTTCTGTTTGGCAGGTAAATCTCTAAAGGCTATCTGCCACAGTGGCGGGTAATTGTTCGTACCAAAAATAGCCGTAATATTTACGGGCTAGAGAGAGCAACCGTGTGTGCGACAGTGAGTATGAGGTCAGCAATAACGTTATAGCTGTGAACGTAGCAGTACAGTGTGCTTTTAGTCTAGGCTGTTTGTCGGTGAATAAATGCTACAGCTCCTGAAGACCCAAGCCAAGTACCCGTGTCTTGCTTGCCACCTGCTGATTAATGAAGGGGGTTAGCCCCGAAGTTAGCGACAACAATGGCTCAGGCTCACCTAAGGTGGGCTGACCTTTAAGAAAACATAATGCCTCCGGCCACAGCTGTTGGGAGCGCTGAGGTTTAAAAATCACAAAAGAATGTAACTCCTGTTATATGGGTATGAAAACTTCAAAGAAAGGAAGGAATCTAATAATGGACTCATACATATCTATCTAGATAATAAACAGATAGAAAAAAAAGCAAATCCTCTGTCCCAACAGAAATACTTGTGTCCTACACATTTTGCCTGTATCCCAGGAAGAAAGGGGAAAACTAGAGTTTTAACACAAAGTTTAAACTTTTTTATAACCTGGTTTTGGTGCTGCAGCCCCCTCAGCACCTCGACCTCCTGAGTCCATGCTATGTGCCTAAATAATCATAATAAATAAACTAAGGCTGTCAAAGTTAAAGCAATAACGCAAATTCATTTCAAAACCACTAATTTCTTTAACGCCACTTTAAAGGGCGATTTTTAGGTTGTAGCGGGCTCAGTTTTAAAGCTAGAGTGAAGATACTGGCATCCTATGAAGTTAAAGAAATTAAGGAAACCATTGGTACCAACCACGTCATACTATGAAGGAGGCTAAATAACGCTCCAAACATACTAGGTAGTACGTAGGGGTCCCTTGACCTCTGACCTCAAGATATGTGAATGAAAATGGGTTCTATGGGTACCCACGAGTCTCCCCTTTACAGATATGCCCACTTTATGATAATCATATGCAGATTGGGGCAAGTCATAGTCAAGTCAGCGCACTGACACACTGACAGCTGCTGTTGCCTGTTGGGCTGCAGTTTGCCATGTTATGATTAGAGCATATTTTTAATGCTAAATGCAGTACCTGTGAGGGTTTCTGGACAATATTTGTCATTGTTTTGTGTTGTTAATTGATTTCCAACAATAAATATATACATGCATTTGCATAAAGCAGCATATTTGCCCACTCCCATGTTAATAAGAGCATTAAATACTTAAAAAAATCTCCCTTTAAAGCTGCAGTATGCGAGATTGGCGCAAATATGATTTAAAAAAGTTATTTTTAGAAAACGGCTGCTATATCGTGACAGTAGTACATGAAACAGGTAACCTGAAAAAAATCATGTTCCTCTGTGTCCTACTGTGTCCTCCGGTGCTCCTAACTGCATCTGAAGGATTTCACTTACCGGAGGAAAACAAGGTCCGCTGTCCAGCTGCAGTCTATGAGAGCCGGCTGTCAATCACTAGCGCACTCCGACCAAGTGTGACAAGTTAAAAGAAGGCTATAAGAGTATTACTGTTAATGCAAAAGCATAGTAAGTTCATAGGAGGCTAAGTAATGATGTTAAAATCTGTAATGAGGTCAAAAAGATCATACATTACATCATATATACAAGAATTGTCTAAAACCATTCAAAGTGGGTAAAATAGTTAAAACCTGTCATATGTTGTTTAAAAAGGGTTAAAACGTTATGTTACATTGTTTACTTTATTCTTTATTGTAAATGTAAGATGCAAAAGTAGTGATCTGAGATCTACAAGATGGCCTTAATCCAGGGTCCTGAGATCGATTATTTCTGTCTCCACCCACATACCAGGGGAAGTTGCGGTATTTCCTCATTAGAGTAAAGTTCTCAGTGAGGAAACATCACCATCACTCTCCTGATTATTTCGCCCCATTTTCAGGTATGTTGTCGGTGTTAAAACAAAGTTAACATGGTTGTAATGATCCGTTAATATGTCATGAGTTTTCCAGAGACTTTATGTGACATTTTGAGTGAATTAAAGTTAAGTTTGGCCGAGTGTAGTAAAATGTGTGTGTGAGCGAGGTCCCCATTTGGAACATAAACCAACATAAACCAACCACGGACGTGCCGAGCGCCGCCGCCATTTTGTGAATTTACATGTACACATATTGTTGTGTTTTGCACTGTTGTCGATATAATAAGAATGTTTCATGCACTTAAGTGATTTGTATGACAGTTTATTGCCTTAAGCTATTTTGTAGTGGCAGTAATATTAGAGAAGATAAGAAGTATGTCTCAGGTAAATACGGTGTAACTGAAAAGTGGTGTGTACTTTCTACTACTCTCTAAAAAGATACATTTCCTGTTTTTGTATTTTGTAAATTGTTGTATCTTTGTAAAAGCTCTTGGATTAGAGTAAAGTTCTCACTGAGGAAACATCACCATCACTCTCGTGATTATTTCGCCCCATTTTCGGGGGCGTAACACAAACGGTCAAACTAGGCAGCGCTGATCAAATATGAATCAATATTCTGTTACTGTAATGCCTATTTCTCACCTCAAATGCTTTCAGAATCATCTTGTAATGTACGGTTTAGCTGTAAAATGAGAAAGTTTGTGACGAGGCCGCAATTGTAAAATCTGTTGAAGGACGCCAAGCTCTGGTCACATGACCGGAGCACAGCCAATAGGAACGCTCTCTCTCTCTGAAATGACCTGTGATTAGTCAAAATCTGCCGTCACAGGCTAGATTTTTCTAAAGCCTGAAAACAGAGACATGATGAGGAGCAGAAGTCTAGTTTGCTCTCAGACCACTTGAATAACAATATGCTGAAAGGTTATTATGGAGTTTTTGCCAAATTATGCCCAAAAATTGTTGAGTACTGCCACTTTAAGGTACATTTTGAACAGATAAAAAAATGTGATTAATTTGCAATCAATTGAGATTAAATATTTTAATCAATTGACAGCCCTAAAATAAATACATATTATTAAGACATACAAGTACTGTATTAATTTAAAAGGTCATGTAAATGACTTTAAACTGTATCTTTGTATGCTCCATGCACCCCAACCCCGAATTTGAACAGTCTCAAACTGGAGTGGACTGACTTGATACTTTTAGAAAGATAGATACTTTATTAGTCCCAGCTGGAAATTTCATTGTTACAGCAGCAGCTTAGCAAAAAGACAAAAGTATTGTGCAAAAACACTATACAATACTTATCAATACAATAACTTATACTTATACTACAAACAATCAGCCTCTGTAGCAACAGCAAAAAAAGTTAACGTAAAGCGTTCAGCCCTGACCGACATACTGTACATCAGCTGTGCACTGTGGATTTTAATGCAAAGCCGCTATCTGGATCTGTTTATATCACAAAAATATCTGTATTCCAGCCTACACCGGAAGTAGTTGGATACTGTCTGTCTCATTTCCCATGGAAAATTGTTTTCTACTGCTATTTACACTATGCACAAGTTTAACAAGTCACAAAATATACTAAATTGCATTATATTGTATTTCTACCTTTTTCATTGTATCATGTACCAAAATTAATCAAACAAAAAATGTCATAATGCTGCCATGAAAAGAAAAAGGTGAACTGAGTCATGCAGGTTTTCTTTAAACAGATGGCCTTGAAACCCGCCCTCAGGCCTCGAGCCTGGGACCCCTTTAGAAGTCTGTGAGCAACAAAAAACTAGGGATGCAGTGTCCAGATAACGATAATGATACCTGGACTTTGGGTATAGGCCGATACAGAGCACCGATCCGATACCAATGTTTAATTAATAAGCTGTATGCATCAACATCAGGCTTATCTTAATCATTGCTTTCCTAACTTTGTAAAACAAATAAATAAATAGATATGAATTTACTGAATTGTTTATTATTAAAATAATAAATCATACAACAGCAACTTGGTAAAAAATCTTCAAAATTAACAGGAATTATGCGTCAAGTGTAAACCTTTATAATGCAGCAACAAATTGGTCAAAACTTAAACAGGAATTAAAATTCCAGTATATAATGTATATAGTATATAAACAGAGAACTGAATTGAATAGATCGGTCCCATTGTCACCGATACCCGATCCAGCTATTTGAGTCAGTATCGGCCGGACGCTATTCTGTCTTTCAGAGGTCGTAGCGGGCTCAGTTTTAAACCTAGAGTGAAGATTCTGGCATCATATGAAACTAGAAAACCTGAGGAATCCATTGGTATCAAGCATATCATACTAGCTCGAGAAGGAGGCTAAATAATGCTCCAAAGTTACGCTAAATTTTGGCGAGGAAAAACTGGCATGGTTATTTTCACAGGGGTCCCTTGACCTCTGACCTCAAGATACTGTATGTGAATGAAAATGGATTATGTGGGTACCCACGAGTCTCCCCTTTAAAGACATGCCCATTTTATGATAATCCCATGCAGTTTGGGGCAAAAACCATGCAGTTTTTTGCATGCAGTATAAATGTGTTATTTTTGCCTATTCTAAAATGGTTTATTTCTGGTGTTTTCCTAAAATTTAATAAAAAAAAAAATCACAATATATTGCCTTGCTTACAGTATCGCAATATGTCGCAATATATTGAATCGTTACGCCTGTATCATGATACGTATCGTATTGCCAGATTCTTGCCAATACACAGCGCTAATGCTGATGATCATTTCCTAAACAAGATTTGGAGGTACTTATTTGAGAAAGCCAGTCGACACCAGGACAGCCTGTTTGTGGTTAGGGTTGTTGCCTAAACCCTAATGCCCCTGATGCACTGGTTAGGTTTAGGCAACAACTTAACCACAAACAGGTTGCCTAAACCTAACTAAAGTGTCGCCCCTGACGCACTGGGAAGGGCGCACTTCACTGAAATCTGCGCCGCACTGTGGGTTCACATAAATAGAGCCTCTAGCCTCAACAACTAAATACTCTAAGGTAATATTGATTGCAGGACAATTGCATTGCATTACATCGTGCAGGTGTTTCTATTTTTCTACAGCTGGGCCACCTTGAATTCCACAGCAGTTGCCAAAACACTTGCAGGAGTTCAACAGCTCAAACAGTGCAGCTGGCCATAAAAGTATACTGTCGTCAGCTGAGACTCCCAGGAGAGCCTTGTTAAACCCACAGCAAACTAAAGGGACAGAGAGAGGCCAAGAGAGAGAGGCAGGAGGACAGGAGGTAAGGCTCAAAGTATCACACAACTAATTAAAGTGGCACCAGGACTAAAGGGCACAGAGAGGACAATGACTGGCTCATTATTTACAACTCTTTATCTCAGCTTTAATGGGAAAACCAGTTCCTAATTGCAACAAATAAGTCTTGCCAGAGGTTCACGGGGCTGCACATTAAATCATTAGCAGGTTCGACCCAGTCTGTCTCTGCTGTTTATACACTGAATCACACATTGGATTTTCCCCCTCACCTCAGACATACAGCTGATGGTTTCTAGTCAGCGTGGGCAGAAAAAGTTGTTTGTAATTTGGACTACATTGGCTACATTCACACACACTACACACAGACATACACAGTCACATCTGGTTACTCTGGATAATTCACAATCCTCAGGTTTTATAGGACTACATGGTAAAAAGTAAGTACATTTACTCAAGTGCTGAAGTTAAATACAATTTTGAGTTTTTTTATTTGAGTAGATCCATTTGATGCTACGTTATACTTCTACTCCACTACATTTATATTACAGCTGTAGTTGCTACTTATAAAACAGATCAAGATTTTAAATTAATAAATACATGACAAGCTTATAAAATCAGCACAATGTTAAAGATTAAACTATAGGTACTGAACCATTTAGGCTTGTGACCCGTCACATTTCAGATGACTGAGTTGTTACCAAAGAGATATTTACCCTCAAACTTCTCACATGGTTTGGTTTTAATTCTGAGGTCTAAAATGGTACTGATCTGCCGCCAGCTATTTTGACAAGCATATTTGTCACTGTGCAGCAGCAATGAAACATTGTACAGATGTAGGTAATTGCTGACTCGGTATTAGCTTGTCTTCAAAACTTTCCGGCATTATTGTCGCTGCTGTTGCTGTGCCTACTGACTCCTGATCCTGTCACAGATATCACCATACTGCCTCTTTCGTTCATTTGCGTATTGCATCTTGCGGAAGCATAGCATTAATTTTTGAGGACGTGCAAAACCAACATTCCATGTGATAATCCAAAATAACTCATAAGTTCTGCTTTTCTTACTCAAAAACGAGTGGTATAATTTCATGTAAATGAGGTTTATTGTCCATAAATTCCAAAAGAAGTGTAGAATTTGTGGTAATGAGTTGGAATGAAGTTAGCTAAGAAGGTGTAACACAGAATTGGGCGATAATTATTCTTTATGCCCTATATAAACAGTCAAACCAGACCGGGTCAATTCTGACCTGGGAGGACCACAGGTGTCGTTATGTACTGCCATTAAAAAAAATGAAATGCTTTCAAAACAATATATCAACAATATCCTGATTAAACTTTGACATACTCTATATCAGTCTGTGATAATCCATCAGCATTATGTTTCTCTGATAATAGCTATAGTCAAAATAATTAATAATTTCGGGGGGGGGGGGGTTTACTCAAAAATGTATTTTTAATTAAAGGTTTATTAACCATAAAAAAATGTTAAAACAAAAATGTTAAAGTTGTGGTAATGAGTTGGAATGAAGTTGGCCAAAAAGTAGTTACACAGAATTGACCCGGGAGGACAAAAGTTGCACGGTTGACGGGAAGACAATAGGAGGGTTAATAACGAGGCCCACAAAGATAAAACTCTCCAATATTTCACCAATAAATCAAAGATTAGGACTTTTCAGACTGATGAACAGAAAACGAAAATTAGCATAATAAGGGACCTTTAATGCTCTGCTTTGTTTATCTGATGTTTTTTTTTCTTGGCATTGTACTCCCCTGACGCTGTGACATACAAGGCGTTGCTCTGCAGCCCTGCCCAGCAGTATCCAGGGGAGCAGCAGATTGCCGGGGCCCGGGGCTCTGCCAGGCTCAGTGGGTCACATCCCCTCAGAGCCTGGGCCAGGCTGCCGTTGAGCCAGAAGCCAAACCTCCCGCCACCGGGGACGTCACGCTCCCAGAGAAACAGGGCCAGCACCCCGCCAGTCCTCTCCTTATTCAGCTCACAGCTGACTGTACGGGCACATCATGTACTGGACATATGGGCATGATTCATATCCGCCGAAGGAATCGCTCGTATGACAAACTAAACTCTAAAACCTCAAAGTAAAGACAAGTAGGGACAAGACAACGAAGACCGACAAGAATAAGCTCTGCAAGACATAAACTAGCCATTAGTGACAATGTGGGAGATCACAGCAGGACAGCAGCTCCGGTCTGAGGCATGAACATGCAAAATGTCAGCTGCAAAACGTGGACATGAACATCTTCACATTAGACATGTATTTACACACTGTGCTCTAATTGGGCAGTTATTTCCCTCCATTTCCACTATACTAGTGCACAACTAAGTGATTCATTTCCTGGACAAAGTGTTTCCGCAAGTGTTTCAACACACCGTTTTTATGCATTAAACTCCCTGTATCTTGTTCAAGTTATCTCAAAGAATCAGGAAGCTGTTAACCACGACAATCAGCCATATTTTGTACTTTTATGTAGTTGAGATGGAGTAAAAAACATTGTGCTACTGTTTCCCAAGGGAATTAAAACAAGTGTGATTGGTTGTCTCTCCTGCATGTTGGAGGATATTTTAAATTTCTCTACTTCCCCAGGTCGTGCAGCTGAGCTACTTTGAGGTCTTGACATTAGATATCGGTCTGATGAGGGATAAGCCTCTCGGAGTAGGGGGCTATATTTCTGGGGTTCCAGTTAGGAATGCACCGATATCACTTTCTTTCAATACAAGTACTGACATTTGGGTACTTGTCGATACCAAGTACCGGTATGAGTACTTAATAATACCATTACAGTTCTAACAGTGACTTTGACTTCATCAGATGATCCTCACTTTCTGACTTTAGCAAATTAAATATACAACATGATATTTTAACATTCAACTTTGTGTTTTTGTGATACAAACGGAGCATAGTTTGTAGTAGGGAAATTAATAATTAACCATTTCTATATTAAATTTAAAAAAGCTAAGCAAAACTCAGAGGAGTGGCTTGTCGATTTAAGGAGAATAGCTAACTTAAAGATCAGTCCACCTTCAGTGCGCCTGAGCCGGAGATGTCACTAACTTCGGGGCTAACCCCCCTTCACTTTAATCAGCAGGTGGTAAGCAAGACACCTATTCACCCACAAATAAACTGTACACCGACTGCACTGCTATGTTCACAGCAGTAACGTTACTGCTATATTCACCATCACACACGCTCTCTCTCTCAACTGGACACTTATTAACATTACAGCGGGCTTTTAGAACACTGGCTTAAACCCCGACAGAGTCTACCAGGCAGACACACAGCTGACAACCTCGCAGCTGAACTAATTGATGGGATGGAGGCTAAAATGGCTGCAAGAGTAGTTTTACGAATATGATCACAAGTACATGAGCACAGTATCAGACCCGATAACCGTTACTGGTATCAGTATTGATACATCCCTAGTTCCGGTGTAGTCAGTGGAAATCAGAGCTAAGACTTCCATTTCCGTGCGCTGCTCATTGTTTACAGTCCGATTAGCAACTTGAGATGCGAGACTGGAGTTGGAGTTGAGAGACGACATGTATGGCGGGGTTATTTCACAAGTAGCCAGTTTACAAGCTCATTTTAAACCAATAGACCTTTTCAAACTTGACAACATAAACATTCTAAATGGGCCCCTTTGTATTTCCTGTTGCAATGTTTGTTAATGCAGTAGCTGACAGGAAGTAAACTTGGACCAAAGCTGTTGCCTTAGCAACAGAATGGCAATGAAAAGGTCAATAAAAAGCTGAATCATTGTCAGACGATAGCCGGTGGGTACCCAGATTGTATTTTGGCCAATGCGTTCCGCCTCTTTTGCTCTCCACACGGGCTGTTTACCTGCATTCAACCACAAAGCCTGCTCAAACGTGATTGGTCAGTACTACCTTCCAACGCCAAAATCTTGACCTGGCCTACATGCATATGATTGCAGAATCTGTTTATAGAGATTACATAAAGAGTAGTACACAGCCCACACTAAATACATCACCATGGATGCCAATATGTAATAAATATACAGTTTGCATCGATCCCATCAGCCTGCTGTTACCAGCAAGAACAGACAGTGGCGATGAACACATTGTCAAAGCTACATAAGATGTCATTGTCATACCTTGTCAAGCACATCCTCATTTTGCAAAGGCTGGAGATTTGCTTGTGGTATAATTTTCCTGCTACCTGTGAAGGAGCAATATCCAGGTTTTAAATAGAACCTGAAAAAATACAAATCCTGAATAGCTCAGAGACAATACCACTAGCATACAGGGAGGAGCGATAAGAGCTAATATAGCTGAGAGAACAGCATTCATTCAGTTGATTTCAGTCCGAAAGGAAAGGTGACATTTGAAGCCTATTGTCAAATTCAAATGAGAATACACTTTCTACCAATATAAGTGTGGATTAGGTACTGAATGTCTAAGAACTGGCACAGTAATGGCTGAATTAAAATGGGGAAGTGGTTGACAATAATCTTAGCCCGAGCCACAATGACTCACTCAGTGGCTGGATTTGCTTGGCCAGATTCAGATTTGAGCTGGGGCCAAATCCAGGGGAGCAAAGTCAAGGGTAAAGCAAGGGTAGAACAAGAGGGTCAAAGGAGGAGGTCAACACTGTGAGCCAAGAAAGGAGCGTCCAAGCTGAAGTGTCACTAATTCAAGGAGGACAGGACAGACAGGGGATTCTATTGGATTTAAGTGCTTGAAGGGATTTGTTGAAGGTGCTCTTTGGTTTGGGCTAATTGGTAAATGAGAGATAAAAACTATGAAAAGAAAGAAGTCAGTAAGGAGCCAAGATGGCTGCTTTGCTTGTATGGTCTATACTTTTATTATTTATACTCTTTCCGTCTTTTGCAGCTCTTTTCGATCACATTACCTCTCGCCTCTACATAGTAGTTATGTTTGTCAGCTTATCTTTAGCTCTCTAGCTTTGCTGTCTTCGTTAAGTTGAATATCTAGATTTGTATTTTACTGTACATTTGCCCTTGACACTGTGCATAAGCAACCCGATCTCATTAAAACATCTAAAAATCTGATGTATTCATTGGAAATTACCAATTATGGTAAATGGACTTGCATTTATACAGCGCTTTTCTAGTCTTCCAACCACTCAAAGCGCTTTACACTACATGTCAGCATTCACCCATTCAGAGACACATTCATACACTGATGATAGAGGCTGACATACAAGGAGCCAACCTGCCCATCAGGATCTAATCTAAATGCTCATTCACACACTGATGGCGCAGCCTTCGGGAGCAATTTTGGGGTTAAGTGTCTTGCTCAAGGACACTTCGACCTTCTGATTGGTGGACGACCTGCTCTACCTCCCAATAGCCACAATTAGTACATATGTATATTAGTAAAGTGAACTAGAAACACTGCTGTCTTGAGGGTTGAAGTTTTACAGTGTTTTATTAATCCTAACTCAAACACACTTATTTAATCTAAGTGAATTTCGGGCCGAATGAAATGATTGGACGGGCTTATTACAGTCCTGCGACAGCCACAGATACCAGATTTTTTTTTTTGTCAGAGCATTTGACTTATTCATTGCTGTCTGGGTATAATGAGAATTTCAACAAATAAAATAAAAATGTTTTTGAAAAACATTACCAACCCTACCAAAACCCTAGCTTTAACGATAATAAAGCAGTAGCGCTCCAAAAAGCTCTTATATGCCACAGCAGAAGTGTTTTTTTCAAACTCATGATATCGTTTTGATGTGTTCCAACCTGTTGTGGTCATGCAAATAATTACTGTTCTCTCAGAGAAGCAGAGGTGGAAGGAATGACTTTGTTATAGTACCACAAAACCTCTTAGAAGGAGGTTAAAGTGGATGGTTGGGAGTACAAATGTGCTATGCGGCAGCCCCATCGCTCTGACTTCTCTTCACCAATGCATGTCTATAGGTCCTGTGTGTGTATTTCAGGCCTGTGTTTGTGCGCATAAAAGAAAATAACAACGGAGTGAAAAGAAAAATGAATTTCCCCAAGTAGATACTCTCTGCCTTGATGAAGAGGCATTCATCAGTGAACTGTGCTTGTGTCTTCATGGGATTTCATCTTATCAGTATAATGTTTTCCTATCATCATGGGCTGAGGTCTCTGCCAGTACAGTAAGATTATTTCAGTTAAAAAAATCAACTTGTTTGAAGAATTTTGCAGAAAATACATGATAAGACAAATCACTGCACTACAATCATGAAAAACTACACTTATTAACTGACACTTCTAAGAACGATTTGATTTTGATTTGTATTAGAAACAGTTATGATCATCTCATTGCTCTGGATTTTTGTTTTAAGTAGTTTTGCTGCCTACACCTAACCAAGTCAATCTTTTCCTAAACCTCACTAAATAGTTTTGTGCTTAATTATGAGAATACGTTGTTCAGTAACAATGCTAGGGTATGGTCATGATTTAGAAATGAACGGTAAGGTTGGGAAAAAAAAATCGATTCACCTATGTATCTATCTATGTATGTATATTTTTTTTACGATTTTGAGGGTCCGCGTGGATACGGCCTCCACCTTCACATGTTTTATCCAACGTGGAAAACACTACACATACAGTAAAGTATGGAAACACTTCAGGTTTCACACATTGCCAGGAGAAGCAGAGCTAGACATCACGGCTAAAGCTGCATGCTAACTCTGTCATGGACAGAAAACGCTTTTCGACTTGGCGAAGTTAGTAGTAGTAGTATTATACACGTGGTTTTCAAAATAAGGTGTTAACAAAGGGAACTGTATACATAAAATACAAATATGGAAATAAGATTTACTGGATTATATTCACCAGAAGTATAAAACATTACAAGTCCCTTATTAGCTAGCGACGGAACTGGCAAAGTTAGCGGAAGTATACATAGTCGCATATGTATACTATACTATACCATGTCCGGTTTTCAAAATAAGGTGTTAAAAAAATTAAAAATAAACAAAGGGAACTGTATATACAAAATACATATATAGAAATAAGATTGATTGGATTATTTTCACCAGAAGTATAAAACATTACATGTCCATTATAAATTAAAAAGGAAATACCACTAATTTGTGAGGGAAATATCTTTATTTTTTTATTTTTGTGTTGCTGGATATTTTTTTATAAATGCCTGACAATGACTGATATATTTGACTTCAGGACATCTCTGACTAGATACATGCTGAAAATCAAACATTTTAATGTATTAATTTAGATATTATCCAAAGTAAAAGTCCCTAGAAGTATGTGATTCAACTTTTTCCCATGGCCTAGTGTGAAAAAAGATCTAAAGTACAAAATCTAAGAACAAAAATCGCAATAAATCACACTACAAATCGTAATACTTGTAGAATCGCATTACTTAAAAATCGTAATACATATCGAATCGACCAATCAAGTATCGTGATAATATCGAATCGGGAGATAGTTGAATCGTCTCAGCATTAACAAATGGAAGAACAATCTGTTGTTTTTTTTTTACAGTATCAAACTTATATTTACAAAATAACACAATTACTCTATTGACACTTTTGATACCAATCCATCTATCACTCCCTTCAAGGCGCACAGCTGTTGAGCAGAACAGAAACATTAAGTTAGCATAAGGCATTTATTTACATCCATCTCACATCCAGGCTGTGGCACTCAATTTGTTTCAGTACACATATTAAAATCCCATTTCTCTTTCCATCAGCAAAATATTGAAAATGACATTACCTCTTCTCATAATATTTACATCCTTTGAAATAAACTCAGCAGGCAGCAGGCTGTAGTTTACTCAAGCTGATTGACTCACCTTCCTGAGGAGGATTTTATGAAGTTATATGACAACAGTTTGGTTAATAGTTTCCTACTGTATTAGTAACACCACCTCTGTCCAGATGTCCTGACTTTAATCCAAAAAGATCTCTGTCTAGGTTGCCTTTAGACCCCATTTCCACCTGGTATTACCATGTGAACTGTATCTGGATATCATATTTGGATAAGGAAAAATAGATGTTAATGCAGATGTCAATGCACACATAGATTGCAATCAGAATAGATTAGCCAGACCACATATGGAAGTGGTCTACCACCAGGTGTGAATGCAAAAGCCTTGGATTAGAGGCCATTATCCAGATATCCAGACACAGAGTACATGTTAGTACCATAGATTGTACATGAGAAGTGGACGTAGTCGCCGTGACGTCATCCATTGGTTTGTGGACGGTTTTGAAGCGCAAGTTTGGCAATTTGGCCGACGCCATCTTGTTTTTTTGCAACCAGAAGTGACACGAGAGGGTGAAGCTATGTACAACCGAACACTGAATAAAACATTTTTAGGTGACCAAAATGTTACAATTAACTTCCATGAACTGAAAACACACTGTGAAAGGATTAAAGTTCTAAGATGAAAACACTGACAGCTCCCGGACAACGTGGTGGTAGCGACCTGTCAGTCACAAGGTAGCCCCGCCCTAAAGCATACCCTGCTTTATGGTCTATTTGACTCTAAATGGGACCATAATTTACTAAATGAACATCATGCTGTATTGGAGAAGACTTGAGACTTGAAACCATAAACTCATGTTTACAATGTTTACTGAGGTAATAAATCAAGTGAGAAGTAGGCTCATTTTCTCATAGACTTCTGTACAATCAGACTTCTTTTTGCAACCAGAGGAGTCGCCCCCTGCTGGCTGTTAGAAAGAATGCACGTTTAAGGCACTTCAGCATTGGCTTCACTTTTCAGACCCGGAGGTCGGCGCCTGGTTAATACCAGGTGTGCTCTCAATTACAATCTAATGCCTCTTAAAGCTGCAACAGTTAATTTATATGTAAATATACAGCTGTTTAATTACAATAAACCACAGAATGGAGCCACAGAAGAGTCTCATCCCCCCTAACTAAAGCATCCAAAGAGAAAACTGAGCAATATCCACAGGTATCTCCTATACAGCAGTGGGTTGTGAGTGTTTCAAAAATAGCAACCTCTGTTATTCTAAAAGAAGGAAGGCGGAGGATTTATTTATTGTAAAGTCAAGCAATGGCCAGAATAAAGGATCTGTTTAATTTTTCTGAATACAATTCTCACATGCGCATGTAGATTGACATGTTTATTGGTCCCTGGAATCATTCTCCCTGGAATGGCGTTAGGAAGGGAACGCTTCATGGCCAGTATGAAGAGGAGGGAACAAATACAGCGACCAATGACTATTTCAATGTACACATGGCCATATGAGAATTATGAGAAAAAATATGAACCCTACCAAATGCTGCTGGGTCACATTTTATACATGATGTGACCAGTTACAAAATGAGATGCGGTAGAATTGAAATTGAAAAAGCGGATGAGGTGATCATATTTATGAACGGCTTAATCAACATTTTTTATTATCTATTTCTATCATCATTACTATCAGTGCTAATTCACTGTAAAAAAAAAAAAAAAAAAAACACACACACACACCATCTGCCTTTGGCTGTAGATTTGTGATCCTGTGTGTTCTGCACTCTGGACCATCCAGACAACTGTAGTCCTGTTTCCACTTAAAAACTTAAGGTAAAGTTAGGCTCTGCTGTTGGCTTCCCGACTCATTAAAAAAAGAGAAAGAGCGATCGGGAGGGTGAGCGGTAACATTAGAAGAGGGAGACAGCACAACGGTGCTGTGAATGAGAGAAAGAAGTTATTTTCTGATGGTTTCATGTCGGTTACGCTCTAAAGCACAAATAAATAACCCTCAAACACTTAACATGATTTACTGTGGAGACAGATACTTACTCTTAGTTTCATTTTCCTCTGCTGCGTTTCATTTATTACATCCAACGTGCATCAGTAAATATATGCAGCAGTAAATGTCGTCGCAGTGAGACAAAATCTAACGTTTATTTATTTTATTTTATTTTTTCCAGCATGTCTTTTAGATGAAACAGGCGGACACACTGAACTGCAGGCTGCAGAGTGTGTTTACTGCTGTGACCACCAGCAGCCCTTGTCGCATGTCATGTTGCTTTTTCATACTTCAGCGGACTAATTTGCCTAATCTTCGCAGGTCTTTAGACCGCGGTGGAAACACAGACTACAGTTTGCTGAAGGAACCTTTCACTTCCTTGAAAAGTAGTTCCAGGGACAAAAAGTCACCAGAACATTTGGTGGAAACCCAGCTAATATAAATTCCTGAAGAAGTATCTTTCCATTTGTTGTTGTTGTCGTCATGCTACACTATGATTGGCTTAGCTGTTTCACAGCAATGAAACCCGTGATTTGATTGGTTGACAGTGTATGTTGACATTTGCGCTGCTGCAATTAGATGAACCAAAACAGCAGGTGTGCTTAGAGAGATGCCCACAAAGTCTTTGCGCTCATGACCTACCGCTGTGCACTTGTTGTTGCACATTTGCGATTAAAATAGGGCTTGTTTGATATCAGATAGCTAGTCAATCTGTCCATTGTGTATTATTTAGATAATCATAAAATGGCTGGATTTTCACTTCAGAATCTGGCCTTGTACTGCTGTAATCTACAAGAGGAAGCAGTTGAGTGTTTCAGGTCACAAAGTGGCATTGGCTCATCCTAAACCACACCTTGACATGTGGTAAAACAGGCCGCGGGGATGACACAGCAGAATAATTTGACAGACAGACACGCCAGCCTCAGCGTCCCCTTAGGGAGCCTTTAATATGCAGAGGAATATCCCACAGCATGTCATTATAGGAATAAAGTGATCCACCATCACTGCTATTAACACAGCCTCTCATAACACGTACAGCAGCTTGTTAAACAAACACAGCACAAACACTGTGACTGTATGGACAAGGCAGAAATAAATGCTATTTAGAATATAGAATATAAAATGACCAATTAGTTTGTCCGAAGTTCACAGCGAAGTGCTGTTTGCCTGCTCCTCTCCTCCATTTGAATGCTGATGAAATGAGTTGCAGGTACTTTCAATGAAAAAAACACACACTGTGTACTGTGTGAACTACTTCAACACGGAGCAATGAATCTACGGGGAGTTATTAGCGAACCTTTTATTCATGCAAGCAGAGTTAAACATTAATTAACAACAAATCTGGACAGAAAGCAACAGAGGTTCATCAGTATTCAACAACGCAGCCGCTCGTACTTCCATGTGCCGCAACGCTTAAAGATAAAGATCCTTCCACGGCCGCCTGCTGCTGCTGCTGTAAGAGGAAGCTCTGAAACCATCAACATCTGGGAAGCAGCAGCTTTGATATATGAAAATGAAAAGGTCTTTGTTTAGTGCTGATGGTTAAGGTGAGCTGGGGTACTGCATGTACCAGAATTGTCATCATCCTGAATATGTCTCATGACAGCCACGTCTTCTTTCCTATCTCTGTTTTCCATCCTTTAGTATCTCTCTCATATGTTACGTGACAGGGATGATATAAAAATAAAAATACTGAAATGCCCTCTATGTCTTTTAAGGGCGCTCCGAGCAAGATATTTGGGGCCGATCACCAATCACTGGAAGCATAATTGGCCGATCTGATCACCGATCACAGGATTTCAAGCCATTTCTCCGCGCCGGTCAACCAGCAATTCTGCTCCTCTGCTCTTTGTGTTTGTGTGTGTGTGTGTGTGTGTGTGCTGGTCCACATGTCCTGGAAGATTACAATGTCCTGGACAATGTCCTGTCAATAGATCAAAATATATACCTTAACATTTTTATGTTTTTATGACTGTTTTAATTATGGCTTAATGTTCTTTTGCACTTTGTCGCAATGTTCTTGAATGTTTGTGTAAAGCACTTTGAATTGCCCTGTTGCTGAAATGTGCTATACAAATAAAGCTGCTTGCCTTGCCTTGCCTAAAGGGAGATCTGTAAAATATTTAATACTCCTATCAGCATGGGAGTGGGAAATATGCTTGCTTTATGTAAATGTATGTATATATGTATTATTTGAAAACAATTAACAACACAAAACAATGACAGGTATTGTCCAGAAACCCTCACAGGTACTATATTTAGCATAAAAAAAGATGCTCAAGTCATAACATGGCAAACTGCAGCCCAACAGGCAACAACAGCTGTCAGTGTGTCAGTGTGCTGACTTGACTATGACTTGCCCCAAACTGCATGTGATTATCATAAAGTGGGCATGTCTGTAAAGGGGAGACTCGTGGGTACCAATAGAACCCCTTTTCAGGTCAAGGGACTCCTTTGAAAATGGCCATTCCAGATTTTCCTTGCCAAAATTTAGCGTAAGCTTGGAGCATTATTTAGCCTCCTTCGCGACAAGCTAGTATAACATGGTTGGTACCAAATACATTTCTGTAGGTTTTCTAGTTCCATATGATGTCAGCATCTTCACTCTAAAACTGATCCCGCTACAACCTAAAAATCACAAGTTGCGTTAATGCATTAAAGAAATTAGTGGCGTTAAAATGAATTTGCGTTAACGCGTTCACTTTGACAGCTCTAGTAAGAAGCAGTTAAGGAAGGTTAAGAAGAGAGGAAACAATACAAATACCTTTAAGAAGTGGCGTTGAAAAATTGTATACTCCACTGTGATTGAATAACGCTTTTCACAAGTATCTGGAGTAGCCAGCAGTGGGAAAAAAATAGCCAGTTAGGAGGGTCCGAGGGCATGCCCAGATTTGGTTCCTCTGGCACATTCTAATGCCCCTATTCCATCATATACACTGATCTTAATTCTTGCATATTTTAATGAGTTTGCCTTCCTGATTGTAAACATGTAGTGAATCGTTGTATAGGAGAATTAGGCTTCTAGTGTGTTTTAGCCCACAGTCTGTAAATAGTTATTCATATTTAAAACCATGCCTATTCCTGACTGAGCAGGACGATGCAATTTCACATCATTTGGGACCATTAGGCTAGTTAAACAATTATTTTATTATTCACATACAGTATATCACAGCCTTCGTCTGATCATTCAATTCTTCTGGAAATTTTTGCCCTGTAAATCATATTCTGTAAATCAAAAGAGGATGTTGATTGAACATTGTATCATAAATTACAGCACCCTCTTTGTCATCCCCCTCCCCCGTGCCGTTCCTCGGATCGTCTGAATGCTCATTGTTTTATGTTCGTAGGCTACCGCTTATGTGTGGCGCAATAACAGTGGTGCTGCGCCATTATGAATGGCAATTATGAATCTCCCAGAGAACCTGATAAGGAGAGGGCAGAGAAGAGTACAGGCAGCTTGTAAGAAGGGGAACCTCTCAGCTGAGCGCATGCCTACACACACATAGAGCATGTGGAGGCGGGATTGATACAGACAGATATCAATCATCATCAGCACAGTGTCAGTTTAGATAAAACAATGGGTCGATCTACCTGTTTTATGGGCCAGTTAGACAAAAGATAAAAAAAGATAGTTGCGTCGGCCCACCAGGAAAGTGCCCGGTATGCCAGATGGCCAGTCCAGCCCTGACTATATCTCATACTCGCCGTTATTGTCAGACCTGCTTGGTTTCAGAAGGGCTGTACCGAATGGTTCAGAACTACATTCATAACGTTGACATTTGAATTCTCAATCAACATTTTAGCATATCTATTCATTCTGCATTAATCAGTGTTTCCATTATATTCATTCTGCAGCGGTGCCCCGCTCTGCTCTTGTGTTTCAGAGTGCGCTGGGGCAGCCTTGGCACACACACAGAGCAGAGGAGAGGCTACGTGGATATAACGTTGTCTGTACCAGTTACAAACAGGCTCGGTAGTGAATATTAGCCTATACTATTTGTAGAATTAGATTCCAGTGGTGGCTGCGTAGGATTGTTCCCGACTCGTGTGATCCAAACATTTCCAATAACTCCAGAGCGTTGTAATGTCCAAAAGTCACAATTTAGTGAAAAAAAAGATAGATGTAAACATTTCCAAAATTCACAGCATGTTTTTATCTAACGAAATTGTCTGCTTCAATCCATATTTGTTGGTGTTTAGCCTTTCAAAAACAAAATGTTCACTGCGGTCAAAAACCTCTTTAATCTCCCACTTACTGAGGCGTACACAGAGGGAGGCACGCACTGACGAGTTATAGATCAGCTACACATTCATAGAAAAATATTATAGAAGGATATGTGGACATTTAGTTTAGCCTATTGTAATACAATTCAAATTGTGTTTAGAGGGAATCATTTTCATCGGACATTAGGCTATGACCGGTCTGTGTGTCTGCTCCTCTCTCTCAGGATCTGCATTGGCTTTACTTTTCAGACCCAGAGGTTGCCCACTGAGTGGACACAAGCATGACTGCATGTCTGCTAGATGTCTTAGACAACTGTTTGTTGTTGATTGATGTCCACAATGTCAGCTTTATAATATGATAATATGTCAGTGTTGTGTTGACAGCATGTCGAGGTGCCCTGAAGTGGCCAAAAAATCTATATTGACTGCTTTCACCTTTTTAAGATTTTATATTTTAGATGGAGCAATGATATTTTTGCCCTGCTGGCGTTTAGGGCTTAAATGTCTTGAATTTATTTAATTGAATTGGTACACTATAATGGATGGGGTTTCTTGCAGCATACATATTATAGTGGATGTGCAAGTGCCTTGGCTGAAATAAAGAGCTCCAGCTCCAACAAGAAATTACAACAATTTTATGCTTCAGCAAAAGTGAGCAGAGGAGCTAAATAACAGAGCAAAGGCCAGCTATTTAATAAATGAGGTGTGAATAAGAGCTGTGGATCTACTTTACTCCGATAATTTAATGTGGATTATGAAAAGTAACTGATAACTATTTGGAAAATTAACTGATAACTATTTGGAAAAGTAACTGATATTAGGCCTAACCCACCTCACCCCGGCCCATTTGCTGCCCCAAAGCAGCAGTCAGCCTATGGGAAACACTACATGCAAACAATCTAAAACATCACCATATTGTTTTTACTAGGGCCGTCAAAGTTAATGCGATCACACGTTAACGCAAATTCGTTTTAACGCCACTCATTTTTTTAGGCATTAACGCAATCGATCTTTCGGGGGTTCTAGCGGGCTCAGTTTTAAAGCTAGCTTTTAAGGAAGGAGGTTAAATTACGCTTCAAGCCTGCTGGAAACTTTGGCGAAGAAACACTGGAATGGCTATTTTCAAAGGGGTCCCTTGACCTCTGACCTCAAGATATGTGAATGAAAATGGGTTCTATGGGTACCCACGAGTCTCCCCTTTACAGACATGCCCACTTTATGATAATCACATGCAGTCTGGGGCAAGTCATAGTCAAGTCAGCACACTGACACACTGACAGCTGTTGTTGCCTGTTGGGCTGCAGTTTGCCATGTTATGACTTGAGCATCTTTTTTTATGCTAAATATAGTACCTGTGAGGGTTTCTGGACAATACCTGTCATTGTTTTGTGTTGTTAATTGTTTTCAAATAATACATATATACATACATTTACATAAAGCAAGCATATTTCCCACTCCCATGCTGATAGGAGTATTAAATATTTTACAGATCTCCCTTTAGGCAAGGCAAGGCAAGCAGCTTTATTTGTATAGCACATTTCAGCAACAGGGCAATTCAAAGTGCTTTACACAAACATTCAAGAACATTGCGACAAAGTGCAAAAGAATATTAAGCCATAATTAAAACAGTCATAAAAACATAAAAATGTTAAGGTATATATTTTGATCTATTGAATTTCTCCCAATTGTCCAGGACATTGTAATCTTCCAGGACATGTGTACCAGCACACACACACACACACAAACACAAAGAGCAGAGGCTGCAGAGGCTGCAGTTTTGCATGTAATGATTTGAGCATATTTTTTATGTTAAATGCAGTACCTGAGAGGGTTTCTGGACAATATCTGTCTTTACTTTATGTTGTTAATTGATTTCCAATAATAAATATATACATACATTTGCATAAAGCAGCATATTTGTCCACTCCCATGTTGATAAAAGTATTAAATACTTGACAAATCTCCCTTTAAGGTACATTTTGAACAGATAAAAAAATGTGTGTTTAATTTGTGATTAATTGCTATTAATCATGAACAATAATGCGGTTAATCGCAATTAAATATTTTAATCGACTGACAGCTCTAGTTTATACCTTGCATGGCATGAAGCCGAGGCAATCCCCATGCCAGGAGAAACATATTTTGGCACAAGAGACAGAATAGTGTTGGCAAAGAATATCAGCCAAATCACCCAAAATAAATAAATAAATAAATAAGTCCAACAGGTGAAAGATTGCAGAGAAGCAGCAGTGAAAATGAGAGAGGTGAGCTCTGCTGGGAGATTCTTTTGTATCGCGATGCATTCAGGGTGCCTCTGTTCTGGGAGAGCTGTCAGTTTGCAGGAAACTAGTATTTGGCAGCAGCAAGGAGACATTTGGGCCTGTTTCTGTACAAAGCTTTCAGAGCTCAATAGTGTGCTATCAGTCATGAACAGGCTCACAACAACTGTCAGTTTCCTCTTAAGACAATTCAACCATTCAACTGTGAGCAGCCACAGTCCTGTTATCAGCCTCACGATCTGCTGCATGTGGAGCGCCTTCTTTTATCACAGACACATCAAGCCTAAACAACCTCGTGGTTTCCGTTCTTCACTCTCTGTTTCCTCAGCAGAGACCTTAAATATACAGTGTGGTTATAGTTATATATGGAAAAGATAGTGGCCTTTTTAACATGAAAAACACTGTCTGATGCAGTCAGTTTTTTGTATCGTGACACAATGTTAATAATTAACCATTTGACCGACATTAAGAATTTAACCGATTAATGCTATCGGTTAAAGAAATATAAAACAACTAGCTAAAAAGCCGAACAAAACTCAGAGGAGTGGCTTGTCACTCAAAGGAGAATAGCTGGTCCACCTTAACAGCCCACCTTAAGCGAGTCTGAGCCGGGATACGGGAGCTTGGCTTTGGTCTTGAGTATGGCTGTATTAAGGAAACTGGATACAGCATTGAAGGCAGGGCCTCGTTCATTCCTATGACAGTTGTTCAGTGGCGCATGATACCAAAATGGCTCCGACTATGGAAAAAGTACCCGGATCTTTCGGCGATCTTCCGTATCTATTGGGTCCCTAGAGCAGGCGCAGTGGCGTCCGCTCGATCACATGGCTCGGTCACGGGGTCACAGCCGTCACGCTGTTGTCACGGCTTGCTAACTCCACCTCCCTCGCTCCAGCAGCAGTCTGGGTCTCATTCACATGAACGGAGGCAGGGAAATAACTCTGGATTTGGCTATTAGTGTATTTTACCACTTTTAGGACCTAATGATTTAAATAAGGACTATTAGAGTGTTCATACTGGGAAGTTGATTCACCTAAAAAAAAATTATCCACAGAGTTACAGACGTCTCTTTCCCAATATAAGTCGATGGGGAAAAGTCTTTTTTGGGCCAATGGCATCACGTGACGTACACGGAAGTTGCAGTACTGCCGTTTGGCCACTACGAAAATTGGCATCAACGACCAGCGCTCTTCCTGGGGGCTTGGGTCTTGAGGAGTTGTAGCATATATTCACAATCAAATAAACTGTACAAACACTGCACTGCTATGTTCACAGCTATAACGCCACCGACAACCCCAAACTCACCGCCGCCACACACACACAGTCTGTCGGACACTCGCTAACGTTACGTGTGCTGACAGACTGTATGTGTGTGATAACGGCAACACAAAGCCACCAGTAACGCGACAGCTGCTAACGTAGCACAAACATACACAGTAACTGGGACAACACACGCAGCGTCATGGCTGCTATAGTAACTCTCGTGGACTGGTGAACTGGGGACTCAGTTGTCTGTTGTGCTCAAACACTGCCGCTGGTGATAAATGATGAATTTAACCTGTTTGTGCATCGGCTTATCGTTGCAGCTGGGTGGCTTGTTAGGTACTAAAAATAGTAACGCAACATACCACGAACTAATCTTGTCAGTTAATTGTTAATAATCGGTTAACGAGGGTCAGTTAATGGTTAGAAAAAACATTCAAAATTACCATCCCTAATTTGAATGAATATATGTTTATTGTATAATTTTTAATTAATCGATATTATTCTGCTTTATTTATCAGTGAAGCAGACTGTATTGTATTATGTTAAGATGTTGTGTGGCTGCTTGTGCTCCATTGTGTTCCTGTAACCATTTAGATTTCACATTTGTGGCTGATTTGTAAAATGGAAAATATAATGGCTACAGTGTCCATCATCATCATCCCTGGTTAGAACGGTAATTTAGCAGTGGCATGGATATCTCCACAGCATTTTAAACATGATTCCTTTTGAAAGATGAACTGAAGTCTGAGAGTTGACATCTAATATTTAAAGGTGACTGATGATAAAGTTAAAAGTGCTAAATTAGAAATTCAGAGCATTAATAAAGCAGCAGACAGCTATTGTCTATGTAAGATATAGTGGAATAACATCTACCTGAGTAGAGCATGAAGTCTCTCTCCCTCTGTGTGTGTTGTAATCCGAGCTCCCCTTTGCTGTGTTTTAAGGCTGACACCTTCTGGTCGGTTGGTTGGTCGATCACCCACATCACCAATTTAAGTATTGATGATAATAAAGTAAAGAAGCAACATTTGGATTTTGGGACAATTTACAATAACTTCATGGGGCGGTTCCAGGACGGTGGTGAAAAAAGTAAGTCTGGGGCCCTGTAACGTACCTTCGTATTGATATCAGCTTTGAAACACTCATGTTGTTGGGAAATTTTAGACGTAGATATGAGAGTACCTTCATTCTTTGAACACAAAGATGTTTTACTTTTTGCTGTATTGTAGGCTAAGAATATTTATTTTGATGCTGTGCTGGACAAAAAGTAGAGATAAGAGAGCAGACTGACCGTTCATCCTTGTCCACAGGGTATTAAAACACAGCTTCTTCCTGGCAGCTCACAAACAACACCCCTGTGTCATAAATTCACATGCTCTTTTTGTTCCATATCTCTCAGAATTTATAGCTGAAATAAACTTGAATTGTGGCCATGAAAGTGCTTACATCCCTGCCGGTAACATGGCTAACTGTTTGTTGCATCGCCAGCCATAAATCAGGCAGCTGTGAGCCTGTCTTGGCCAAAGCCTTTTCAGATCCATTTACCACTGATAATGCCTGCTGTTCCAGCAGGCCTCCAGGGGCCACAGCCAGACCCCTTCATGAACAAGCAGACCTGCTCTGTCCTCCAGCTGAAGCCCTCAACTGGGTGCTGAGCACCGGGAAACAGTGCACGATATTAGCAAAGTGCTGACATGAAAAATGAGGGAGAAAGCCTGTTTTTTTCCACATGATTTCACTTCCATCATGTGAAAAAGAGTTATGACCTTGCTCATGTACACATCAGCTGTAGTTGACCACAGCTAGAGGATGTAAATCTTATAGCCAGTGATTCAAATAGATCTGTTGTTATGCTCATTGATGGCTGGTCGGAAAAACAGTTGAGCCAACTTCCAGTGCCACAGCGAGAATGCATTCCAAGCAAAAATTGTAACAAGCGTGGATGAGATGGATGCAGATGTGCAGGTTGTTGTACATCGCCTTACAGAAATTAAAAAACTCCTAAATCTTGAATCTGACGTTACGTTAACTGCTCCTGACAACCGCTACTACAGCTTATGTGTCCACTGAAAATGACATTAAAATTACAACAGGACGGAGACAAAATGGCTGCCCTCCAAACAGAAAGCAGCTAACATGAACCCTGTGTCAAGCTGAACGGATGAAGTGAAAATGAAATGGCAATATCAGGCTACAGATTTCTCACCTGCCTTACTACCAATATCGAGTCTGCCCCAGTAACTGCCAACCAGGACAGTACACGAAGTACGAACATATAGTGTGACGCTCATGAGTTATGAAAAGGCATCAAAAGATTATATTGCATCAAGGGCCATTAGAATTGTTGCACTACAAGCCAACTTTACCACATAATAAGCTCAAATAAGTAGGGCTGTCAAAGTTAACGCGATAATAACACGTTAAGGCAAATCCGTTTTAACGCCACTAAATTCTTTAACGCAACTTGTGATTTTTTAGGTTGTAGCTCAGGGCTCAGTTTTAAAGCTAGAGTGAAGATTCTGGCATCACATGAAACTACAAAAACCTAAGGAATCCATTGGTACCAACAATTTCATACTAGCTTGTTGGGAAGAAGGCAAAATAACACTCCAAACTTATGCTAAATTTTGGCAAGGAAAAACTGGCATGGCCATTTTCAAAGGGGTTCCTAGACCTCTGACCTCAAGCTATGTGAATGAAAATGGGTTCTATGGGTACCCACGAGTTTCCCCTTTACAGACATGCCCACTTTATGATAATCACATGCAGTTTGGGGCAAGTCATAGTCAAGTCAGCACACTGACACACTGACAGCTGTTGTTGCCTGGACAATATTTGTCATTGTTCTGTGTTGTTAATTGATTCCCAATAATAAATATATACACACATCCAAGAAGGTCAACTTTATATACCTGCGGTAAATTCTCAACTAAAAGGTGCTCAAATAATAGTCATGGCCGACACAAACAAAGAAAGGCCAGTCCCTATATGCAGAGTGAAAGACATTGAGGGGGGTAGAATTACCTGTGCTATAACTCAAAAGCTAAATTCATTATAATGTACATTTCCACAGGGCTAATTCTACAGTCATGTCATATTCACAAGTCTGCTGCTCTTACTTTCTCTCTTTAACAGAAACACTGTTTTTATTCACAAATCAAATCCAATAGCTTCCATTGGAAGGCCCTTAATTTGAGACATCTTTGCCGGAAGTGTTTACACAGTTTTAAAGTAGCTTATTACACAGCTGTGTTGAATACCCGATTCTGATTGGTCAATCACGGCGTTCTGCGGTCTGAAATTTCTTTATAACAGACCGTTGCTATGTATAACATACCGTTGCTATGGGCGCACCTCTGATGTCGGACTCTGGCGGACCATTTTTGTGTCAAAATATTGATTTCTTAAAGGGACTATTTGTAACTTATCACACGCATAAATCTTAACAGGTCGGAATCCCATGCGCGCACGCGTGTGGGTACGCGCTGCTCCTGCTGACTGCTGCCTGCTTGCACACCGCGCTCGTTCTCACCCGTTCGGCTCGCTCCAACTCCACGTGCACGCGCGCACACTGCAGAAGAGTTAGTTTAGCTCTGAGAATATCTAGTGAATGTGCAGTGGACGTTTTTGCAGAAATAAATGCTGCCGCTCCTCCAGACCAACAGAGGTTTCCCGTGTCTTGTGAAGTGACGGGGCTCCGCAGCGAGTTACGTTATCCCGACCGGGTGTCGCGCTCCCCCCCCCCCGTTCCCTCCGCGGTCGGTATCGGCTGAAGCAGGAAAAGCCAACACTAGGATCATCATTGATTCATGGAGAGACCTTAGTCTGGTCAGCTAACATTACTGCCAAGCAGGTGAAATATAGAGTGATATTGTGTGTTAGCTGACGTGTGTCGCCTCACTGTTTAGACCGGTGCTCGTTCATGTCAATGTAGCGCGAGCACAAGCGCGAGCGCGAGCAACAGGACGCTGACTTTCGTCGACATTGCGGCCACAGGTGTCGCTGTGAACAAGCAATTTCTGATTCTTACATATAGCCCCTTTAAGTAAGTAGCCGTGTAATAAGCGGAATAATGTACAGCGAGCAGATCATTGGTGTGAAAGAATCCCCGACAGGGCGATGCTGCACCCCGACGCGCAGCGAAGGTCTCTCATCGCCCTGAACGCTGTGATTGACCGGCTCGCTGTACATTATCCCTTACTTATTGCGGTACAAAAAAAAAGAAAGAAAGATCGGAATGGTTAAACCGCTTGGTAATCGTTAGTGTGAACAGCATTTCTATAAAAAAAAAAAAAAAACTTCGAGCAGCAGAGCATGTTATGACTCTGTTGGAGTCTGGTGGGATTAGGTGTGTGGAAATCTACGTTATAACAAGTAAACATGGAGGAGGTAAAGGGCAGACAAAATGAACAAATAGAAACAGGCTTCTTATTAAAATATACAGTGTTTCCCCTATATACATTATGAGCTTAGCCTCTTTCCACACACAGACAGAGCAGAGCAGAGGGGGGGAGATGGGTGAATTGAAGATAACGTTGTTGGCAGCGGTTACAAACAGGCTTGGTACTGAACGACACGCCAACGTGCTGACGGATTTGCTGTTTGTCTTTTTAGCTGAGCTAGATTAGAGAATATTTGTTATATAATTATCGGTGATGCTGTTTTGCTCTCATTGTGCATTTATCTATCTATCTATCTATCTTTATGTGGAGTGAGCACCGCGCCGGACTCCATTTTAAAAAATAGCTTTTTAAATGCTTAATTGCTCGTCATTAACCAGTCATTTGTCAATTAATGAAAAGTCAACTCCTGGCATTTGCTTCCGGTGTTCTTCACCACTGTTTTAGAAGAAGGAAATAAGGGGAGTAACAGGCGAACCAGCTTTAAAATGACTGAATTTATTTTTTTTAAAAGTGCTGTGCGCTGGATCTAATTTATGCGAAGAGTGGTTCATGTGGATTTGAAGTAACTGATACATATTTGGAAAAGTACGTGGTTGATATTGAAATAAACTTTAAAGTGTTAAAGCTGCAGTGATTTAAAAAAGTTATTTTTATAAAACAGTCACTATATCCTGACAGTACATGAGACAGGTAATCTGAAAGAAATCATGTTCCTCTGTGTCCTCCGGTGCTCCTGATGGCATCTGCAAGATTTCAGAGACCGGAGGAAACAACCAATCAGAGCCGAGCTCGAGTCTGCCATCCAGCTGCCATCTATAAGAGCCACGAGTCAATCACTCGTGAACTCAAATCAAACGGTCAAACTAGGCAGCGCTGATCAAATATGAATTAATATTGTGTTACTGTAATGCCTATTTCTCGCCTCAAATGTTTTCAGAAACATCTTGTATTGGACTGTTTAGCTAGATTTTTTAAAGCCTGAAAACAGAGCCATGAGGAGGTGCAGAAGTCTAATTATCTCACACTTGAATTACAATGTTGAAAGGTTATTATGGAATTTTTGCCCAATGATGCCAAAAAATTGTTGCCTACTGAAGCTTTAAATTTGACAACATAATTTGGTGTGGTGGTAGTTGGATTAGATGGTAAATGGACTTGCATTTATACAGCGCTTTTCTAGTCTTCCGACCACTCAAAGCTCTTTACACTACATGTCAGCATTCACCCATTCACACACACATTCATACACTGATGACAGAGGCTGCCATGCAAGGTGCCAACCTGTCCATCAGGATCTTATCTAAATACTCATTCACACACCGATGGCTCAGCCTTCGGGAGCAATTTGGGGTTAAGTATCTTGCTCAAGGACATTTTGACATGTGACCGGAGGAGCCGAGAATCGAACCACCGACCTTCCGAGTGATGGACGACCTGCTCTACCCTCTGAGCCACAGCCGCCCCGTTAGCCTGTGTCTAACCTGCCTATAATCCGTAGGAATGTCTTTGAGTGTTTGTTAACTCAAAATTACAGACTTTCAGTGAGATGTGACTTCCAAAAAAACATTCTGAAGCTGCTCTATTCTGTTCTCGTGTAAAACCTTATTACTATGAGATTTCCACTGTGTCAGAGAGTACAGCCCACTCAAACAGCCTTAATACCTGCAAGGCATGAAACACACTTTGGAATAACATCAAAGAAATGTGTTATCTTTATATGTGCTCACTAACTTGTAATGTTTTAGTTATTACCTCCTTCCAATTTTTATATTGTTTTCACCGGCTTTGGTTTGTCTGTCTGTCTGTCTGTCTGTCTGTTTGCAGGATTACAAAAGTTCGCGATGGATTTGAATGACATTTTTTGGAGGGATGGAGTGTAGCGCAATGAACAATCCATTCGATTTTGGTGGCGATCCGGATCATGATCCGGATTCAAGAATTTTTTTAAGAGCCTGAGCATTAAGACCACAGGGTATAACACATGTGCAGTGTAACTGATGACGCGTTGATGACGCATGACCACGCCTTCTTCCTCCTCCCTCGAGCAGAGAGATACGCGTGTGGATTTTGTGGATGTGTGGCGACACTTTGAGGTGCAGGAGCTGCTTGCCGTCCGAGGTGGGAAAGAAAAAAGCAGTAGATGATGGGATGACAGACAACGTAGTGTAAGGTTATACAGACATAACAAGGCTGCTGAATCCGCGATACGTTACACAGAAATACACCGTGTTAATAATAAGCCGACCACCTCACGGTACCGCCAGCTGTAAGCTGTGATCTGTTTTTAAAGTCACGCACCTTGGCGGAGGTTTGCGCTCTCCGAGTGCCATTCTAGTTCAAGTTAGTTCCAGATAAATTTAATTTTTTTCCTGATATATTTCCTGATGATATAGACCATTTCACAGTTGTAAATGTAAACATTCCAAATGTGTCCCAGTATACTTCCTGTTGCAGTGTATGTGAATGATATCAGCTGACAGGAAGTAAACATGGATCCAAGCTGTTGCCTAGCAATGCAATTTCGTTGAGACGGTCTATAACTGTAGAATGAAACCTACTTGATTATCTGTCCAGAAAATGCCGTGAACGCGGCTTCTTTGTGGCAATGAGTGAATATTGTATTAAACACAGTTATTCACTTCAGTTCCAATCTAGTGGCCATGTCAAGGCCTGATAGAGCAGAGTCCTCTCACTCCTATATAACTGGCCACTCCAACACCTCTCCGCGTCCTGTTATAGGGAGGGAGGCAACATAAAAGCCCTATAAAAGACACTCCATACACTTGTCTTTACAGCTTTCATATTGCTACCACTGGCTCTGTACTGCACAGTCATAAATATCAATCCTTATTACATAACAAGTCATTGAAAATGGATTGTGTCCCTTTGAGTGACTGGGATTTGCTTTACTTGAAATATTGCTAAAGAGGCAAAATGAAGATGATGCAATGCAGCTTATAAGATCATTGGTCGAGCACTAGAGTCATTAGAGCCCAGCATGATATTCTATGTTGCATTACACTGGGTTTCATGTTTTCTGAGGCAGCTGTAGAGATCATTGTAGGAGGCCCTTAAGCTTTAACGGAGGTTCACCGTAGTGTAAAAAATTCAGGTGTGCGACAAAGCTCCGCGAGAACTTGTGGAGTGTTCGTGCATGACAAGAAAGCCGTGATGACGTAGTTTTCTGGCACACACACCGCCGCATTTCACTACAGCAACCATAGACCCACCTGCTTAAGTCATACTGTCAATAGGGCTGACCGATAAATCATATTTTCATCGTCATCACTAGGGATGTTAATAATTAACCGTTTAACCGTTAACCGACGGTAAGAACTTTAACCGATTAACGCGGAGTGGCTCGTCTCTTTAAGGAGAAAAGCTGGTTCACCTTAAGAGGTGGAGCCGGAGTTGCAAGATACAGGAAGTTGGCTGCGGTCTATGGCTCACTTGAGCGGAGCGAGTTGTAGCCTCGTAGCATTTATCCACCAACAAATAAACTGTACACACACTGTCTGCTACATCTACGTTCACAGCTATAACGCCACCGACAAACCCACACTCCCCGCCGCCACACACATACGATCTGTCATACACTCGTAAAAGTTACGCCGCAATGACAGAGCGGCGGCGATCATGAAGCTACCAGCAGAGCTACAGCTGCTAACGTAGCACAAAAACACACTCTGTTAGTCGGACAATCGCTATCGTTAATCTGAGCAGACAGAATATCGTTACGCCGGGCAGACACAGCTGACAATCTGCTAAACTAAACTAAATGTGTGGTAGAGACTTTTACTGGGAACGTGGCTGCATGTCCGCACGCAGCACCATGGGTGCTAGTAGCTCTCCTGATGGTGAACTGGGGACTCCGTTGTCTGTTGTGCTTATACCCTGCATCTGGTGCACCCTTACATGCGAGGCACTAATCTTGTCGGTTAACGGTTAATAATCGGTTAACAAGGGTCGGTTATTGGTTAAGAATTTTTTCAAAATTAGTATCCCTAGTCATCACGATATGAACATGCACGATAAACACATCGCAAAAGGCCGTCTGAAACTCGATGAATAAAAAAACCCATTATATTTAGGGATGGTTACCGAAACCCGATATTAAACGGGCTCGGAGGCTAAAGACTGTAGTATTTATTATCACGCTGCATCCTCTCCCTGCTCTGTGTCGGAGCTCTCCACATAAACACACACAGTGAAGTCAGTGAACAGCTGATCAGAGAGGCCGCGGGGAGACAGAGAAGTGAACCACGTGGAGACGAGTTGAGGACAATTACGCTCGGTACTGTAAGTAAGTGCAATAAAACTTTGCAAGTGTAAAGCCAAGAAACATTATCATTACACCTGTTCAACAAGCATAAACATGATGAAACAGTTAAACACGTGGGAAAGCGACGTGTCTGCAGTCTCTCATCCATCGCAGCTATGTTTACACAAGCACAGCGCGTTAGATCAGCTGCTAATTATAAACACGTGCAAGTTTCTGCCTGGCAGAATGACAATAAATGGAATTGAATTGAATTGAATTGTTATTTTGCTGAGTTGTGAATGACTTTAGTTCCTTCTAGTAAGCAGTGTTCGGCTAACGGTACCTGCAGCAGTGAATCACATCAGCAGAGGACAGGAGGACGGACTGATACTGATTGATGTCTGTGTTCTTCGGTCTTTATAAACTTCACTCAGGAATATTATTTATTTTATTAACATTTTAGATTTGTTTCCAGTGAGATATTAATGAGTTGATATGGTGACTTTGCTGTTGTAAACATTACTGTTGCCGCTCTACAAACAACATGTAGCCTAGTTGTATTTAAAATATTCAACTCTAATCTGGTTCTGAATTTAAAGACAACCAGGCTGACATAAGTATAGCTAATATGCACACTTCAATATTTGTTTATTTATCGCAAGTCATATCATCATTGCAATATTGAACAATGTTATCGCACATCGCAGATTCTCCTCATATCGTGCAGGCCTAACTGTCAACATAATCATAGTCAAATACAATGCATTTACAATATTAGTGCATTATTGCTACTTACTGTAGGGGTAGTCAGACAACTTTTAAAAAGAATGATCAAATTCAAAGCAGCAGAGGCTGAGATATCCTGACGTTTGAATCCTAGTATGGGTCAAGCACAAAAAACACTGGATCATACACTTCCCATTATGCAATCCATCCTTCACAGTTAACCATGGAGACCCATTTTCTCCAGTGAAAGTTTCTCACCCAGCGCATACTAGGTCTTCATCAGGTAGGTTTTCCACAGGTCCGTTTAAGATCGGGTCAAAGAACTGTCAGACCTAATCTGAATGAATTTGTGGATAATTAGACCCAATCCAAAACGCAGTCAACCTGAACAGACCCAGATAGAGAGAACACGAACACTGGCAGCAACATGATACTCCATCACTTGATGATTAGATGTTAACATGACCAGAGCCACTGGAATTCCAATTCAGGTATTACTTCTATTGATACACAGACCCGAGTTCTTACCAAACCCATGTGTTTCTTTCCTTGAGCCCAGCGGACAGCCCTCAACTTTACAGTGAGGTGACATCACACACATACTACTACTTTTGGCAACCCACCTCTGCCATAACCACACCCATTGGCTCTGACGCAGTCGCGTCACACAGCGCTCATGCAAATTGTCAAAATGTAGACACTGCTTGACGCCTGTTTTGCTGTCGGAAATGTTGACATATACCGTTCTTTCATTTCAATCATATGTCGTTATGCTTACACTATAGTTAATTGATATACAGTTGCCTATAATGTGCTCATACCATTGGCAAATTAAACGTTTGTTTAATTTGGTAAGTAACCCAACTCATACTTGCCAACCCTCCCGATTTTCCCGGGAGACTCCCGTTTTTCATCGCCCTCTCCCGGTTTCCTCCCGGGGTCACAATTCTCCCGATTTTCTCCCGATTTTCACACCTTTTTTTCCTTTTCGTTATCACAACCTGTTTCTGGCACTGTACAGAGTGTATAAGCCCTACTGTTTCCCCCCAGACGAATATACAACTACACCAAAGTCATTATCCGGTGGAAGAGAGCAGCTCGCGACACAACACGGTTTGAGCTTGCCGCGCATCACAGCGTGCCGCTTGACGCAGCGAAAAGCCGCCGTGGTACGATGCAAGCCATTGGAAATAATGGGTTTCAGAGCGCAGTAATGCCGTTGTCGCGTTGTGTCTGAAAGGAACTTCAGTGAGTGAGAGAAGGAGAGAGAAATGGAGAGAGCTAAGAGAAAGAAATACTCAAGCAGGGGAAAAAAAATTATAAAATTGATGAATATTAGTTTATGCCAGAGATTCTCACAAGTTCACGCCAGAGGGGTGAATTATTCAGTTTTCTTTCCTGAAAATTAAGAGTAGGCCTATTTAACAAAAAATGCTGTTGCAGTGTACTTATTATTTTGTTATTTACATTCTTTAAAAGTCAGCATAATGCAGGAGTCTCTGAAACTCAAATTTTCTGGAGGACAACCCCCACTTTAAGTTAAAAGTCCTCCCTATTTTTGACGTCTCAAAGTTGGCAAGTATGACCCAACTTAGTCACGCTACTATGTATTACCATAATTGTAAGATAAGCGCTATGTATAGTGACATAAGTAAAGACACTGTGCCTTATATTTATAATGACATTCTTTTTTTTAATATGCTTTGATTAGTGATGCTTTTAGCTAGCTAGCTTGCAGAATACTGCATGTCTTAAAGTAACAGTAATTTTACCCAGTAAGTTACTCTTTCCATCCCTGCATATCACAACATGAGCAACATGAGGAAATGCAAAAACACAAGATGTAAATATTATAATAAGACTGGTGGTTCACACCTTTAAATTCCCCTTGTGATAATACACAGAAAGCAAACATAAAGTTTTAAATATCTGGCATTCCTGTAGCTCAGTCTATGGCACCATATCTTTGATGGCATGTTGGAGCTCATTTGAATCTACATAAAAAGTGTTAGTCAGTTCTCACTGTTCCTTGGAAACTCAGAGGGCTGTTAGCTTGCTAACCCTCTTTTCAGTGATGTGGAGAAACAAGTCCTCAAGCTCTGTCCACGTGGGAGCAGACAGGCTCCTCTGGCAGGCAGCAGCAAGTCCTGAGCAGTACTGCAGCAGTGAAGCACATTATCCAGAAATCCACCAACACCCTCTTTTTAACTACAAATGTCCATATGAACTCAGTTTAGAGTGACCATAATGTGGCTCACTCACAAACTCCGTGCAAAATGTGTCTCCCACAGACACTCACAGTCTCTTGTCGTCCCAGCTAGTGAGAGCTACAGCTAACTAGCAGCAGTCCATGACTTTACTACTTTGTAATTACCTACAGAAAACAGCTCCAAATAAGGCTCACTTTCCGGTCATATACAGCGTTTACAAACAATACAAAACGGACCATGATAGGTTCAAGGACTGATCTAAGCGTAGGATATTTTAATTTCTCTACAAAACTAATGCAAAATTATTTTACACAAGACATTATTGAGCCAGTCCATATTCAGAAATATACATTTGTAAATGCACGTCAAATAAGACAATCATTTAAATAGTATTAGAGCAGGGTACTACATATAACTTATAGAATGTAAAACCTCCTTTTGGTCATTAAAGCAGCACTAGGCAAGGTCAATTTAAAGCTTAAGTATGCAACAAGTTTTTGGCATCTTTGGGCAAAAATTCCATAATAACCTTTCAGCATATTGTAATTCAAGTGCTCTGAGAGAAAACTAGACTTCTGCACCTCCTCATGGCTCTGTTTTCAGGCTTTACAAAATCTAGCCCGTGACGGATGATTTTGGCCAATCACAGGTCATTTCAGATAAAGAACTTTCCTATTGGCTGTTCATTCAACGGAGGCAGCTGTCAATCACTTGCGAACTCCAATCAAACGGTCAAACTAGGTAGCGCTGATCAAATATGAATCAATGTTGTGTTACTTTAGTGACTATTTCTCGCATGAAATGTTTTCAGAAACATCTTGTAGTGTACTGTTTAGCTGTAAAATTAGAAAGTTTGCTCCAGCTGGTGGGCGGTGCTTGGTATTTCCTTAACTGATCTCAACATGGCGGCCGGGTTCAAAAACTTTCTCATTTTACAGCTAAACAGTACACTACAAGATGTTTCTGAAAACATTTGAGGCGAGAAATAGGCATTACAGTAACAGAATACTGATTCATTTGATCAGCGCTGCCTAGTTTGACTGTTTGATCGTAGTTTGTGAGTGACTGACAGCTGCTCAGAGATGGCAAGGCTCCAGCTCGGCTCTGATTGGTTGTTTTCCTCCAGTCTGTGAAATCTTGCAGATGCCATTAGGAACACTGGAGGACACATGATTTTTTTCAGATTACCTGTCTCATGCACTACTGTGCAACTACTGTGCATGAGACTATAAAAATAACTTTTTTTATATTTGCTCCATTTCTACACACTGCAGCTTTAAAGCCCCTCAAATTCCCTGAAACAATACTGAGGACATGGTTTTGGTGGCCATATGGTAGTTACAGTCCTACAGTGTGTTCCAATCCACGTACTTCTGTACTTACACTTACTATTTTGAGTGCATAAGTGCGTTCACACTGTGAAGTACGTCAAAATGCAGTGCACTCTAAGTACCCGGATGTTGTACTCAAAACGGTCAAATCGTTGAGTGTGGAACGCTGGACACTTCTCACCTTCAACGGTCGTCATCTTGGCTATGTAGCGGAAGGGGCGGGACCACGACCACCATTCAAACATGTGAAAATGGCGGCAGATGATGCAGGAGCTTTTGCGGAGCTGAACAACGTACCTTATAGATGCCAGCTCATGTGCCAGCTGCCGTAAAACCCGAAGAAGAAGAAAATATTTTGGCGGGTAGCGAGCGGTAGCGAGCCGCGGTGAAATGTTGCGATCGTCATTTCCGGTAAGGGCGCCGCAGAGTATTCGATTTGAGAGGACCCTAACCCGTTGAAATTTACGCACTACTCAAGTAAGAACAGAGTGCACACAGTGCACTACATTGAAATGTACTTCCAGAAGTACGTGGATTGGAACACACTGCTAATGTCTAGTTCATCTTTGGTCTAACATACTTACAGTAGTTGTGCACACACACTTTTCACTTCACTTTTTTGGTTGGACCGCAGAGGGCCAGCCCTACAAACGCAAAAGTCTGTCACTGAGTGACTGACTGACTGACTGACTGAGTGATGAAGTTACAGGATTGGTCGGCAGACTGTTGGAGTTTCCTCATTGGTCGTTGCTCTTTCAAAATGAAAAGGCGGAGAACAGTTCTGTGTTTTCTGGGGAGTGTGTCAGCAGTTCAATGTAACATTACATAGTGCTGTTGTTGAGCATGTGCTATTGTTTATGATCGTTTAAGTTACGTTATGTTGTGCTTCGTATTGTGTTACCGTGCATTCACACCAAGCGCGAAGCAAATTGCACTGACTATCTAGCAAGCCACACGTCGCTACTGCGGTATGAACCCAAAATAAACAGATTGTGCTGTGATTTAATTGCAATAAACGGATCAAAATGATGCCGAAATAACGACATTATCATGTAGATTTGTAAAAAGACTGAATTCATGCTTTGTCAAGTGTGTCCGCAACACAACACGCAAACAACTTTTAAAATGCTTGTTTTCTGAATGGAGTTCGGATCGATCAACGCAGGGCTATGCTAACATTGTAGCTACTCCATCCACACTCAAATTAACGTCATCTAGGCATAAATACAGCAGCGACATTGTTGTAAACGGATCAAAGGTGTGCCGAAATAACTACATAATGATGCTGATTAGTAAAAAGTCTGAATTCATGCTTTGTCAGGTCTGTCTGCAAGACGACAAGCAAACAACTGTTTACTGTTTTCTAAATGGAGTTCGGATCGATCAGTGCCAGGCTATGATAACATTGTACAGTAGCTGCTCCATTAACACTCCATCTAGGAAAAAAATATGGCAGCAACAACGTCAGTGATGACAGCGGGGATATCTCAACGCTGATAAACTTTCGTGAAGTATCTATATATTGTTACACACCACTTATATGATGAATGCTTTTGATACACATGCTTTAATAAAAAACTGAAATACTTAACCTTAACCTTAAATACTGTAGCCTATATCATGCTAATACCTTTTCACCTTGTATAAAATGTATAATATACTGACTGTAAATGTTACCATTTACTATTACTGAATGTCATTTGCTTCATTATAAGTTGTCTTTATAAGTGGAAAAAACTGTTCACAAAACATTATAGACATGACCACTGACTATTTGTGTTCAATTTAGCTACAAATTCACATACTGACCATATACGGTCCAGCCATATACTCGGTTTTCACCGAGTCTTGTTATTTTCAGCTTTGCCTCGAAAGACATTGGTTCTGAAAGAATTGCTGGCTTGTTTACACAACAACTGATTGTCTGACTGCTTGTTTCCTGTCCCGTCTGACAGCCAAAACTACTAAATTAAAACTCAGGTTGTAATAAACCAGACCACTGAGACCATTAAGATTCCCAACGGCCTCATCTTTACCCTTTAACTTGCTAAATTGTTAGCCTCTGTGGCTTCTAGACGCCAACAGTAACGTTAATATTGTTTAGCAGCGGTGTTCTCATGACGTAAACACAAGCTCACAAGCTTCATTTGAAGGCATCAAAAGCATAGGAGAACATCGAATGACAGTTAATTTTAGCATGAAAAGGCTTACATTCATACTATTAGGAAAACATTGCCCATTTCATAAATCAGGAGATACACCACTCAGTGCAGAATTATGTTGGTGATACAGCAAACAAGAACAATGAAACATTTTGTGTAATTAGGCTCAACAGTAAATCACCAAAAATAGGAAAAATGTAATTTTTAAAAATCTCCATTTATATAAATTAATCTTCTTGTTGTGTTTCCACGAGGGGAGAGCTCTGATTCTTTCATAGCTGCTGGTGGCCATGTTTGCTTGTCAGAAGCATTTGTTTCCCTGCAGAGTGCTACTGTAGCACACAGCTACACAGCAGGTCTGTGTGGTGGTTGGATTTCAGCCCTGATTTGGAACAACTCGAGGATGCAGCCACACGACCAAGCACAAAAAACTGGCAGAACTGTTGTGAAGGATATTCATCAAAAATTTTAATACACTGTCTATTACATGGGACAATGCCCAGCAAAATATTAAAGCACCTTCCATTCAGAGAGGTTAGTAAATGATGATAGCACAGCACATACTGTAGTCATTATATTAATGAAACAGTTATAACAAAGCTTGTGCAAAATGTCCTTCTAGCTGCCAAACACATTACTTCACAGCAAGATATTTCAACAATACTGGCTGGACAGTCATAAAACTCTGCTGTGAAGCGTCACCATAAGGGCAACTTATAAACCATAGTCAGCAAGAAATATCTAAACCTAATGGTCAGATTAATTTGACAGTAGGAGTGGGCGATATTGCCCTTAAATGATACCATGTTACTGCCGGGTATTTTTTCTATACAGATATTCGTGACCATATCATGAAATACACATTACTTTCTTGACCCTGGAAACAGTAATCTTAACTCAAGGTCCACTTACTGGCTATTTCCACACATTTCAACCGTCTCTCACAATCTTTGCTCAGTTGTGACTGAGGTACTGGGGTGCAGCATCATTACATGCCATAAATGAATGTATCATGGAACATACAATGAGGAAGATCATGAGATGTGGCTGAAAGCTTCAGAAGAAGCTCTTAATGCTGCAGTGGGTATAGAAATGGAGCAAATATGATTAAAAAAAGTTATTTTTACAAAACGTAACGCATGAGACCGGTAATCTGAAAAAAATCATGTGCCTCTGTGTCCTCTTGTGTCCTCCGATGCTCCTAATGGCATCTGCAAGATTTCACAGACCGGAGAAAAACAACCAATCAGAGCTGATCTGGAGTCTGCCGTCCAGCTGCCGACGATGAGAGCCATGAGTCAATCACTCGCGAACTCCGATTAAACGTTCAAACTAGGCAGCGCTGATCAAATATGAATCAATATTCTGTTACTGTAATGACTATTTCTCTCCTCAAATGTTTTCTGAAACATCTTGTAGTATACTGTTTAGCTGTAAAATTAGAAAGTTTGTGACCCGGCAGCTATGTTGAGATCTGCTGAGGAAATACCAAGCACCGCCCAGCAGCCGGAGCACAGCAAATAGGAACGGTCTCTCTCTCTGAAATGACCTGTGATTGGTCAAAGTCTTCTGTCACGGGCTAGATTTTTAAAGCCTAAAAACAGACATGAGGAGGTGCAGAAGTCTAGTTTTCTCTCAGATCACTTGAATTACAACTGGGATAGGCTCCAGCCCATCCCCCCCCCGACCCTGAATGGGATAAGTGGTTACAGATAATGGATGGATGACTTTAAAGTGAAGCTTCATAGTAAATCCTTGAAAAAAGCAGTTTAAGAAAACATCCGAAATCATGGTCCACTAACACGCTTTTTCCAGTGCCATCAACCATACCATGCAGTCTTCATCTACTAAGGTTGCATGTTTACAGATCCATCTCTATGACGATTTTGCAAACTCCATTCACTGATCAGTGTGATAATGTTGAAAGCTGTTCTGTCAAGCTACTATTTCCAAGGGCAAGGTTTGTTCCATCCAATACTTCAGTCTCTGGGGGCGGACTGCTAGATTTTAAGTGCTGTTATGATTAAATATGTGTATGAATTTAGCAGCTCGTGTTCAACCAGCACTTCTTACAATCTCAACCTAGAAAGGACTGCTAGCTTTTATGAGCATATCAGCCCCGGAGGCTTTTAATGAGGGAGGTCACTGAGCAAAGTAAATGAACATTTAATAATAATAATAATAATAATAATATTTGGTGTCGCCTTTCAGGACACCCAAGGACCCTTTACAAAGATAAAATAAATACTTGAACAGATAAAAACAGCCAAACACGACGAAAACACCAGCAGAGCAAACATAAGAGACATTTAGGCAGAAGGGGGAATAAAACACTAATGATGTTGAAGGACACAGACTGATGAACACTACAGTGAATAGACCAGTTTGAACAGGTGAGTTTTGAGGAGGGACATGAATGTTGTGATAGTGTCAGACTGTTGGATGTGTGGAGGGAGGGAGTTCCAGAGCCTGGGAGCAGTGCAGCTGAATGCCCTAGCACCCATGGTGCTGAGGCGTTGGGGGGGGGGGGGGGGGGTCAGAAGACCAGCTGAGGATGACCACAGGGAACAGGAGGGGGTATACTCCTGAAGGAGGTCAGAGAGATAGGTGGGGGCCAGGGTGTGGAGGGCTTTGTAGGTGAAGGTTTTTATCTGGGCCCCATTTCGGAAAGCAGGTTTAACAAACTCTGAATTGACTAATCCTGAAGTGGGAAACTCATCGTCCCCAATCGTTTTTTGGGTCCAGAACAGCTGATCAGAGTCAGTTCAATCAAATCAAATCAAATCAAATCAATTTTATTTGTATAGCCCAAAATCACAAATCACAAATTTGCCTCGGGGGGCTTTACAATCTGTACAGGATACAACACCCTCTGTCCTTGACAGTGCAACCCTCACAACGGCTAAGGAAAAACTTAACCAAAGAAAAACCCCTTTAACAGGGAGAAAAAATGGAAGAAACCTCAGGAAGAGCGGCAGAGGAGGGATCCCCCTTCCAGGACGGACAGACGTGCAATAGATGTTGTGTGTACAGAGTAACAACGTAATGAAAACACAACATAGACAATTCAATCAAATCTGAGTAGGTTGAACTTTAATATAAAAAGCCATCATCAATGGAGCTCTGATACTACGATTCACCATGGCAACAGGTAAATAAGAGGCAGAGCCCCCATTTTAATCCAGTGGACGTAGAGATATTAATGCATGTATATGCTGAGTGTGCACATTTACCTTTAAAAAAGTCAGAGCAGGGAAAATGTGTCAATAATATAATGGATAATGGATGATAAATTGGTGGAATCTGACTGTGTGGCTGTAGCCTACGATACATTTTAAATCTATTTGTTCAGCTTTAATCTGACGGGACAAAACACTGAAGCCAGCAATTGAACATGAAAAATATAAAATATATGGATCAAAGACATTGAGATATGACTATGCTCACAGTCTGATCCAGTAATAATGTGTTTGGTGATTTAAAGGTTAAAATAGAGTAGATGTTAAATAGTAGACATCTATTTGGATCTTGGCTAAACAACATTCAGTGACTTTATTTCAGCTGCTTCAACAAATGTTGTCAAATTAAACACAGTCAGTGAAATGCAGTTAAAACATGTTCAGACTAGAAGCAGCCTATTTAAAACTCACGTTTTAACTCCATTCTGCAGCTGCACCACCATCCTGTTCACAAAGAAATATCAACATATAATCTACAATATTATAGAAATGATGTTCCATCAGTGCGACCAATCACATCATGTGTGATAGGGATCATTGTTCACTGATCCTACCTGTCAAAAGCTTCATACCGATACTTCATACATTATGTGCAATACAAATTTTAGTGGAACTGCTCTAACAGACTGACAGCTGTCTCAGTCACAATGTTATAAAAACTTCGGGAAAAAAAGGACATGCAGAGGTTTTATTCTGAGCTGACGGTGACTTGATGCTGTGTAATATCAGGATGTGAGGGCATAAACCGCAGAAATGACTGACAGCGCATAAAAGCAGTAACTTTTAGAGTCCTGAGTATTAACTAATATCTTTAAATTCTGACGTGAACCTCCGCTAATTAATGCACTTTGATATGGACTGAATGAATGAGGAAATAAAGCAGTGTGTCTGGCTCTGTAAGAGGGAGGAGACGGAGAGAAACTCAGGGTTTGTTGAAGAAAACCTGCAAGTGAGCAGGTTAAGTCCACAGAGTCAGTTACCATGGTAGTTTAAATGGCTCTCTTTCTGGATCTGAAAATCCAGAGTTTACCTCATCTCATTCTTAACTAACTCACAGTTTTTAGTAAACCTGCTTTCAGAGACAGGGCTCAGGTGAAACCAGGCAGACAAGAGCAAACTGATTTACACTGATTTGTGGTATTGGGTCATATACAGTATAAATAAATAGACATGATTTATGTTTATGGTTTGATGGTCAAGAATGATAAAATAACATATTTATTCATTAATTTCATTTATTCTTGGCCTTATGAACAGTATGTGCGACAAGCAATGCTTAATGGTTGTCTATGGGAAGACCATGAGATGAAATTAATCTAATAAGACATTTTGATTTCACATACATATGTTGTGGACAACCCTGTCTCAAAATTACGAACTGCATTCTCAATTACGTTTCAAGGGAAATGGACACAGTCACAGTTTTAAACAGTTTTAAACAACGTTGCACACGTTGTAAATAGAAACAAAACAAAACAATAATGTAGGGCTGTAAGTCGATTAAAATGTTTAATTGCGATTAATCGTATGATTGTCTATAATTAATCACAATTAATTGCAAATTGATCGCACATTTTTTATTTGTTCAGAATGTACCTTAAAGGGAGATTTTTCAAGTATTTAATACTTTTATCCACATGGGAGTGGGCAAATATGCTTGTTTTACGCAAATGTATGTACTGTATATATTTATCGCTGGAAATCAATTAACAACACAAAAAAATGAAAAATATTGTCCAGAAACCCTATCAGGTACTGCATTTAGCATAAAAAAAATGCTCAATTAAAAATCATAACATGGCAAACTGCAGCCCAACAGGCAACAACAGCTGTCAGTGTGTCAGTGTGCTGACTTGACTATGACTTGCCCCAAACTGCATGTGATTATCATAAAGTGGGCATGTCTGTAACGGGGAGACTCGTGGGTACCCATAGAACCCATTTTCTTTCACATATCTTGAGGTCAGAGGTCAAGGGACCCCTTTCAAAATGGACATGCCAATTTTTCCTCGCCAAAATTTAGCGAAAGTTTGGAGCGTTATTTGGCCTCCTTCTCGACAAGCTAGCATGACATGGTTGGTACCAATGGATTCCTACATGTAGCCTTAAATCTCAGTCTGCTACAACCTAAAAATCGCAAATTGCGTTAATGCGTTAAAGAAATTAGTTGCATTAAAACGAATTATGTTAATGCGTTATTATCATTCAATTTGACAGCCCTCGTAAAAAACATCATGGTTTGGCTTAAAATTACTATATTTGTTACGTTATTAAGCAACGGACATAAATTAAAATCAGTGAACGTTGACTATCTAGCTATCGTTGACTACCCTTTCCTGGGTTGAAGTCTTTTGTTTGTTTGACCCATAAACCACCATGACCTCCTCGCTACGCAGACTTCTGTGGAATATCATTACAAAAGTATTTCTGATACGTCAAAAACAAATGTAATCCGCGACAAAATATCTTTCCCTCCAAACATAATTCACAATGCAGCTTTGTTGTATGGGAACGTACTTTTTAGGAGACAGGGCTGGTTGTGGAATATCCTAGTTTTTCTTAATTTTAATAGAGAGCTTAATTGCCCCATGGTTATTCAAAATGCATTCTCACATTGACCAGAAACCAACAGTGGGTGAAACAATGATGGTGAATATTGGCTTTTCATTCTTCTATCTATATTACTATCAACTTCCAAGACTGCATAGCCCTTATACAGGGACAGCCTTGAACTGGTGATGAGGGAAGGTTTTACATTCAGGGAGCATCCAGGGGCACGACCAAGTCACAGCTCCAACACTGGAGTCTATTCATCCATAACATCCAGCAGTTTGGAGCAGCGTGGAAGGGAGGCTTCACACAGGGGAGATACAGACAGGGTGGTGGGGATTCTTTCAGTAATCACTTCATTTCTTTCTTTCATGTCTGCTCGAAACTTTACACCTAATTTCTTTCAATGATTTCACATATCAGCACAACATTTTGGCTTTAATCAACTGCAAAGTATATCTGGCATCAGCCCACAGCTCAGCTCTCAGCCTCCCGCTCATAAGTCTTATTAATTGATGCACTGCAGTAAATGGCCGGCTTATGATTCTGACAGGGAAGCAAGCAGTAGAGCTGTGCAACGGAGGCACAGCTGACAGAGGGAACAGACAGAGGCCCGAAATACAGAACAGTCTTGTGCACAAGAGGAGGACAGGGGAATTATCAACAGCATCCCAGCAGAGCCTCTCAACTACTGATCAAAATGAAATGAAACGGTTTAAAATGAAAATGTCATGCAAAAGCAATCACTAGTGATGTTTTACTCTTTTCTTGCTGACATTGTGAACATCAAAGTGCAAAGATTGCAGCTTCAACAAGTGATTGAGCCAACAACTAAAAAAAAGTCCTTATTCTACACTTTGTCTTTTATTGTCTGGACCGCAGCAAGGCGAGGTCAGCCCTATACCCGCCAAAGTCTGTCCCTGTCTCACTGAGTTAGTGAGTCCCTGTCTCACTGAGTTAGTGATGGAGCTACACCATTGGTCGGTAGACTGTTGGTGTTTCCTCATTGGCTGTTGCTCTTTCAAAGTGAATAGAGTGCTACAGGAATGAGTCCTAAAGTCCAGAGAAGAGTTAGCATTTTAGCACTTGTGGTTCCCTCATCTGGAAGTCAATGGGTTTTTATTTAGATGCCTGAAATAAGGTCTGTGGTTCACACAAGTTGAAGACATTTTAACGTTTTGTTCTACGACATAAAACACATTAATAAATATCCCACTCATGAATTGTGAAGCTTTTATGTGTCTTAAAAAAGGTGGTTGATAACAAGTGGCTATATGAGACTACTAAACGTCATCATGCCGACATGTCCTCCTTTACAGCCTCGTTGTCTATACTCACGCTCATGCGACCGTGGTGTAGTTTTTTATAGCCTAACGTTAGCTTTTTACTTCAGGCGATTGCCTTTGCACTTCAAAAATCATAAAGGGGTGTTCATTTGTGGAGATTATCGTACGGAACAAAATGTGTAAGTATCATAAACCTTTCTTTGCCACAGAGTTTATTTTCTGCAATAATCCAAAACCTAATGGAAAAATCCCATTGGCTTTTTCGAGGGAACCTGTGCGATTCTAACTTCTGGGTTGGCCTTCAGAAATACGTCATCCCTGGAGCACTCTATAGGCGCGACAGTGTTTCCACTGGTAACGTCTTTACCTCTGCGATCAATCATCTGATCCATTTCCTCAGTACAGTACATACAAGGCTGAGACACTCTGACTCCATGTGAGCTATGGGGTATGACACATGCACAATGCCACTGGAACTGGAACTGCAATGTTGGAGGGTAACAGCAGACGGCGCTAAAAATTAAGGGATGGTGTCCGCTTAGGTGCACTTTGGGTATGCTCAAATTCAAAGTTAAAATTATATTAATTTAATGACACAGGCCACGTTCCTCATATCTTTATGTTTCGTATAAAATACATCCGACCCAAGGCCGACTGTGGATGCCTGAGTGAAGCGAATCAATCACCCCCATGTTCTGTGATCGTGCATCAGCTATTGAGCCTTTTGGCAAGTGCAGACCACATTTTACTGCACATGTGTTGTACCCCAATGATATGATGCGATATACAGCCACGACTTCTGCTTCCTTGAATACATGCACGGTTGTTGTTGCTGACCGTTTATTTCCACTTTTTACCTTGTATACGTACATGCGTGCGACAGCTTACATGGCCGTGCGTATTAATGTTTAGAATAAACCGCTGACAAAACTGAAACAGATTAACCTGCCATGAGGTGTTTATTTCAACATGTTATTGAAGTCCGGGTAAAGCAAAAATGCTAACTTATGCTAACTTGAATGGGGATAATATAATTCAATCGTGCGGTTCTTCTAGACTTTCCACTTTGTGTTTCCTCGTGTTAGCCTGGGTTTCCTCCGGGCTCTCCGGCCTCCTCCCACAGTCCAAAGACATGCAGGTTAGGTTCATTGTTGACTCTAAATTGCTCGTAGGTGTGAATGTGAATGTGAATTGTTGTCTGTCTCTATGTGTCAGCCCTGGGATGGTAAATGGTAAATGGACTTGCACTTATATAGCGATTTTCTAGTCTTCCGACCACTCAGCCCTGTGATAGTCTGGCGACCTGTCCAGGGTGTACCATGCCTTTGACCAATGTCAGCTGAGATCGACTCCAACCCCCCGCGACCCTGAATGGGATAAGTGGTCACAGATAATGGATAGATGGATGGATGGATGGATGGATGTATAATTTGTAAGCTCATTTTTGCCCCAGGGCCCATTAACAGGTTAATACAGCGATGCCTGTTACATTAGTTTACCTATCTAGAATTTGTGTTTATGACCAAGTCATTACATTTGTGACTGCTTTATAAATACACCCAGATTACACAGGGCTGAACTGTCTGTGTAATCTGGGTGTACGGGACTTGGTAAAGCAGTGTGTTCTGGTCAAATGCCTCTCTGCTACTGAAAGGTCCCTCAGCAGGTTGTGTCTCACCCAAACATCCTGTTTACCACAAATACATTACATTATGCAAGCAGGACACCTGCACAGGCCAAATACCCATCGCAGAGATCATTTCTGATACCAGCAACCATCCTGTGTCACAGTGGGGAAATTACAAGTCTGTCAGTGGTGATAGGATCTTGCCCTCGCTCTGAGGTGAGATGAAACAACACCACTGCTAGCCACACTTTGGCTGAACACCAAACAATAGAGAGTCTCAGTGAAAAGCCTAGCTATTGTGGTCCTGTTCCATTGTTGCAATGAAAGGAGACAAGCTGGACTGTTCTGTAGATAGGTCAATCAGCCCAGGAACAATACCACGACACGCAAGAGACAAACTGAACACTCCCGTCCAATCGTGTCCACAGGAAACAATACAGAGCCTGTTGCTATCAAGCCAGTTCCCAGCTCTGGAGAGAGACAGCCGGTTCACCCAAAAACTACAGGATTTTATGTACATCAAGTAAGAGGGTCAAGTAAGGTGTCCATTATGAGGAACTAATGGACGACGGGTAGTCCAGAACCATCCGACACACAGAAGTCCATTAATTCCTGATTATGGACACCTCGAAGGGCATTATCCCGCAAGTAAAAAAAAAGATTAAGACCATTCATTTATATTTTCATTATTATGTTATTCACAATCCATTTGCTCTGTTTCCCTGGTAACACCTGAGGGTTTCCTAACACCTGGAACAATCATTACGTACCATCCCATAACGTTCTTACGCAAAGGAAACGTTGTTCACTACTCCAGTAAATAGGATGAACCTTAGCTACAACTTAGCAACGGGAGATATTTCTAGTCCACTCAGCTCATAGAACCCTTTAGCTCAGCTATGAGCCAGAATGCTAACGCTATGCTAGCAAGATTCAAAGACCATAAGACTGCGTACGGTTGAAAAACAGCAAATATAATTTGACAGTATGTTTAACAACAAGACTAGCTAGCTATCCAGCCATGTCACTTTCCCAAAATCAATATCAAGAGTTTCACGAACAAATGAGAGGCCACGTGTGCTGTTGGCCTGAAGTAGCGAGTTGAATAGCGAATGGGATATGAGATGATCTCTTATGTGATACAAAGAACCAGTACCTTCATTGGGGCAGTGGAACTGACTTCTTGCAGCTTGTGTGTTACAGTCGCAACCCTGTGGTGTTCAGAGGATGAGGCACTGAAGAACTTTACACTCAGTGCTGTAAATAAGATATTCAGATTTATTTGTAGCCAGCGCATTAATTTAGAATGGTGAACAAACAGTTTAACTGGAACTACTTAGTAGGTGTCCATTATCAGGAATTAATGGACACCCTGCAGCCAATCAGACTTGAGTATTCACCCAGATCATGGTCCGCCTATAGTACTGATCACCACATAGAATCATTGAAATAAAATGGAATGCCGTAACAATATTGTCTTGGGATATATGTATTTGGTTTGACAATATAACCAGTAAACATACCGTTATACATCTTTTTAACCTTTATTTATTCACTGAGAGCAAAGCTCTCTTTTTTACTCACACAGAAAGCACCCATAAATAACCCTAGTGTATACTCAGACAGATGAGATGGGATGATAGCGGGGAGCAGTTGTTTGTGTTGTAACAAAACTTGATTAAGAAATATGCTTTTCTTTGAAGATGCTGCAGCAGGAAACGCAACCTGCCGTAATCTGATCTCATTGTGAAAAAAACTCTGGCACCAGCTAAATAAAAACAGAGAGCCGAGCATCTGTTCTCTTTCATGTTTACAAGAGAAAATGGCAAAAAACTGATGTTTCTGCTGAAGAAAGATGTACAGGAATTTTCGTGTGTGAGCGCAGCCCCAAGTTATGAAAGAACATCCTGAGATGATCTTTGGTTCAGGCCCAAGTAGTGGTCCCAAGAGTTAAAATGCCCTTCAAGAATTCATTAAACACTACAGGTTCTGTAGTATTTTGCTAACTTTCTAAAGGGCTGATTATAGAACCATAAAGGTTCTGTATAGAACCATCTGAGCATGGGACTGGTACCAGCCTGCAGGGTTATGTAGTCCTCTCATCTCAATATGCAGCAGACTCTAACCTGGATGAAAATGCTGTATATACAGAATGCCAAAATGTCTCATCCCCCTCCACCCATATGTTTTCATGCTTGTTCATCCCTGAAATTACACACAATTTATCAATGTGGAGAGGACGGCTGAGTGTGAGCAGAGATGGAGGGAAGCCAGCCCGCATACAGCTGTGATACCAGCAGCCAGAGCCTTACTGTAGATGGAACTGTGGTCCAGACAAAGAAGCACAAGTTTGCAGTCTGATTCAATCTGGCCCTGCAGTCCAGGGCCGGCTTAAGGCATAGGCCATATAGGCGGTCGCGTTGGGCGCCACCTTCTGGGGCGCGCTGCTCGCCCTCTAAAAAAAAAATATATATATATTTATATATATATTTATAAAAAATAATAATAAAAAAAAACGGTGGGTGCCCTTCCTCATTTTTTGCATTGAGGTAACAAATGAACAAATAAAGAAAAGAAAGAAAGAAAGAAAGAAAATGTTTACCCCTGTAACTCTCTTTCTCACACTTTTTCATCTGCCCGGCCGCACTTATTTGTTAATAAAACTGTAAATTGTAGTGAAACCAAATCCAAATTTCGCCTAGGGCACCAAAAGGGCTAGAGCCAGCCCTGCTGCAGTCTATATTAACATATTGATGTACATGAGACATGATGGTAAGGCTCAATCTAGGACGCAGACGTGTGCTAAATCGTCTGTGCTGAAGTCCCTCTTGGCAGCGTGCAAAGTATACTTGATGAAGACACAATGTCAAAACATCATAGCTGTAAAATATTTATAAATTAGTGTGCCTGCACCTTTTTGCTATTGGTTTTGCCTTTTTGCCTGTGCACCTGAATATTGGGATGTGCATACACTACTTTGTGAACAACAGCATTTGTGCCACAGTTTTCAGTAAAATTTTAGATGATGTACGCAATAACCAACATAGTCTCACGGCAGCTTGTGAAATAGTCACGAAATTTAATCTATTTGATTCATGTACATCCTTTTTTTTGTGACGCTCAGCACGACTTTCAACAACGTATTTTCCGTGCGTTTTCCTACGAATGTCCAGCAACACGTGATGCATGTGTCAATTTCCGCTCCAGTCTTTTCAAAATAAAACTACTTAGTTAGCTTTAGGAATAGACTGACTTGGTTAGGCTTAGGCAACAAACTACTTAGCTAGCTTTAGGAAAAGATTGTGATTTGGGTTAAAATAACTCCGGAGGTGCTGTAACTTAAGTACGGAAGTTACGTGACAAATAAATCAACTCTGACATCTGGTTTCACAGGGGACACGAACACAGGACTTACGCCCAGGAGATCGGTGTTTTACATACGAATTGATTTTGTGCTAACCATCACGAAAAAAAACGTGAAATTCGTGTCTATGTGCACCAATCAATACATTAAATTGTGTGACTATAAGCTGCAATAACAGGTATTTAAGAGCCCCAAAATCTGAAGTGCTTGCGAGTACCAGCCCAATATGAACAGCTTTGATGTCTCTGGAAAGAGATGTTTTTAATTGTCACACCGCAAAAAAATGAAAAATAAAAATCCATTCGCTCTATTATGTGATGGAGGCAGAACTCTGAAAGACAGATATCTCAAAACCTATAACTAACCTAAAACTTTCTGCCTGGATACAACTAGAGGGGAACAAGAAAACATTTTAGTTTGTTATTTGGGTGAGCCGACCCTTTACCTAGTGCTAGAATGTGTTGGAATGATTATTAGTGGTGAATAGATATATAAGAGTCTCGACAAAATACTGTTGACTAAGGGAGCAGCAGCAGCGTGTGTGTGTGTGTGTGTGTGTCTTCTCACCCTAATGAAGGCTGCATGAGCCTCAGACCTGAATGCATCACTGCCACACACACACACACACACACACACACACACACACACACACACACTGCTTTCCATCATACATTCAAAGCGCTGGCATTCAGCTGATGCATTTATCAAGGTGCCTGAACAACACGCAGAACATTACACACTCCTTCCACCTCCTCTCTGTCTGCATCTTGTTTGCGTGACTCCACCTCCTCCCCAGCCTCCCTGCCCTCACTCCTCTTCCCTCCATCTGTTGCACTCACTCACTCCGCCCACCTCACTCCTTCTCTAGTCTCCATCCAACAGTTAGGGCTCTGTCAAATCCAGGTGAACTGCACTCTTCTTCTTCTTCTTCCTCTTCCTCTTCTTCTTCTTCTTCTTCTTCTTCATCTTCTTGTTCTTGTTCTTGTTGTTCTTCTTCTTCTTCTTCTTCTTCTTCTTCTTCTTCTTCTTCTTCTTCTTCTTCTTCTTCTTCTTCTTCTTCTTCTTCTGCCTTATTCAGTCCTAAAGCATTTGGATTTTTGCATCCGGAGGATTTCACTATTTTTGCTTAACAAAACTGCCAAAAGAATGAAGCACTGAGTGCCAAGTCAAGCAGTATAACTGGCTAATAATAAGCATGCAAACACATGGGCTGCTACACAGACAACACAACAGAGCTGAGACTAAATCTCCGAGTAGAATAGACTACACCTACATTTTTCATGACATCAACCCATACAGTGTATACACAAGTAGCCTAATATATCACAAACAATAAAACGTGCCAAACGTGTTGCAGATACAGTGGGCTTACATTTTGAGAGCATGAATGCATTAAGAATAATCTGTAAATCACATTGTTTACCCGAAGGGTCCGAATGCATTTAAACTTTAAAAATGCATCAAAGCAACAAGATACATTTTTTGTGCTTTTTTTTTTAACCTATGCACAGAGTGGGTTATATTGTGAACAGCATACCATGGTCACACACTGACCAGGGAGAGTCTGAACAGAGAGCAGAGACTTCTTGTGAAAATAGTCCAAAGAAATGATGCAAGCGACGCTGTTTTTCACAGGTTTGATCCAGAAATGCCATTTCATATCAAACGCTTTGGTCTTGCAAAAATGACAATCGTAGCCGACTGTACAGCCATTATTTTATTATTTTTGTACAGAATGATGCTCTTACCAATCTGCATTTTAAAATCTGCAAGAATAAGGAATCTTTCGTCATCATAAAGGCACAGAATAATAAAAGCCTGTCTCTGACTCATTATGGCAAACTCTTTAAATTCACTTATAATTCATGAATGAACATACATTTGTATCAGTTTAATAACCATCTGTAAGAGCCTTTGTTAACATAATTCGCCTATAAAAGTTGACTCTTATTTTTTTAAAACATAATCCCTATTTGGGATTATATGGCGAACTGCGGATACAATATCATTCCCTGTGAGACAGGATATGCTATTTTGCGGGCAAACAATGTATTGATTGTGAATAGATTTGAGTGTCATGTTCTGTCAGTGTACTTGCTGTAATGTTAGATGCAAGTGAGTGTTGACACTTGTGTCAAGATGTATTTCAGTGTGCAGGACGCTCCTGATGTGACTGCACAGATGTTTCCACAACAGGGCACTGAAAAGGATGCTATAACTCACCATGTTCTAGGGTTTCCTGGACGTTTGCATTTCGGAAAAGATGTTGAAGACAAGAAGAGCAGGCAGGTCCACAGATTAGACACAGTTTAGAAAAGAGTCTCCCAATTCCTCCAGTCCCAACACTTGCTCTAATCCCCCGAGGTGAACTGGAGAACAGGTCCGTAAAGGCGCCGTGAGGAGTGTCCGGTAAATCCCCGCTCAGCTGCCGGGACTCTGGACTTGTTCTCTATCAGTGTTCCCGGTCAGACCGCGGTATCCGTCTGCTCCCTGTCCGTCCGCGGCGGCTCCGCTCTGACGGAGCACCATCCCCAACATTTCCTCCACACACACCCTCGGGAAGTGTCGGCCACATTCGGCTGTTTCCGGGAGAACTCTAGCGTAGTATAAGGCTATCAATGACGTCCGAGCGTTTGAAGCAAATTTTCGAGCTTCTGTTTGATCGTGTTTTTTTTTTTTTTTTTACAAATCCCTGAAAATAAGATGTGTGATTTGTAACGAGACAGAATGGTGCAAAAGGTATTCAAACAGATGTTGACAGATGACAGATTCCGTTCACTGAGCAGTGTTAGTGTTCACCCCACCGAGATGCCCCTGAGCAATAAACTGTTGAAATTAAATAAGAATGATATCCAATAAAATTCAGTTAATGAATAAAAAAAATAAAAAAATGAATGATGAAATAGCATTTCATAATATGTTTTTTTTTTTTTTAATTCTTTTTTTATTTGAGAACAAAAAACATGAGGTCATCATGGGTGTTGTCAGATCACAGTACATTTTTTGTAAATACATTTTGATATACAATGTCACACTTTACTCAGTGGTGTAAATACACAATCCATTATTCCCAGTACTCCATATTTTTTTTTCCAATTTAAGCCTTAAAATAGATGTGAGTCTTTCCATACAATATATTTCATTTATAATACCCCGCCATTGGTCTAATGTTGGAGGATCAGTCTGCAACCACTTTCGAGTTGTGGCTTTCCTACTACTTGCCAAGAGAATCTTTATTAAATATTTATCTTTGTGTAAAACAATTTCTGGTATTTTTCCCAAGTATAGTGTAATGAATGAGTACTTTAACTTTATTCCCATTATGTTATGGATCTAAGTTGCCACTTATTGCCAATATGGTTGTATTTTAGGGCATGCCCAAAAAATATGGAAATGATTAGCCACTGAGGTTCCACATTGCCTCCAACAAAGGCCCTGGCTCTGCGTGCCTGTTTGCAGTGCTGTATATTTAGGAGTGATGAAGAATCACACTACATTCTTCCATCCAAACTCCCTCCAGGATCCTGAGTTTGTAGTAGTTGACTGAGTCTCACATATCTCCGTCCAGTTCTCCTCTGTTATTTGTGAATCTGACTCTTTCTCCCATTTTTGTTTAAGGTAGTTTGTAGAGTACTTCTTAGAGTCTTGTATATTTCTATATAGTTTTGAAACAAACTTTTTATTTCTCCCTTTTGTGTATGCATCAGAAAATATAGTAATCAAATTGTAATCGTTTGTTTTTTGTGCTCTGTATTTTTTTCCTAAAGTAATCTCTAACTTGCAGGTACCTGAAAAAGTCCTGCTTTTCTAGTCTAAATGTATCTGCTATATCCTGATAGCTCTGTAGTTTACCATTTGAGGTGACTGAACAGAAAGATGTGATACCTCTCCTAGCCCACAGTTTAACATTTCATTATCCATCATCATTCATCATTCATCATTTTTGCAACTACAGTCACTTTTGACTCTCAAATTAAAAAAAACAAAAACAATCTCTATGAATTTAAATTTTAAACATCAGAGTATGTAATACATATGAACAGGTAAACCAAATTACATATAGTGGTTAAGATTTTAATCTGTACCATGTTTATTTTTTATGGTTTTCATCACTTGTTCTTACTAAATGTCCTTACCTTACAATAATGTTTATTTTATTCAATTTGCTTTATTAATTTCATCAAGCTTTGTGCATCATTGTAAATACATATATGTATTTATATACATATATTCAATAGGGGATTTCAGGATTTTCTCTACACCCTGAAAAATTTAGACAGTAACCATAGATGTCCGTCTTCATATACAAAAAAATATAAAATATGTTGTTTTTATGACAGATATTGCAATGCTAATGTCTAACATCTTTAATGACTTGTTGCGTAAATTACATTTTTGCTGATTTTGCAGATAAATGGCAGCTAGCAATGTTTGCTACGTTAACTTTGACTTTTAGCATCTAATATACATGAATTCAACAGTAATATTAAGTTATTTTTTAACTACTAAGCTGTATAATGAGATCACACAATAAATACAGAAGAAACGTGATCTGAACCTTGTTTTTCTTGATCTTGAGGGTCACCTATGTGGGCGGCCCAACCTGTCACCCATGTGCTCACCTGCTAACTTCTGTTTCCATGGAAACAAGATTTGTCTGGCTTTGAGTAAAACTTTTACCGTGGTATTTGTTCAGTGTTGTGGGAAGGACTTATAAGTGTGGGACAGGCACATTTAGATGAAAAAATCATATAAATAATTTGTAAACAAACATCATTTTAATATGGTGTAAAGTAATATGTATATAAAACAAGTCCATTTCAAATAATGTCATATTGTAATTGAATTAGCTAATTTTACGTATCTCAACAGTGAAACCACAGCTGTGGGACATGAAAAAAGAGGTGTTTTGGACCCATAAAATGCTTCATACATTTTATTAATTGACATTATTTAGTAATGATTTTTTATATCAAGATGGGTAATACTGCTTTGGATATATTTATCAAGCATTGCACTGCAAATTTTAACAAAAATCCCAAATTTCATTGCTGTAAGTATTGTATTGCATAGTTGCAGAAACACCATTAACACCATTAAACGGATGTTGGAAGATACAAGGTTGTGACAGAGATTCCATTCACTGAGAGGTCTAACTGTTCACCCCACTGACGTGCTCCTGAGCAATAAGCTGTTGAAATGAAATAAGAATGATATCCAATAAAATTCAGTTATTATGAAAAGGAATGATGAAATAGCATATCATAATAACTTGAGTTGAGTTTTAATCATTTCTTCAATTATTTCACAAGTAGTTTTTGGTTCATTTATACACTATTTATTGATATGGTTATATATATATAAAACATGTATAAAAAGAAATCTAATGTGGTTCCCAACCTCTGGTCTGGAACCCCAAAAAGGCTGCAACGTGCAGTAAATCTGAAGGGTAGTGAGATGATTAACAGAATAACAAAGCAGACAAATATATATTTCTGCAGCACAAATTGTTTTAATTTTCAAATTTGTGAATGAATCAAATACTACCTCCAAATGTTACCTCTAAAAGCTGTTTTAAAAAAGAAAAAACAATGTAGTATACATGAATCACATGTAAGTCCACTGTCCGCCCTGCTGTCTTTGAGTACATCAGGGAGTTAAGCTAATAAAGAGGGGGTTTAATGATTATTGTGGCCCAAAGACTACATTTGCAGCTTCTTTTCTTAAATTAAATGCATTAAAAAAATAATGTGTAATCAAATTTATAACCATTTTTATGTTCTTTTCTTCAATTATGGTAAACTTAAAAAAATCGCAAGTCAGCTACAAAAAACACATTTGTTCAGAAAAACAGTGACAGTCAAAATACTGGTGTTCTTTATGTTATATAGCTAACACAAAGAAACTAGTGCTGCTAGCTACTTTCATTGGAAAAGAGTTGGCAACACTGGGCTGGGTTTTTCGATTGGATACTCTTGCTAGTTTCTCAACATTACCGACTGGCTTTAAGGGGTTATGGTGTAGCTAAAGCTCATGTGTACATAGATGATGTGCACCAATTGTAAACAGTTTTTTACAACTGGTAACACATTTCTCTACTGAGTTCACTGTCATCCTCATCCTCAACATCATTAACTTCTCTTATAATTTGCAAAAGATATCATTTGTTTTTGCCATCATTGTGGCGTACTCTTTTCTCACGCTTTTCAGCTGATTTTGTAAGTTTGTAAGGAAATTAGGCACTCGAGCCACAGATGATGATTAATAGATAATAGATGATTAATAAAGACTAATGAAGATGATTTCAGTCTTGTGAAACACATGACTGATGACTCTGGAGCAGATTATGCACTGGCTGTCATTGGCTGCAGGTTCGGAGACATTCCTCACATAGGAGCCCTGGATTGTATAGTGTCTTTTCAAAATAAACTTCCGTCTTCACAGGAAGTTAGGTTGAGGCAACAAAACTACTTAGTTTGGGTTAGGAAAATATGCCGTTGACGTTAACTTGACTGACTAACGACTCTCGTGACTCACATGACTAACGATATCAACGAGTCATGTGACTAACAACTGATATGACAAAATAAGCGGCCTTCTGTTTGAAAGTTCTGTGTTTGTTTGACCCATCCGCCAACCCTCCCACCTGCCCTAAGTGGACTCTCACCTGCCCTAAGTGGACTCCCACCCGGCCTAAGTGTGGCCGTGTTAATTTGTGCTTTAGAATGTTACCGCCATGAAACAATCAGAAAGTAATGTTTTATATCCTGATTCACTGCTTTTTCTCACTCCCTCTCTTCATTCACTCTCTAGCTCTCTTGACCATCGCTGCTCTCTCTCTCTCTCTCTCTCTCTCTCTCTCTCTCTCTCTCTCTCTCTCTCTCTCTCTCTCTCTCTCTCGTTGAGCCGTGGAGGATGGGTCAACTTTGAATGTGTGTTTACAAACAGTAAGCGAGAATTGCTGCATACATCAGACCGACACATACGGGTACTTCGCAAAAAACAAGAACGCGCTCCCTTTTGGGGGGAAAGAAACCCGAAGATCCCAGAGACTTCAATGCAATTTGACGATGTTTGGATTGTAATTTTGACAAGTTTGTATGCATTCATCTGTTGTTATACAAACGTTTTCTTACAATTATTTTGCGAACTTGCCTGAACCGGAGCGTTCGCGATACCTTAATACATTTCGGTTGATCGCCGCCATGTCCCTTCAGTCTTCCCCCATGCTGATCCAGACATCTCTTGATTGATTCACGTTACGCTAAGTGTTGTCTGTAAATAACCAACGTGTTAATAGCCAACTGTTTGATCTATAGGCTGAGATTTAGTTGACGACAGTCTGATGCTACTATAACGTTAATGTATGACTGTATTACTGCAGCAGCCTCCCACTCAAGCTAACGTTAGCTAGCCACTAGTCACTGTCACCAGCATCATTTAGCCATTTACCACACTGACAGTGAATATTCACGTATTGTATGTGCCTCAAATCTCAGTGTGAAAGTCTCAGTTAACCTGCTACACAACAGCTTTTCATCATTTTCTCTCCTGTGACAGCAAGTTTTTTTCCACCTAAAGGGAACGCAGCCTCGGTGATGACGTCATACTGGTCTGGTCTACAGCTTGGAGCCATAAAGCTCCTCTATTATATCTTTTTTAGGACATGGCAGGGGAACAATTGGAGATCAGTGTTTTTAGATTCATTGTTGGTGCAGCCAACTACACAGCAACTCTTCAGCATAGCGTTATTACTATTACTGGTTTGTTGAAAGTAGAAGTTTGGAGACGTGTTTCAGCTTCTTCTGTTTACTCCGTTACCGTCTATGAGGGACACGGGATTGGTTTCCCCCAAAAGGGGACGTGGTCATGAGAGCCTACTCTGGATGACTTATTGCCGGTCTGACGTATAGCATACCTTTTATATCTCTGGTTGTTTGAGAACATTGATGGCAATGTTGCAAATCAATGAGCAAGCCTGCTTTATGGCAACATTGGATTTACTGGATCCCATCATCCTGCTGTCTCCCTGCTCCTCCCAGAGAGCTGAGTCGACTCTCTAACACCAACTAACCATACTGAACCTGACCTACACCTACATTACACATTAATATACAGACTGCTGCATCTCATATATTGCTGCAGACAGGAGCACTAACAATGCTTCCTGTATTCACATTATGATACTCTAAAACATAAATGATTCCCATAAAAAAAATACAGCACTTCTTAATGCAAATATGCGAAAAGTGACCATTTTGTAATTTATACAAATGTATAAATTGTGTTAAATGCCTTTTAAAGTCATTTTCTACAGCAATTGCCTTATTTGTTTATTTTAGTGGAATATAATTGTAGCTTGTGAATTAATCATGGTTTTCTATATCAGCTTGCTCATTAGCCAAAGTTGTAAACAGTAGCTCTTTCTTTCCGTTAGTGTGCCCTTTGCTTGCCATGTAAATCCCATTCTGTTCTGCTTGTGCTGAATGAGGCACTGCCCAGATGCATGGATTATTTCATTTTATGTGCAGTAATCATCAACTTAATTTAAATGAGTTCATGGGTTCAAACTGGTGATGGCCCAAAAAGGTGTCAACCTTTTTTTTTTTTTGCCTGAAAATTAAGAAAATAATGCGTTGTGCCCAGGTGCCTTCCCATGATGCATGCTACATTTCTCTATAGACCGTTTTACAGCCGATGTCATGATTACGTCATAAGCTTAGCTGGAGACAAAACAAAGGAAAGACTAGAGACAAAGACAAATCCCCTCAGAGTAGTGGGCTAAAGTTACACATCAAAAATGTCATCTTGCTGTGTTGTTGGGAGCCAAAATCAATATCACATACATTTGAGATGACAAACTGTGATTCGAGGGTCTAGTGAGCTACAATATCGGCGAAGCATTGCTAATAATTTAGCCTTATACTAACCGCAGCCGTGAGCCAATGGCTCAATGGCTCACGGCTCACGGCCATCCTATAATATATTATAGAGTGATGCTATAGGCTACGAATAACACAGGAAAACACTTTAAAGCTGAAGTAGGCGAGATTGGAGCAAATATGATTAAAAAAAGTTATTTTTATAAAACGGTCACTATATCATGACAGTAGTACATGAAACAGGTAAACTGAAAAAAATTGTGTTCCTCTGTGTCCTCCGGTGTCCTCCGGTGTCCTCCGGTGCTCCTAACGGCATCTGCAAGATTTCACTTACCGGAGGAAAACAAGCAGTAAGAACTGATCTGAGGTCCGCTGTCCAGCTGCCGTCTATGAGAGCCGGCTGTCAATCACTCGCGAACTCCGAACAAACGGTCAAACTAGGCAGCACTGATCAAATATGAATCAATATTCTGTTACTGTAATGACTATTTCTCTCCTCAAATATTTTCAGAATCATCTTGTAGTGTACTGTTTAGCTGTAAAATGAGAAAGTTTGTGACGCCGCCACCATTGTGAAATCTGTTGAAGGAACGGCAAGTTCCGGTCACATGACCGGAGCACAGCCAGTCGGAACGCTCTCGCTCTCTGAAATGACCTGTGATTGGTCAAAGTCTCCCGTCACGGGCTAGAGTTCTAAAGCCTGAAAACAGAGCCATGAGGAGGAGCAGAAGTCTAGTTATCTCTCAGAACACTTGAATTACAATATGCTGAAAGGTTATTATGGATTTTTTGCCCAATGATGCCAAAAATATACTACCTATGCTTTAAGTATTAAGTATCCAGGAGCAGTGGAGTTTAGCCGACAGAGCAAACAGTAAGATGTTAGCTCGCGCATCAATGTGATGACACAGGTTGACCACATTGTTTTTCCTAGGATGGTGAAGTCATGATATGCCCTACTTTGTGTGTGATTGGCTTGTACTTGTTGCCTTCGTTGGTTGGGTTGGTTAGATTTAGGCATGAGGAGTGAGATTGGTTAGGTTTAGGGCATTTTATAGAAGTCTATGAGAAAATGACTTGACCTACTTCTTACTTGATTTATTACCTCAGTAAACATTGTAAACATGAGTTTCTCAATTGCTTGTTTCAAGTCTTCTTCAATACAGCATGATGTTCAATCAGTAAATTATGGTCCCATTTAGAGTCAATTACACCATAAAGCTGGGTATGCTTTAGGGCAGGGGTTCTCAAAGTCTTTGGGGCCAGGGACCCCTTACAGGGGAGAAAATGTACCAAGAACCCCCTCTTAATCGTAACACTGAAATAAACATATGCTTACGTTCATTTGCACTCTTAGATGCCATAGCAGCTATTTGTATTCTAAAACTTTTCAATCTAAATACTTCAGACCTGTTTCATAGTGATAAACAAACACTTTTCAACTTGAATCATCTCAAGATAAAATGAGATATTCCTATATTATTCCCACAACGGGGAAATTTGCAATGTTATTGAATGTTAATGCCACTTATATACCTTTTAATCAGAGGGTGATTTTATTCAAATTGCACTTGGACTCAACTTGTCAGCATTTATAGCCTACTTTTCAAGTAATTGAGCTTTAAAGCTTTCAGAAAATGAACAGTTGCAAGACTGGCAAAGTGTTAATGAATCCAGATATTTAAATTCACCTTTCTAAAGCGGAGTTTCAGTAAGTGCTTCAACTTCAAAATAATGAACTTATAGCTGTGTGTCACAGTCATATCAGAGTTTCTATTGGCCCAAAGCTAAGTGGGAGTAATGGACACAATATGCTTGTTTAATTGGTGCAAATGGTCCCCATCTGTAGATATGTTCTTTTTAATGATACAACACAATTTTATGATTTTTAGGGCGTGGCTACCTTGTGATTGAAAGGTCGCTACCATGGCGTTGTCCGGTCTGGGAGTTGTCCCTGTTTTCATCTTAAAACTTTAACCCTTTCACAGTGTGTTTTCAATTCATGAAAGTTAACTGTAACATTTTGGTCATCTAAAAATGTCTTATTCAGCGTTCAATTGTACTTAGCTCCACCCTCTCGTGTCACTGTTTGCAAAAACCAAGATGGTGGCGGCCAAAATGCCGAACTTGAGGCTTCAAAACTGTAGTCCACAAACCAATGGGACGTCACAGTGACTATGTCCACTTCTTATATACAGTCTATAGATGCAATTCAGGGGATGGCTGTTAAATACTTAGCTAGCTTGTCAGTCAAACAACATGCCACCATGTTTCTCTCTGTTGTGTTCAGCCTAGTAGATGTTAATCCTTGTTCAGGCTTTTGTGTGAATTCGTATTGAGGCACCTGGAGACTGGGCCAGGTATAGTTTTGTCTACTGATATTGCAAACAAACGCTGAATAACTTTAAGCGACCAAAAATGTTATAATTAACTTTCATGAGCTCAGTACCCATGCACAAGTTGTAAACAGATATTTTGATATAGTTTTGCTGTTGTTAAACGCAGCCCCCATTTACTTCAATTCGACAAGACTTTTCTCCGTTTTCGTATTCTCCGTTCACCGTGGAGGCATGCGAGAAAAACAGAGTTTTCTTCACGAATTCAAGGTAACACGATGTGAGTAATTGATATACAAATTTCTGACTGAATACAGTCATTTTTCGGAGTGAAGTATTCCTTTAAGATGACAGTGAGCATAACACTGGATATTAAAACCAACCAGTCTCGTTAGTCTTAGTCATTATCAGTGTTCTTTCATGTTCCACTTCCTCTGTGAAGTTCAGTTTTACTCAGTTTATGACTCCCTCAGGCCAATCACCCCACAGCAGGAACTATGATGTAATATTATATGATATTATATATATATATATATATAATGCTTGTTTGACACGGTGTCAGAGAGAGAAAGAGAGAGAGAGAAACTCAGAGTGGCAGAGGCAAGACGGACGAGTATGAAACATGACACAACACATCATTTGCATTCAGTGTGTTCTAGAATATGAAAATACTTAAAATATAATAAATTAATACTAAATTGACAAATGTTGTGGTCTTGAATTCACGGTGTTTTTTTGGCTCCACCTACTGAAGTTTAAATCCACCAGTACAATAATTTCACTGAAAATTGTTTTTAGAAATAAAACCTCAATTTCCAATCTGTGGTGTTATCAGACCTGACACAACTAATGGAAAAAACAATGTATTCAGCATGACATTCATTCAAGAGTTATCCTTTAAAGTTACAATAGTTGATGGAGCTTATATTTGATCAGTTAATATATCTATGCATCAGTATTACTAGCAGTGAGTAACTCATACCACCTGTACAGTCAACAGCAACAATTACCTCTAAATGTGTCAAATCTTTAATGAGCATAGCTGTCCAGGGTGTACCCCGCCTCTCATTCTGTATATATACTGTATATATATATGGGATATATCCAGTCTACCTGCAAAACATAAGTGGGTTTAGACATGCAGGTACAACACTCAAAACATTAAACATGAAAATTAGCTTTTTAAATACCACGTACCAACACTTATCTGACTTCAGCTACTGCAGTTTAATGAGTTGCAATGTGACTGAGACAATTTTTTGGCATCATTGGGAAAAAAATCCTTAATAACCTTTCAGCATATTGTAATTCAAGTGTTCTGAGAGATAACTAGACTTCTGCACCTCCTCATGGCTCTGTTTTCAGGCTTTAATAAATCTAGCCCGTGACGGGAGACTTTGACCAATCACAGGTCATTTCAGAGAGAGCTGTGCTCCGGCTGGTATTTCTTCAACAGATCTCAACACGGCTGCCAGGTCACAAACTTTCACATTTTACAGCTAAACAGTACACTACAAGATGTTTCTGAAAACATTTGAGGTGCGGTGAGTAACAGAATATTGATTCATATTTGATCAGCACTGCCTAGTTTGACCGTTTGAGTTTGCGAGTGATTGACAGCCGGCTCTCATAGACAGCAGCTGGACGGCAGACTCCAGATCAGCTCTGATTGGTTGTTTTCCTCTTGTCTGTGAAATCTTGCAGAATCCATTAGGAGCACCGGAGGACACAGAAGCACATGATTTTTGTCAGATTACCTGTCTCATGCAGGATATAGTGACCGTTTTATATTTAATCATATTTGCTCCAATTCTACCTTCTGCTGCTTTCAGATTAAAAAAACAACATGGTTAAAAGAAACCAACATTGACTGTCAGTAGGAAGAAATAAACAGCGGTCTCCCATGTAAAAGTCACACGCTTTGTTGACCCATTCATCCAACCCAACCTCTTCTATAAGGTTTTGAGGCTCTAAAACGACGTCACACCACCTCCATCTTGGTTCTTAAAGGACAAAAGTCATACTGGACACGACCACTAAAAGTCGCTTGTCAGCTACAGTAATTGTAAACAGGTCATATTGAGCATTTGAACCTGCCGGGGACCTTTGTTGCTTATCATTCCCAACCGCCCACCCTTGATTAAAGGCAAAATCCCCTTCAAGCAATGTTATTTTCCTCTTGGGACGACAGTCTCCGCAGAAGAATTCATGTCTTATTAACTCTTAAACTGAGCTGAATTAAAAGACAACTACAGTAATCTAGTTGAGCATTAATATGAAATTTCTCATGTTTCATTGCTTATTTGTTTTACGCATTTTAAGGTCAGATAGTGGATTGATTTTAGTTCCAAGATAGATAGATAGATAGATAGATAGATAGATAGATAGATAGATAGATAGATAGACATTTAGTCTGTTTTAGAACCACATGAGCTCTCACTCAATCACTGTTTCCAGGTATCATAAACATCATATTAAAGTGGGATAATAATGCAGACCAAAGTTGCCAGAGTACTATTGTGTAAAGTATGGGATGGTGTCCTCTGTTTAACAGGGATTTATGGCCACAAGGAAATGTAAAGTAAATGCTGAGGGTGGATGAGTTCTATGCCTCAGTCAGGACACCAACCACAAAGTCTAATTTGCTTCACAGAGGTTTTATATACTACAGACTCTGTCATCACGTCAGCAGTCATGTTGGTGCTGGTGGACAGATGGAATTGGTGTAAAATAAAGTTATTTATTTACAAGATTTTCACAAAGACAAAAGGCCCTGTTCAAATCAAACAAATAAATATAACCAAAAGAGGACTCTTACAATAAGAGCTACATCTAACTTTAACAAAAGGAAACTTGAATGGAACTAAAACCACTATTTGACCCTACCTGATGAAAACCAAAAACAGTCAAAACAACACCCCTGCTCCCAGTGGATCTGAACAAGGGATTTAGCTCCACACACTCATGTCACCTCTGGTTGCAAAAAAAAACAAGATGGCAACTGCTAAAATGTCGAACTCGAGTCGAGTAACGTCATGGTGACTGCGTCCACTTCTTATATACAATCTATGGTCTAGGGCAGGGGTCTGCAACCTACGGCTCCGGAGCCACATGCGGCTCTTTAGCCCCTCTCCAGTGGCTCCCTGTGGATTTTTAAAAATGGAAATGAATAACTGTTTTTTGTTTACATTTTCATTTTTATTTATCATTGTTGTAGGTCTATGGTACGACGGTACGACGGAGTATTAGGGCCACATTGAGGAAAAAAAAAAAAATCTGAGATTTCGAGAATAAAGTCATAATATTACGAGAATAAAGTCAAAATATTACGAGAATAAAGTCATAGGTTTACGAGAAAAAAAAGTTGTAATAATATGATAATAAAGTCAAAGGTTTACAAGAAAAAAGTCGTAATATTATGAGAATAAAGTCATAATATTATAAAGTAGTAATTTTATGTGTTATTTTCATTTTTTTCTCGTAGATTTATGACTTTAATCGCGTAATGTTCCGACTTTTTTTCTCGTAAAGTTATAACTTTATTCTCGTAATATTACGACTTTTTTTCTCGTAAAGTTATGACTTTATTCTCTTTATATTACTACTTTTTTTCTCGTAAAGTTATGACTTTTTTCTCGTAATGTTATGACTTTATTCTGGAAATCTCAGATTTTTTTTCCCTAAATGTGGCCCTAATACTCCGTAGTACATTTGCACTTTGGCCCTCACTGCATTAGATTTATATACCATGTACTTAGACTATAAACTGAGTTACTTTCATCTCAATGCTCAAATGTTTTGCGGCTCCAGACAGATTTTTTTTTTTTTTTCTTTTGCCTAAAATCGCTCTTTTGATAGTAAAGGTTGTAACCCCTGGTCTAGGGTCAGGCAGCAGTTAAGACGGCAACCATCAACCACAACATATCCAGCTGGAGGTTGGCAGAGGACCTTTGTTTCATGTCGTTCTCCATCTCTCTCCCCCTTAATTTCCTGTCATCTCTCCACTGTCACTGTCAAATACGTAAAGGCATAAAATACCCAAAAGTAAGAAGCATCATGTTACTACACATTTGGATATTTCTTGTGTAAAAGTGGACATTTTGGTTTGATGGTGCCTCTCCAGGAATTATCAGGAGGACAACAAACTCCTTATGAATCAAGTCAACAAAATTTTATTTATATAGCCCAATATTACAAATCACAAATTTCCCTCGAGGGGCTTTACAATCTGTAAAGCATACGATACCCTCTGTCCTTGGACCCTCAGTTCTGATAGGGAAAAACTCCCCACTAATGTAATTATTGTCACACAGTCTGCTTGCTAACAAAATTCTGCCTTTTTTAGTAAAGCCACAGTGATGACAACCCCGGTCTCTAATTAAATCCCCATGGCTAATTTGTGTGAGGTGCTTTCAACTGACTCTGATAATCACAGGCTTTATTATGTTTGCATTGAAACAAGCAAAGTGAAAAGACCTTTCAGTGAAATAGATTTAATTGTAACACTAATTTGAAAATAGCCACAAAAAGCAAAAGGTGTCATCAGTGTATAACTGTCGTTCCAGTTGTTGCCACTGGATATGAATGTGTGCCAGCAGCAGGGAGAATGCAACCCTAGAAATTATGTTTATATATGTTTCCCCAATTATGTTTCATATGTAATTGTTGACAATTACATTTGTTAATTGTGTTACTAAATTCTGTTACTGATTATAAATCCTGATTTTTCTGCCCGTTGAGTGCAATCACTCTACTTCATTTTTGGACCTATTAATGTATTTTAGCTACATATTTTGGTGCCCCAATTAATGTATTTATGCTATACAGTAGTGATGACCCCATAGAGACTTATTGCCAACTCTGCAGTTCCTCTAAACTCTACGAGGCTTCGGCTCATTGTTTTGGTTTTATGGCTCTCAACTTACAGCACTCACATCAGTGTCGTTGTCCAGCAGCAGCAGCAGGCGGTGGTTTTCACAGAAAGAATGTAACAGTGGTTTGTCCGTTCTGGGCTACAGTAGAAACACGGTAGCTCCGTGAAGAGGACCCGCTCCCTATGTAGATATAAACGGCTCATTCTAAGGTAACAAAAACACGATTCTTATTTTGAGATGATTATACACAAAACAAAACAATAACAAAATAATATTAATTATATTATATTCCATTTCTGCCAATAGATCCCACTAAATGATACACAATGTTCCTTTAAATAGAAAAAATGAAATATACAAATATAGATTTGCGACTAACTGAGGAACAGGGTCTCAATGACAAATATAAAACATCATGAAGTAACGGTTGTCATTTTTGACATTTTATTAGGTATATACTGTATGGGGCGGCTGAGGCTCAGAGGTAGAGCATGTCGGAGGGTCCTTGGGCAAGATACTTCACCCCAAATTGCTCCTGAAGGCTGAGCCATCGGTGTGTGAATGAGTACTTAGATTAGATCCTGATGGGCAGGTTGGCACCTTGCATGGCAGCCTCTGCCATCAGTGTATGAATGTGTGTGTGAATGGGTGAATGCTGACATGTAGTATAAAGCGGTTTGAGTGGTCAGAAGTCAAAAAAGGAGCTATATACAGTAAATGCAAGTCCATTTACCATTTACCTACCATTAGGTATATTATATACTGTATATATATATATTCTATATTAGGGCTGTCAAAGTTAACGTGATAATAAGTTAATGCAAATTCGTTTTAACGCCACTAATTTCTTTAACACTTTAACGCAACTTGCGTTTTCTAGGTTGTAGCGGCCATGGTGGTCATACTAGCTTGTCGCGAAGGAGATTAAATAACGCTCCAAACTTATGCTAAATTTTGGCGAGGAAATCCTGGCATGGCCATTTTCAAAGAGGTCCCTTGACCTCTGACCTCAAGATATGGGAATGAAAATGGGTTCTATGGGTACCCACGAGTTCTGCCTGGACCAAAGTGGTGGGATGAGTGACTGTTGCTGGTGACGCGGCTCGAGGGATGGCAGTTTTTAAATTCCAAATTTAGATTAATTCTTTTGTACAGTGGGCAGAATAATGAAACCCCTTGGCTGTCCAAACTCCCAGCAAGACGTTTGATTCAAACAGGAGTCAAAAGGGTGCTTCACAATAAAAGTGACTTCCCCTAAACATGAGCTGACACTGAACCCTGCAGCGATCTGTGAGTAAGCAGGCTGAGAAAAACAACAGGGGGACAAAAGTCAGCAAGTGCTCACACACATCCCATGGTGACTGTTAGGTGTTAATTTGAAGAGATCAGAGATTGGATGAACGAGGGCTGACCATGCTGGAGACCACGCTGCCTGCTGCACTGTCAGAAAAGAAGCTGCTTGCATTCTGGCAGCGATCTCAACTTGCATTCCCTTATTAGCTGTTGGCAACCACTATTTTCCATATTTCACTGTACATTTCTTTGCCCTCTTCTTCTAGATGTTTCAATAATCAGAATGTGCCCTATGCCTCCTTTACGGTCTGAATTTTGATGTCTAATGTTAACTTCTTTCTCTCTATCTGAGTGCAGAGAAGGAACCTTTTCAACCTTCCCTTTTCTTCAGCAGACATCACAAAATGAAGCAGTGACCTGGTTAATTTTTAATCACTTGAATGCAGAGCCGTGCTCCGTTGGGCGGTATCCTGATGGTTCAGATAAGATATCCCCTTGCAGACTGTGGATGAGGATGAGCTGCTCTCCAGTGGGTACAGTATCACCAGACTCCATTTCACTGCAAAACAAGCTTTTTGGTGGCAACTGTCCTCTCTATTGACTGCTTCTTAGTTCCTGGAAATGCTTACCAGGCGGTTCAGAGAATGTGCTCCTTACTATTCACCCTTAAAAAGGGATATACTTGAAGAGAGGTTGGATATATTCTTTAAAAGTTATACCTCTTTTTGAGGGCAAACTGTGATTTTATACCATAAATGAAAGTGGATTCTAAAGTGTAACTTAGCAGCTGAAAATATTGTTTCTTGCTGGCCCCCAGTGGTTTAGGGGAGACACCCCAGGTGAATAGGCTAAAAACATTTTTTTATAGCAATTGAGCTATTATTTATAGCCATGAAACTTCCCCAGTTGATAAAATACATACTTACATTAAGACAATAATTTTTTGTACTACAAGTTTTTTGAAAATGTATGTTTGAATAGGCAAATGAGGCACTATCTTATCAAATAGTACTAATTTGCATACATTTCCAGAATAGAAATCTGAACATTGGATAACCAAGGTTCAAAATTCTTGTTTCACTTTGTTGACATATTAGAGTCAAATTTTGGATATCTCTTTGTATCACTCCATAAATCAGAAAATACTGAAAACAGCCATAAAAAAAAAGAGAAATGTCTCCATGTTTTTAGGAATAACATGTTATATAAATCAGGCATTGAATGATGTATGAACAAACCCCTCTGTACAAACCTTCAGTATATAGATAGGAATGAAACTGGAAAGTTTGGTGGACGTAAGTGCTGCTGAAATGGAGATTTCTGGCTCAGAGCCTGAGAAAAACCTAATTTTGAGTAGAATTCTGTACATTTTGAAGACACTACAGGTGAATAGGGTAAAAAATATATAACTAATAGATATCACCATGAAACCTCCCCAGTTGATTACTTACATTAAGGCAATTATTTTTATTATTACAAGTGTTCTGAAATTGTATGTTTAAATATGCAAATGAGGCATTCTCTAATGCTAACTTTTGGTGAATTCAGGAGAAATCTACAGACACAAATAGACAAAGTAGTAAAATAAAAGTTTTAAAAAAGTTATGAAAGCAAAATAGCTCAAAATCTCAAAATTGACAAGTGCATGAAAAATTATATTTTTGCATGGAGTATCTCGCCTTAACTTCTCACCTGCTGTAGTGATGTAAAAGTGTGCTCGACAGTGTCAACACACTATTACAGTTGAGAGTGGCTGCAGGTGCTGCAGAGAGCTTCTGATCGCACAACACTGCGTGGGTCCAGATCTTTCAACCAGCCTGGTATTGATTTATAGGTAAAATGGCATTTATTCTAATTTTCATGAAAATTAGATTATAGGGTAGTTTTTTTTTTTAGCAGCACAACAATCTTTTTGTAAAGGTGGTTTTGAGGTGGAATAAAACACAATTAGTATTTAGTTAACCAGCATTGCTTTTCAGAATATCCTCATCAGTTTTAAAACATCTGAGGGGTCCTATGACCATCTTTATAGTGCTGACCTGAGGTTATTACAGTTCTTACAATATATAACATCCTTTTGTCCAATCTGTAGTCACATTTTCAAAACTCTAAACTAGGGCTGTCAAAGTTAATACGCAATAACGTGTTAACGCAAATTCGTTTTAATGCCACTAATTTCTTTAACGCAACCTGTTACTGATTTTTAAGGTTGTAGCGGACTCGGTGTAGAGTGAAGATACTGGTATCATATGAAACTAGAAAAGGAAGGAATCCATTGGTACCAACCATGTCATACTAGCTTGTCGTGAGGGAGGCTAAATAACGTTAGGCTAAATTTGGGCGAAGAGAAACTGGCATGGCCATTTCCAAAGGGGTCCCTTGACCTCTGACCTCAAGATATGTGAATGAAAATGGGTTCTATGGGTACCCACGAGTCTCCCCAGTCATGCCCACTTTATGATAATCACGTTAAGTTTTGGGCAAGTCATAGTCAAGTCAGCAGACACACTGAGAGCTGTTGTTGCCTGTTGCCTGTTGGGCTGCAGTTTGCCATGTTATGATTTGAGCATATTTTTATGCTAAATGCAGTACCTGTGAGGGTTTCTGGATAATATATATATTTTTTTGGCAATTGTGTTGTTAATTGATGTCCAATAATAAATATATACATACATTTGCATTAAGCAGCATATTTGCCCACTCCCATGTTGATAAGAGTATTAAGTACTTGAAAAATCTCCCTTTAAAGTACATTTTGAACAGATAAAAAATGTGCGATGAATTTGTGATTAATCGTGATTAACTATGGACAATCATGCAATTAATCGCAATTAAATATTTGAATCGATTGACATCCCTGTTTTTTTAATAGTTTCTGGACAACGATGGAGCTCTATGACACAGAGGAAGAAGATATATCAGGCTCTGATACAACATAATACTTGTTAGTAGAATCACTTCATTGTTGGTTTGGCTCTGCACATGGGATTTGATGAAAAATATACAGTATAATATTACAGAAATATCCATAAACCACTTGTTTAATTGGCTGCATTTCTATTACAGTTTTTGCACTTAGCTCCATTTATTCTAAGGAAAGGTTTTTGCCACACAGCTGATTTACAGAATTAATTGAAAAACACTGCAACTGCAAAGATAATCCAATTACATCACTGTGATATATCTGCATTTCGACAGTTGCAGCTCATGGTGTTTGGAGAAATTGTCTTTGTTACAGCACACACACCAGTCACACACATTCTCCCCTGGAAAAATTAATAGATATGTGAAGAATACCTGGCATCTGTACATCCTGAATGTAACAACGTACATCAGTACATGGACACTTAAACCTTGCAGTCAGAGAGGAGCACACACTGAAAGAGAAAATGGATTTATTCTTGAAGAAGAAAGGTGATTTTATCTTGAGCCTTGAGACAAGGTTCTCATCAATGTTTATGGCACCAAACAAGAAGAGCTGATGTGGTGTTCTTTCACAGATTGTGGCAATAGAAGGGGTTAAAGGCCACCGAAAAAAACTCATATTTCTCTTCAGTAAATATAGATGGAAAGAGTAGAGAGGCCGAAATGTGGTTTTGATTTTGAGAAACACTCAATGTCTCAATGATAATGATTATGATTGCTACATGTAGCACTTAAAGAGTGCAGTCCTTGACATTTATTTACAGCTGCCACCTAGAGGAGAACAATTAAAGGAACCAGCTACTTGTGTCACATGATAATGTCTGTAACTTCAAAACCATGATGCATATAAAGTCAACTAAAAGTTGAGAGTTTATGCCGGAAAAACCAGAAGCAGCAATTATAGTGGACTTCTGCTTCTACATGAATGAACCTGTTTGGCCCGCACGAAGCATTGCTGTTTTCAAATAGGCTGCCTGGCTGTGCTGCAGGCACCACAGGCTTCTCTGGGACCACTTTACATCCCTACAGTTGATGCATTCAAATCTCACAAACATGCTAATTTTGCCCCACTGGAACATGCACAATAGGGGTAAAGGCAATGTATGGAAATAAACTGTTAAAAGGGTACATGAAAACACATGAACAGAATGCAGCAGTACAGTGGCGCCCCCACTTTGTCTCCCCCCACCGACAACCGGTCGGGGGGGGGGGGACACCGACACCCGGTCGGATGACGTTAACGTAACTCGCTGCGGAGCACCGTCACTTCACGAGACACGGGAAACCTCTGTTGGTCTGGAGGAGCGGCAGCATTTATTTCTGCACAAACGTCCACTGCACATTCACTAGATATTCTCAGAACTAAACTAACTCTTCTGCAGTGTGTAGTGTGCGCGCGTGAACGTGGAGTTGGAGCGAGCCGAGCGGGTGAGAACGAGCGCGGTGTGCAAGCAGGCAGAAGCAGACAGCAGGAGAAGGCTGGAGCAGAGTAGAGATTCAGCCCTGGAGACAAAAGTTACGGTCTCCCCCGCGTCCTCTCCGACCGCGGCTGGGGTGGGCAAAGCGGGAAGAGCCAACACTGTTTTGCAAGACGGGCTTCACTAGATATAACTTTGCAGTTTTGGTGCTTCCGTGTAGTTTGTGTTGGAGTCTGAGCGCTCGCGTACCCACACGCGAGCGCGCATGGGACACCGACCCGGTATGTTTATACTCGTAATAAGTTACATATAGTCCCTTTAAGGTTAGGGGAGCTTCATCGTCATAGTTACAGTAATAACCACATGGTTAAAGCTGCAGTATGCGAGATCGGGCGCAAATATGATTTAAAAAAGTTATTTTTAGAAAACGGCCGCTATATCGTGACAGTAGTACATGAAACAGGTAACCGGAAAAAAATCATGTTCCTCTGTTTCCTCCGGTGCTCCTAACGGCATCTGAAGGATTTCACTTACCGGAGGAAAACAAGGTCCGCTGTCCAGCTGCAGTCTATGAGAGCCGGCTGTCAATCACATGCAAACTCCGACCAAACTGTCAAACTAGGCAGCGCTGATCAAATATGAATCAATATTCTGTTACTGTAATGCCTATTTCTCTCCTCAAATGTTTTCAGAATCATCTTGTAGTGTACTGTTTAGCTGTAAAATGAGAAAGTTTGTGATGCGGCCGCCATTGTAAAATCTGTTGAAGGAAGCCAAGTTCTGGTCACATGACCGGAGCACAGCCAATAGGAACGCTCTCTGTCTCTGAAATGACCTGTGATTGATCAAAATCTGCCGTCACGGGCTAGATTTTTCTAAAGCCTTAAAACAGAGCCATGATGAGGAGCAGAAGTCTAGTTTTCTCTCAGAACACTTGAATTACAATATGCTGAAAGGTTATTATGGAATTTTTGCCAAATTATGCCAAAAAATTGTTGCCTACTGCCACTTTAAGGTTAAGATTTGGAAGTTGTCACCTGACTTCCTCCTTTGCTTCCGTCGTAATCCCTACGGCCACTGGGGATGTCACGGTACCAGAAATCTAGTAGTCGATACCAATACCAGTGAATTTACACGATACTCGATACCAATTCGATACCACGGTAAAAAACAAACAAAAAAACAATAAATCCCATGTAATTCGACACGCACTCCTTTATTAAAACATTTGAACATTACAAAAAACAGATGCATGTAGCCTTTAAGTAATAAAAAAAAAGAAATGTCTATTAACATTGCAAAACTTTAGCTTTTCTAAATTGGAAGTATTTCCACCATTGGAAAAAAAAAGTACGACGGCACCGTTTGCATACTGTATTTTGCGAATCTATTATTACTCCTTGTAAATCCGCCTTGAACGCAAAGTACTTCCATATCCGACTCTTGCTATTTGTTTTCTCAACGAGTTGAGGCAGACGTAGCGCTGCAGCAGCTGCCATCTTTCACGTCTTGTGTTGATGTTTTTTTCCGTGCTGTTACGGCGTTCTTCTTCCTTCATTTCACGGCAGATGAGAACACTTGTAAGCGTATATACTGCCCCCATTAGATCCGGAAGAATCGCATCTCCAGTACCTCCGCTACGGTACCAAATGATCATTACAGGCATCGTTCGGTACCTTTGGTAACGAAGAAAACAAGTACCGTCACAGTTTTAGAATTTTGGTACCGAGTTGGTACCGAAGTACCTGTTCTCGTGACATCCCTAACTGCCACTATAGGGCGCTGTAATTTAAAAATAAATGTTTTGGGGAATTTGCTGAATAAACTGATGCTGTAGTTCATCACTACTGACACTTTCAGTTTTTGAAGTTATCTTGTAACCAAGGAAAAATTGCCTTGTATTCTTTAAGAGAATAAAGGAAATGTTCCATATTTTTGCACTTTATATGTAAATTAGATAAAAATATGCAAATTCTATCCAAAGCAGACCATATGCCAGCAGGTATTAACATCATATGGCATCAGGTGCACTGAGATATTATCAGCAGGTTGTCATTATGTTTACAAGAGCTGATGTTGGATATGAAATGTTTTTATTGCTTGATGTGTAGAGAAAGTGAATCATCACGCTTTAGGGTTCTGGTAGGTAGAAACATTTCAATTAGAGCTTTATTTAGTGCTGTTGGATTCTGCCCAACTGTCTCTGGCTCCAGTGATCTTGTAGTGTTAAATATGTTCCCTGCACGTGGCTGGATGCTGCACATTATACCGGGAGAATACCTAAAGGCCCAACCTGAAGGAGGATACATTCAAGAACTGAACTAAAATGCTTTTTGTGGCCCTTAAGGCCTTTACACTCCGGGGCCAAGACGAATAAACGACATGAAAATGCGAAATACTTGCCTGTGGATTTTTTTTTATTGTGAAAGGTAAGAAAGGAAGGAGTGGATCTGCCTTTGTCAAGGTTGAAAGGAATAATAAAGTTTGCTGTCTTGGTTTGGACTACGGAGCCGTGTTGTTGTACACTATAGTGTATGTATAGAATATGTCCATTCCGCACAACGTGATTGGTTGATGCCTTCATTCGCAGTGTGAAAGCCCAGGAAAATTGACCCTGTTCTGAAAAATAATTACATCGCTCTTTCGACGTGTAATAAAGTTCTGTATGAAAGTATTCATGACAAAAACAGTTCGAACAAATATTTCGACATGTGAATTGATCGCACATCCCAGCGTGTAAAGGCTTGAACTGTTTACCAGAGACAAATTCACTAATTTCACATTTCGCTAAAAGGAAACTAAAATAGCTTACAGTAGTTTAGGCTATACAAACATTTAGCTTGGACAGACTGCTGTGGTAGTATCATCAGATCTGCGGCCGTATGTCTTGGACACTCGGGTGAAGAGAGGAGCGGAGCTGTCAACTGATCACCACCTGGTGGTGAGTTGGATCAGATGGCGGGGGAGGCTGCTGGACAGTAGTGAGGGTGAACTGGGAACGTCTGGCTGAAGAATTTCTCGCGCATCCCGAGGGAGGCTGGGGACATGGAATCTGAGTGGGCCATGTTCAAAGCCTCCATTGTGGAAGCGGCTGCTATTAGTTGTGGCCAGGAGTTCGTCCGGGCCTGTCGTGGCAGCAATTGAAGAACCCACTTGTGCCCAATGGCATCATGTGACGGACACGGAAGTTGTAGTACCACAGTTTGGCCACTACGAAAATTTGCTTCAACGCCCGACGCTCTCCCTCGGGGCTTGGTCAGTCTCCCCTTGTTACACTTGACGCACAATAATTACAAATACAACATTCAGAAGAATATTTAGCAACATTGTTTCATTTTTAGAGTTTTTTATGTGATTATAGAGAGCCGAAGACCCGCCCCTTCCGTTGGACCCCATGGGACCCTATTTCAGAAAAAATATGTACGTAGTCAACGGAGAGAGATAAATATCTTTTGATCCCGTTTGAAGTACGCCATGAATCACATATATGATGTTTGTCAATTAAAAGATGATTTTTTTTTAAGTCAGGAAAGTCGCAGTTTGTCGTAGTATCATTTAGTTTTGTGTGAAACCGCTCAGTGAACTACATCTCTCGTCTCGAACAATATACGTCACCAACACTAGCTAGCTAGCTAACATAGCTATGACCACGCACAAATGTAACGTTATCTGACCTGATGTGTTTTATCCAGCGACTCCTGGTCTTTTTATCAGCCCAGAAGAGAAAGAACGAGTCAGACCTGTTGCTGGTGTGAGTTCATCCCAGTACGAAAAACATAGGCACCGTAGCTTCAGAGAGAGAGAGGTCATTACGCGACTTTTGGGTCTGATACTTCAACAGTTTTACAACAAACTGAGACTTTCTTGACTTGCAAAATCATCTTTTAAATTGACAAACATCATATGTGTGATTCATGGTGCAATTCAAACAGGATCAAAAAAATATTTGGCTCTCTATGTTGACTACCATTCATATGTTTTCTGGAATAAGGTCCCATGGGGTCCACCGGAAGGGGAGGGACTTTGCCTGTCTATACCTTTCAAATGATTCTGATGTCATATGTTTTTGTTTGCAGAAAAGTGAGATCCTGCTGCAGTCTTTGTGTTGCTTTGAGCCCATCCATTGTTGGTGTCTCTGGGTCAGCGTGTACTGCTTCCTGAATTACCCTTTTTAACTAATTACCACTGGATGGTGCCAGTCAAGTCAGAAATGTTCAAATCCTTCTAACCAGGAATCGAACCACCGACCGTCCTATTGGTGGACGACCTGCTCTACCCTCTGAGCCAAAACCGCCTTGATTATACCTACCTAATACCTGAGTGTAAATTTGTTGTGCAGACAGGAGAGTCAGCATCCAGAGTTAAAACAAGACACACACTTACAGCTCATAGGACATCAAAACATTAATTATAACACACAGCATCATAGTATCAAAATAGTGTCAATTTTAAGAACTCCTATAAAAGTGCATTGCCTGGGTAAAGTGCATCATCTCGTGGTAGCTTCGATGAGCAACACATTCTTATTCCCAACTCGTCAAATACCGCCGCCTGGTCAGTGCGCATCGGCATCGGAGACCGACGTACGGGGTACCCCTCTTGCGTTACTTTTGGACGAACCAGGGACGGCGTGTCAATACACGCTTGTTACATGCATAGAGTCCTTTCAAAATAAACTTCCGTTTTCACAGGAAGTTAACAAGTCAACATTAGTTTTAGTTTCACACGGGATGTGAACGCTGGTCTCCTGGTTGAAAGTCTTGTGTTTGTTTGACCCATCCACCACCCCTCCCACCTGCACGCCCTTAGCAAACTCTCAAGCTATTAATACTATGTCATTGTCGAATAACACCGCGGGTGGGTTTACATTGGAGTTAGCTGAAAGCCCGGTTCATCAAATACTGTTGCTAAAGCCTCCGTGCTTTGGTCTCCGATGCCGAGGGGCTCTTTCCCAACAGCGGTATTTGACGAGTTGGGAAGGAGACCGGGTTGCATTGAGTAGTGCAATAGCTGCAGGTACAAAAGTATTTTGTTTTTTGTTCTATTTTGTGGTTGTTCTCCACCTAGGGGCCACAAACCAACAGCCAGAGCAAAGGAGCTGGAATTCGCTATGTAAGGGATGGGAACAGTCCTGAGGATTAGAGCTCGACTTCCACTGCAGCTGTGAGAGGAGTAAAGAACTGATAGGTTGAGTTGAGACTCACCTATAAGATTACTAGCCCACTTGACAATTTGGTTAAGAGAATATTTTGTTTTTCAGAGTCAAGGTTGTCAAACCCTGACACAAGAGAAAAAGGAAAGACTGATTAAATAAAAGCCCCAAAAAAGAGGGTCATCGTGATTTTATCAATGTGAAAACGGGACAGTTTTCTGAGACAAAATAACCGCTGATGTGCTTTTACTCACTGACTCAGTGTTCTTCCCAAGGGTCAGTTTAGAGTCTTTGACTGTCCCAAGATATTTACTAGCTTTCTACACGGTCAACAGCCTGGTCTTTAATGACTCCTAGATTGAAGCCTGAGTTCTGAAATCTATGATCATATCATTTGTCTTGGATATGTTTAACTCCAAGGACGATTCATCGCACCAAGTGACAAACTCAATGACTGGGCCATGGTTGGATTTATTGTCGTGTAGCAGACTCTCACAATGACTAAATCATCTGCAAATTTCGGTATGGTCCAGTTATCATGTTTACTTCAGCACTTGTTTGTGTACAGAATATAAAGCAAAGGTGAGAGAACCCAGCCCTGGGGTGAGCCAGTAAAAGTACACAATGAATCTGATAAAATGCTGTTCACTTTCACCCTTTGTGTTCTGTTTATCAAAAAATCCATTATTCAACCCACCAGATTGGGACTCAACTCAAAAAGCTCCGTCAGCCTCATGGCTGAAATGTGGGGTTGGATAGTATTAATTAAAGCCTGAAGAAAAATCAATAAATAGCAATCTAGCATGGTTTTTATTCCCCTCTAGGTGTTTAAACGAAAGGTTAAGTAGGGTCATATTCCTAAATGAAGGATATTCCATCTGGTTAGAGGACAATAGTTTAGCCGGTAGCACTGTTGAGCACAAACTGGTATGTTTCGTAACAGTCTACTCGTGTTAGTAAATGCTGTGTATAGATTCATGAATTCAAATGCAGGAACTAATCTATCTATCTAGTTTTTCCTCTGTGCAGACGAAAACAAAATATTCTCAGTTTTCTCTCCAAATTCAGTAAGGAAAGGCTTGTTAGTAAAAATGTCCATTCATATATGTAGAACCAATATACTGTATGGCAATAGTTCATATACACAGCATGCATGCTATAGTATAGTGGCATAGTGTTGCACCCTCCCTCCTCCCCCCTCCTGTTGTACAAATCCTAAACAAGCCACCAGATGGTCTCCCCCAGGATACAGCCACTGAGGGGATGTACGCTGGGAAAAGCAGCTAATATTAGACATATTAGAGCCTTTTCTCAAGGTACTTCCACTGACAGATGGTATGGAAGCATCTTTGACTCACAGCACAATGTGGATGGAATCTAACCACACAGAACAAACTGTAGCACTTTATATCTAAGGCCAGAGAGTTAAAACATATTACTGGACCCTCTGAAATTGTTTTATTGTGTAGGCAAAGAACACAAGATTGATTTTGCTCTCAAGTAAGACATTTTGACAACTACTGGCCGGACAAACAGATTGACATTTCTTCTTCCTCTAGTACCACTATCAGACTAAAATATCCCCTTGTACTCAAGAAATATTCAAATCTACTGGGCAGAATACCAAATTCACAGAACACATTCATGCTTTTCAGAGAATGATCCTTTTCATTATTCACTGGACTCCGTGAGCTTTCCTCTAGTGCCGACTCCAGTTCAAAACTTTTTACACTAGTTATCAACAACGTGCTCGCACTAGTCATAGTTGCAGTTTGTGTTACAATTAACTTTCACGAATTCAAAACACACTGTGAAAGGGTTAAAGTTGTAAGACAAAAAGTCCCAGACCAGACAATGCTGTGGTATCAACCTGTCAATCACAAGGTAGCCACGCCCGAAAGCATCCCCTGCTTTATGGTCTGTTTGACTCTAAATGGGACCATAATTCACTAAATGAACATCATGCAGTATTGAAGAAGACTTGAAACTAGCGATTGAGACTAGAGATGTTCCAATACCATTTTTTCCTTACCGATACCGATTCCAAATCCTACATTATTATTATTATTATTATTATTATTTTTATTATGATTATTATTATTATTATTATACAGCTGTTTACTAATGACCGTGTATGGATGTGATATGATTAATATCTTTGCTGTATGGCCTGGCTCAGGTTAAAACCTTTGTTAAACATGAACAAATACATACAGAGTATAATTGCAATACAACTTTATTTTTTTATTCAGTTTGTCAGTTACAAAGAACATAAATAGCAATTCTGTATTCTCTTAGCTGTCTCCTCAGTGGACAGCCTTTGTGCTAATTTTTCCTGCAGGGTGCAATATTCACACTCCCTACTAGGATACTGCCACCCCTCGAAACGGAAGCTGGATATATCGCTGTTTTACTCGTTGGATTATCCACTGCGAAATATTGCCAAATGGCTGACATTTTCCTCGCTCTGACTACTGTTAACGTTACTCTCTCCACTAGCATCACACTGTTGTTGTTGTTTGCTACCTGCATTCAGTTTTTCTTCATTGCTCCAAAACAGTAGCTACCAGTGGCAGCCATGATACATCCAGGGGCAACAGCACAGTGAAGGCTGCTGGAGCGGTGAAGAAGAATTGATATCTGATTAAACAAGTTGATTTTTTTCTGGGTTAATTAATAATGGTATCGGATCGGTGCATAGACTGGCGTACTCGCCGATAAAAATTTTGGGCAGCATCTGATGCTTTTCCAATACTGGTATCGGTACCGCAACAACTCTAATTGAGACAATAAACTCATTTTCACAATATTTACTGAGCTAATAAATCAAGTGAGAAGTAGGCTCATTTTCTCATAGACTTCTATACAATCAGACTTCTTTTTGCAACCAGAGTAGTCGCCCCCTGCTGGCTGATAGAAAGAATGCAGGTTTAAGGCACTTCCGCATTGGTCTTTCAGAACCGTAGGTTGCTGCCTGGTAGCGGCCCATAGTTCCTGGTGGGCCGCAACCAGGTGGCAACCTCGCAGGCCTTGTCTTTCCCATGTTTGTTTACCTGGCTGGCTCTGCACCCCTTAAACCTTTCTGTGGAAGTATCTCTTAACATCATGTAGACACAGACCTGGCTAGGAGCTGAGCTGACTGTTGCACACACATTTCACATTAATTATGAAGCAAAATAAATGGTGGGACAGAAAAGCTCAAAATCAAGTTAAAGCCCAGAGAAATAGAAGCAGCCAAATGCTCCAAAATAACCAGTTAATGCCGTGAACGCGGCAGTAGCTCTGCAGATGACAGAGAGGAGGAGCAGAGCAGAGTGGATTCAGGAACACAGCCCCCAGTGAGTCCAGTTAAAACACCAAAATGTCAAAGTTTTACATCTGAAGTGGTAGGCAGAAGACAACAGGGATAATATAATCTGGGTTAAATTAACAGGATAAAGTTATTTAGCTCTGCTACTTTCATCAGAAATTTTAATATGCTAATTAACTAAAGTACTCAAAGTATTCTGTCTGTTTGATTAGCTCAGCCTCAGACCTTACAGAACTTCATTACAGACGGATTCAATGAAGGAAGCCAGTAAAATGAATTTTATCTTTATGCCCTATTTATTGCTGCTCTCTCACACGTCTGAAATCTAATCTTACTCTAATGCATGTAGCTCTAGAGAGAGTTGAGTGTAAAAAACACTTACACTAACCTGTACTTGTAATGTAATAGAATGCAAATGGAACTGCAATAAATAGCAGTTACCTTACTTATTAATGTTCAGTTGTTGATGATAATAGCACATCTTTAGTTGTTTGTATGTTGACTCAGTTATAGAGAGGCGAAGTCCCTCCCCTTCCGATGGACCACCATGGGACCTTATTTTGGAAAAACGGTAAGAGACAAATCATTTTTTGATCCTGTTTGAACTGCGCCACGGATCACACATGTGATGTTCGTCAATTTAAAAGATTATTTTGCAAGTCAAGAAAGTCATATCGGAATTCATATGTTTTTCCACGTCATACTTCACTGCACAAGTGTAGATCATACCACCCGTTCTCACTCCCAACTCGTCAGATACCACGTTTGGTGAGTGCCCCTCGGCATCGGAAACCGACGCACGGAGGCACCCTTTAGCAACAGTATGTGACGAACCGGGCTTTCAACTAACTCCAATGCAAACCCAGCCGCAATGTTATGTGATGGTCGGAGCAAGTGACGTAATATTGCATGAGAGTCAGCAAAGGGCGGGCGGGAGTTGTGGTGGATGGGTCAAACAAACACAAGACTTTCAACCAAGAGACCGGTGTTCATGTCCCATGTGAAACAAAAAGTAACGTTGACTTATTTTGTAACATCAGACTTTTGTCACGTGACTTGTCAGTATCGTCAGTCTCGTGAGTCACGTGAGTCGCTAGTCATTGAAGCTAACGTCAACCACGGCCATTTTGTAACCCTACCTAAGTTGTTGTGTTGCCTAAACCTAGCTTCCTGTGAAAACGGAAGTATATTTTGAAAGGACACTATGCATGTAACTACCGTATATTGACACGCCGTCCCTGGTCCGTCCAAAGGTAACGCAAGAGGGGTACCCTGTGCGTCGGTCTCCGATGCCGAGGGGCACTATACCATACGAGTTGGGAGTGAGAATGTGTTGCACCATACAGAGTCGGAGCAGTCCGTTGAAACTACAGAAGGGGAAGAACAGCAATGGAGGAGGGTAGTCAGTGGAGGGAAAGCAAGGTACAGGAATTGACAGTGATACGGGGAGATGCTTCTATCCAACCCAAGCTCGGATTATAGCAGAGTTTTTTAGAACTTGGTTGCAGTGTCAACAAAAAATTAAACATCTCAAACCTGAATCTAAGAAGGCTAAGGACAGCAAAAAACGCAGTGGAAACACAGCATGTCATTTCTAGATCAAACATATTTTGGGAAATAACCCCAGCTCACACCCAATAGAACTACTCAACAGCTCATGCAATGTGGTCGAAGGTGAAAGCGACGCTCAAGCTGGTGGGAGTAGCAAATCATTCAGCAGATGGACGCTTGCCCAACACATTCTCACTCCCAACTCGTCAAATACCTCTGTTGGTCAGTACCCCTCCGCATCGGAGACCAACGCACGGGGTACTCCTCTTGTGTTACTCTTGGACGGACCAGGGACGGCGTGTCAATATACGCTCATTACATCCATAGTGTCCTTTCAAAATAAAAGTCCGTTTTCAAAGAAAGTTAGGTTTAGGCAACACAACCACTTACGCTTCATCCTCACTGGGAACATCAGGAGCGTGTGGCGGCTGCCAATGTCAGCCCTTTCTTTCTGCATAGAGTTTGCCTTTCATAATGGCCATTTCATTTCATTATAAATGTCATTTATATTTATTTTAGACAGAGAAAGGTTAAGGAACGTGTGGTAATTTGTAAATAATAGTAATAATCCACAATAAAACCCCGTACAATATTCATTCATGGACCTCTCCAAGTCACTGCATGTTCTACAACACTGTCCGGCACATATTTCAGAATAAAAGCCTTGTGTTAACAAATTAAGGAATACTGATGAGTCACGTGACTAAAGACTCTCTCACTCATCTCACTCATCTTCAACCGCTTATCCGGGGTCGGGTCGCGGGGGCAACAGCTCCAGCAGGGGACCCCAAACTTCCCTTTCCCGGGCCACATTAACCAGCTCTGACTGGGGGATCCCGAGGCGTTCCCAGGCCAGTGTGGAGATATAATCTCTCCACCTAGTCCTGGGTCTTCCCAGTAGCCTCCTCCCAGCTGGTCGTGCCTGGAACACCTCCCTAGGGAGGCGCCCGGGGGGCATCCTTACTAGATGCCCGAAACCACCTCAGCTGGCTCCTTTCAACGCAAAGGAGCAGCGGCTCTACTCCGAGTCCCTCACGGATGACTGAGCTTCTCACCCTATCTCTAAGGGAGACGCCAGCCACCCTCCTGAGGAAACCCATTTCGGCCGCTTGTACCCGCGATCTAATTCTTTCGGTCATGACCCAGCCCTCATGACCATAGGTGAGAGTAGGAACGAAGATTGACCGGTAGATCGAAAGCTTTGCCTTCCGGCTCAGCTCTCTTTTTGTCACAACGGTGCGGTAAAGCGAATGCAGTACCGCCCTCGCTGCTCCGATTCTCTGGCCAATCTCACGTTCCATTGTCTCCTCACTCGCGAACAAGACCCCAAGTTACTTGAACTCCTTCACTTGGGGTAAGGACTCATTCCCTACCCGGAGTAGGCAATCCATCGGTTTCCTGCTGAGAACCATGGCCTCAGATTTAGAGGTGCTGATCCTCATCCCAGCCGCTTCACATTCGGCTGCGAACCGTGACTAAAGACTGATATGACAAAATAAGTCAACGTTACTTTTAGTTTTACACAGGACACGAACATCTCCTGGTTGAAAGTCTTGTGTTTGTTTGACAGTTTGTAGGAGCAGTGGGCTGCTACTGACAGTAGGAGCCGGGGATTGAACCGCCAAATGCCAACCTTACGGTTAAAGGACAACCGTCTAAGCTACACGGGTGTTTTTTTATTGTTGCTCCAATGCATATTTGTGTGACGTTATTGGTTTCATGTGAGGCATTTCAGGGCAGAGATCCGTTCACACTGATGTCAGATATGGGTCACTTCAAAAACATGAATGTGACCTATCTAGGCAGAAAGATGGGATCTGGGGAAAAAAATTCAGAATTGAGCATCAAGCCCTGTAATGTGAACGTAGTCTTAATTACTGTAAATCATATTGAGGAAACAGCATTCATGTGCCATTCATCATTCTTGTTTTGACCAAATGTCACACATGATGTCAAACGATGAGAAAATACCAAATGTAAGCATGTGAGTGGCCTGTGTAGCGTGTGCCACGCTGAGAGAAGTACCTGTTCGATGTCTGGAACTCAATGCAGCCTTTATGTGAAGTCCTTGTAGTGACAAGAGCTTTCTTTGGGGCTGAAATGTAATATTCAACAACACACAGTAGGATCAGAGGCAGTAAGACATCAGACGTTTGATCAGGAGTCAGCCTGTTGATACATTTAGCTTCAGCTTGTTTAATGCATTATCTGTCTGTACCAGCAGAACAAGGTATGGGCTTCACCAAGTAAATGCTCCGAAGCACTACTTCACCGCCCTCATTAGCTGCACACACTAAAGTTCAACTGTATTTCTGAAGTGTGCTCACATGTTGTTGAGCACATGGGGAAATCTCCTCTGTTCACACTTAGCTTACCAAGACAGCATCTCCAAAATTCAGATGATGACTGATAGATGAGCAGGGCTGATATTCACCAAGCCCTCCACAAATTAACGTGGGATTTTTTTTGGTAGGTCTTAAAACTTTTAAACTCCTTATTATTTCTAAAAACATACCAGCTTAATAAGTATTTAATTGGCTGCTTCAATCAGAATGCATTAGACTAGAAATTATGTGGAAAATTACAGTCTGCTACATGTTGACTGAGGAACATGCTGACATTTAATTTGCAGTGAAATTTGGTGTTGCTGTCAATTATCTGAACGATTACTGAACACGGGACGAAGTTTCATCACTCACTGTCTCTCTCTCTGTAGTCTCTTTCCCTTGTGTGTTTCTGATAAAATAGTTTTTTACACCAGATGTTAAATTCAGAGACAATTTCCTCTGCCGCTGTGGTCAGTCAGCAACGATGAATGAAGTTCAGCAGGTATTTGTATCCATTTTCATTGCCTCCCATATGTTGCGACCCTAAGAAGAACACTGTACAGTAGATGTTGAATTAACCCAAACAAATTATTTTGAACAGTGCCGTTTCTCATTCATTTTACTGGCCCAAAAACTCGACGACACACAATTTGAGTATTTAGCACCTCAAACTGGGGGTGGCAAATCCTTCGCAAAATGTCATACAAGTATGATGTATTTCATCCTAACATGGTTAGAACAGTTCTAGAGTAGCACATCATCGGATCATTGGAGACATCATGTTACTAGAGCTGTCAATCGATTAAAATATTTAATCGCATGATTGTCCATAGTTAATCGTGATTAATCACCTATAATCGCGCATTTTTTTATCTGTTAAAAATGTAACTTAAAGGAAGATTTGTCAAGTATTTAATACTCGTCTACTAGTATGACATGGTTGGTACCAAAGGACTCCTTAGGTTTTTTAGTTTAATATAATGTGAGGATCTTCACTCTAGCTTTAAAACTGAGCCCGCTACAAGGTAAAAAATCGCAAGTTGCGTTAATGCATTTAAGTGGCAGTAGGCAGTATATTTTTATATTTGGGAAAAAATTCCATAATAACCTTTCAGCATATTGTAATTCAAGTGTTCTGAGAGATAACTAGACTTCTGCACCTCCTAATGGCTCTGTTTTCAGGCTTTAGAAAATCTAGCCCGTGACAGGAAACTTTGACCAATCACAGGTCATTTCATTGAGAGAGTGTTCCTATTGGCTGTGCTCCAGTCATGTGACCAAAACTTGGCGTTCCTTCACAAGATTTCACAATGGCGGCGGCGTCACAAACTCTCTCATTTTTCAGCTGCACTACAAGATGATTCTGAAAACATTTGAGGAGAGAAATAGGCATTACAGTAACAGATTATTGATTCATATTTGATCAGCGCTGCCTAGTTTAACCGTTTGGTCGGAGTTGGCGAGTGATTGACAGCCAGCTCGATATAGCGACCGTTTTATAAAAATAACTTTTTTTAATCATATTTACTTCAGCTTTAAAGAATTTAGTGGCGTTAAAAAGAATTTGCGTTAACTTTGACAGCCCTTGAAAACACACTTCAAAATGTTCCAAGGGGAATAAGATCAGTGAGTGATAAGCACAAATGTGGACAAATGATCTCAGGTTAACACATTGAAATCACTACCATACACCACAGATAACACAATCCAAGTGCAGGTTCTGCTGACAGAGCTCTGTCTGTGGGTGCATTGTCTGTACCACTTTGTCACTTTTTCTCCTTATATCTAGGACAAGTCATAGCTCTGTGGGAGGTTTGAATATATTTAACTTCCACTAACATGACTCTTGTTTCGCCACAGTCCAAAACAAAGATAAGCATGCTCCTACCAGCTATACAACCAGCAGACACATATCCAAACATCCCAATGTTCAATGTACAGTCATTTGTGTTTTCCATTTCATACTCTTGTTCTGTAAATTATGTATTGGCCCAATAAAGGGAATAGTTCAATGTTTTGGAAATAAATGTTTATTCACTTTCTTTCCAAGAGTTGTTTAATCCATACACAGAGAAAAATGTAAAAATGACAAGTTGTGGTTTTAGGGAGGTTACATACAGTCACAAGCACTTTTTTCATTCGCACTAAGTTTGCCAGATACGGTTCCTGAGCACAGGTATTGATCTCTGTATCAATCAATGTATTGATCTCTCTCTCACTTTGACGCCAAGACTTCAGGAAGCTGCACACAGTCACTGAGCCCACTTGTTATTTAATAAAAAATAGTTCCAGCCTGTAACTCCAACAAAACCTCTTTTACATTCTCTTTCTGTATGGATTAAACAAACAGTACATAGTTTGTTAAAGCTGAAGTAGGCGAGATTGGAGCAAATTTAATTAAAAAAAGTTATTTTCATAAAAAAATCATTATATCCTGACATTAGAGCATGAGACAGGTAATCTGAAACAAATCATGTTCTTCTGTGTCCTCCGGTGCTCCTAACGGCATCTGCAAGATTTCACAGACCGGAGGAAAACAACCAGTAAGAGCTGATCTGAGGTCTGCTGTCTATGAGAGCCGGCTGTCAATCACTCGCAAACTCCGACCAAACGGTCAAACTAGGCAGCGCTAATCAAATATGAATCAATATTCTGTTACTGTAATGACAATTTCTCTCCTCAAATGTTTTCAGAATCATCTTGTAGTGTACTGTTTAGCTGTAAAATGAGAGAGTTTGTGACGCCGCCGCCATTGTGAAATCTGTTGAAGGAAGCCAAGTTCTGGTCACATGACTGGAGCACAGCCAATAGGAACGCTCTCTCAATGAAATGACCTGTGATTGGTCAAAGTCTCCCGTAACGGGCTAGATTTTCTAAAGCCTGAAAACAGAGCCATGAGGAGGTGCAGAAGTCTAGTTATCTCTCAGAACACTTGAATTACAATATGCTGAAAGGTTATTATGGAATTTTTGCCAAATGATGCCAAAAATATACTGCCTACTGCCACTTTAAGAGGTGTTTGTAGGTGCTTTTTTGAACTTTGGACAGAGACAGGCTAGCTGTTTGCTCGCTTGCTTCTAGTCTTTATGTTAAACTAAGCTAACCACATCCTGACTCCAGCTTCATACTTGACATGCCGATATGAGATTGAGACCCATCTTCTCATCTCCCAAGATAGGAAAGCGATTAAGTGTATTTCCCAAATTGTTGAACTATTCCTCTAAGTTTTTCTTTCAGTACATATAAATCTATTTACCACATAGTTGAAAAATCATTATTATCATTATTTGAATTTTAATCAAAGCTCATAATTGTTAAATTTATTACAAGGAACTTTTAACTGGCTATGAAACATTCTCAATGTCATACTGATGCCTCTATATGACCTACATAAGTAAATGAGACCATCAGTGAGAATATTGGCTATTTCTATATAGTTATTCTTTATGTCTGTCATCAGGTCCAATTCCCCACAAAATCAGATGACAAAATTTACGGCACACAATTTCTCCAGAAACTCTTTCAGCTCAGACTCCAGCGACCAGCCCACCACGGGCAGACCCAGATCCGGCTCCACTGCCGCCTTCGACCTGCAGTCGGAGCTCCGGCGGGAGGTGCAGCGGCTCCTCCTCTGGCCAGGCGCAGAGCTTCACCTCGCTGCTCCGCCGGTCCCCGCTGGGAGAAAACACCACATTTGAGGTTTAGCCTGGACCTTGTCCATTGTTTTGATAAACAAGCTCTACTTTGATGCTTTTTTATGCACTGTCTGTAGTTAGTAGTTGGTTCATTTTATTGTATAATACTGTTGATATTATAAGATCATTCATTATTTGTGCTACCTTATGGACAATAAATAATCAAATATTTTTATATCTAGTAACTGTGTGTAAAGTTACCGATTAGCCTGAGCCACAGTTGATTTTTCTTGTACTGTAAGTTGAGAGAGAAACAAAGTGTGACTTGTTCTAAATCCTACTCTTTGTTTACTGTTGTCCTGTGCAGACCACCCAGACGGAACAGTATCTGTATCTGTTCACGCCTGGTCACTGGAGCATGGGGAACTAATCTCTGTGGAAATGCAGCTGTTAGCTGCATGCTGCTCATATCTCCCCACTACAGTGTCACAGTAATCTCTGTGGGGTCACCAGCAGCAGGAAATCGAGCTGAATTCCCTTAAACTGTGGCATGCTTGCTTTGCATAGTAATGTGTGTTTCTGCAGAACAGAGGTTTAGGGTGGGAGTTACTTATACTGTATATGTCCCTGGCTGGGAGACAGCTGACCCTGTAGCTATTAGAACAGGAAAAGGAAAAATTATATAGGAATTAAACAGGAACGATGATGCAGATACTGTACGGAACCAATTTGTTATATTGAGAAATGTGAGTCGATTGAGTTTGTGCTTTGAAAGTAAAATGTAGCTCTCTTTATGAAAAACAATGTTGATGGATTCAGGTTGATGTTGTCCAAGTTTAAAGTACAAACAGCTTAATATATTATTATATGTATTTAGTGATAATCACGTGCCCAGCGGCAGGAAGATAACATTCATTAACAGTGAGCAACAAATACATTTCAAACTAAAAGCATGCAAATAAAACCAAGCAGAATAATAGAAAAAAAAATATTTAAAGCACAATATATAAAAAATCGACCCCCTTACTGCGGAGGTTTAATCACCTTAAAGATGATTGTTATTTCAGTGTTACGGCAAGAAAATTAACTGGTTTGGCCATATCACACGATAACATTCATATCCTTGTGTAACTATTTGAAAAACTTTGTTACCATAATGCCCTTGCTGGTTATGTTTTGTGTTGATCCCCACTTGTGGTCTAATACGGTACACAGATTTTACAGAAATTTATTTAAGTTTTCATACTTTTGCTTTCTGTGCATTTTACACTATTATTTTTAAGATTGCTCTTTTGATGTGATTGATGTTCATATGACCAGATATCTTATTGATTCCTCCTCCCTCAATTTTAGGTTCTTGGAGTACAAGGCGGGGCAACGGACAGATGTCACACAGCCAACTATAGAGAGTCAAGTCCCGCCCCTAGCGGTGGACCACCATGGGACCTTATTTCGAAAAAAATAGACGGTAGTCAACGGCGAGAGACAAATATTTTTTTGACCCTGTTTGAATTGTTGCATGAATCACACATATGATGTTTGTCAATTTACAAGATAATTTTGCAAGTAAAGAAATTTGCGGTTTGTCGCAGATTTGTTGTTGTGCCATTTAGTTTGTGTGAAACCGCTCAGTGAACTACATCTCTCATCTTGCACAATGTACGTCACAAACACCAACATAGCTGTCACCTTGGCTTGCTAGCTAGCTAAATAGCTATGTTCCACGCACAAATGAAACGTTATCTTACATGATGTGTTTTATCCAATGACTCGTTTTATCAGCCGGGAAGCAAATGAACGAGCAAGACCCGATGATCATGTGAGCACATCCCAGTGCGAAACACACAGGCATCATAGCTTCAGAGAGAGAGACGTCACTTACGAGACTTTTGGGTGTGTAGTCTTTCTAAATACGTATTTTCAGTCTTATACTTCAAACATTTTAAGACAAAATGCGACTATCTTAAATTGCAAAATTATTGTTTAAACATTATATGTGTAATTCATGGTGCAAAACAAGATAAAAAAAAAATGATTTGTCTCTCGCCGTTAACTACCGTTCATATTTTTTACGAAATAAGGTCCCATGGTGGTACACCGGAAGGGGAGGGACTTCGACTCTCTATAGCATCCTTAACCCAGAATGTGCAGGCGTACAGCCTACATTCGCCAAGGCAACAAGCCATCAGTGAAGCCATTATCCAAGATTTGATAATTGGGTGTTGTCTGCCTCTGTCACTTGTGGAAAATGGACATTTTCTGAACACTTTCTTGAGATTATCGATAGTAAGTACACACCAATCTCTAGAGAAACAGATACCAGTGTTGATAAGGAAGGTTAAGGAAACTGTTTTGGAGAAACTGGAGACTGAGTCACCTGTGTCATTAACAACTGATCTCTGGTCCAATTGCAGGCTACGCTCCTTACCTGGAGTGACTGTCCATATGTATAACAAAAGGATTCCTATGCTCTCAAATCCTACTTGCTGGACTGTAGGCGTTTTACAGGCAGACATAGTGGGAGTGAATTGCTTCTGCCTTTGAGGAGATCGAGGGGAGGAATATGGTATCCATCAGAAGATAAGTTCTAACATTACAGACAATGCTGTCAATATGAAATGTACTTTCAAAGTTCACATGTCACAACAGCAGTCTGAGGACAGTGAGCGTGAGGAGGAGAATCTAGATGGTGAGCACTTGTGAGAGGACATGAATTTAGTGGAAGACATAGAATTACCCTGGTCATCAGGTTAACGTCTTTCCTGCTGAGTGACGGCATGAATGAAGGAGGTCCGGGCCATCTTCCGCCAAAACATCACAGTTCACGACACTGCTTTGTAGCAGCTCACAATTCAAAGACAAACACCACTTGCTGGAACAGCACTTTCAAAAGTACTAAAAAGTCAAATAAAAGTTCAGGCTTTCACTGCTGTGGGCCGCAAAGCCCTGAACAAACTGTGAAGCAAGGGCTATGAGGATGTGGTGTTTAGTGCTTGTGAGTGGAACCAGCTGAAGGAACTGAGTGCAGTTCTTGCACCAATCTCTGAAGCAACAGACCTGACAGAAGGAGAGAAATCAGTTACCATTAGCATGGTGGTGTCCTGGACTTGAACAGCTGCACACCTCAAGATGGAGGAGACCCAAATTTAGTGCCGTCCATTATAGGCAAGAGGGAAGACCCCCAAAAGTGCTTTAGTTTTTGAGATACCCCTACCGGAGGTATAACAAAGCACAACAATGTTTTTCATATTCTCCGGATTCTTGTATAAAAATATTTTACTTGACAGATATTGTGACACACCCCATAAATAAAAGAAATGCAAAATTAAACCAGGCCGAATGGGAGATGATGCACCTAAACTCATGTAATTTCATAATGCAAGCTCTGATTGATCCCAAATTTGGTGTGATAATGGCCAGGGGGTTCCTCCATATGTGTAAAGAAACAGAATGCGAATATATTGAGGCATTGAGGAAATACAGTACTACAAACACATACTGTAAGTACAATAAGCAGAAATATAAAATATGAAGGTCTATGATGAATGTATTCATTTACTTTTAGCTAGCTTTGGCTGGGATTGTCCCAGAAACGCCAATCAGGGTTTGCTGAAATGGTATGGCTGTGTTGAATCCAGCAATATATGATATGTAACTGTAGCAGATATGGTCAAGGGTCTACATTAAGAAATGTATCACATTATATTAGTCAAGGTCCTTGACTCTGTTGGAAAGATTCTCTGGAATCTTTACAAAAACGAACACGGCCAAAGAGACTGGAAGAGAGGAACCCTTTAACCACAATGTGTACTTTTTGGTTACCATGCTGGATCCACATTTTGGCCTAATGATGGTTTCCAGGGGAAGACAAGAGTCAGATTGTGTTAGGTGGATGGTAAACAGCGAAAAGGAATGCTGAATAAAGATGGTTAAGTTTGATTTCAGCTCCCCAGTGTTCATATTTGTTTGCTCAAAGAAAACAAAGGAAAATTCCCACACATACAATTCACCTCTGCAATGCCTTTTGATTATTTTATCAAGACATTTCTCATGGTACACTTATACAGTACCAGTACCAATACCAGTGTCACTAATGTGTAGGATAACATCGGATAAGTGATCACTATACTATTAGTTGTATTACTTTTGTACCTTTATCATGTACCTTTTTACCAGAAATAATTACTTGACCACTGTTTCACATCTTCTATTGTTTCATATCGTACTTTCCATCCCCACATCTTGATAGTTACTGTTAGTGTTTACAATACTCTGCCACATGCTCACACGTTACTTGGCTCTGTAGGCCATTTCTCACAAATGTACAAGACAAACATAAAACAGAGTGTATGTTTACGGGTTACAGAGTTTATTCATAAATACTAAGCGAACATTATGTGACAGACGGATATAAATAGCAGTATTTTCCAGAGCCAAATGTCAGGGAAATCTGTATTCTTGGTTGCAGATGTTTTTCATGTCTTCCCGATTTCGGATCAGATCCCTGCAGGAACGTGTGCAGTTGTGAAGATTTTGATTTAGAAGCTTTTATCTGTGATTTTTTTCACGGTATAAAGGGTGCCACTATACTATACGGGAGGGGGAGTTAAAGAGGCAGGCGAGTGTTTCAGACAGATTACAGGTGTTCAGGCGGTATGAAAGAAAGTGTTTTTTGAACATTAAAGCATGTAAACATGTTCTAGTAGAAACCCAAAATACAAATATGAATTTTAGCAAAATATGTCTCCTTTAAGTCTTATTTTCGGCCAAGTTATTAGTCGGTGTGTCTGTGATTTGATGTATCTTTTTTATTTAGTCAGGTAGACATTGTTAAAACTCTGAGTTAGGAGTCCGCTTTGGGTTGTATTTATTTATTTGATTTAAAGGTTCTCTATATGATATCCAGAGCATTAATATAGCTCAATGCTACAACTATTTGCTACTTAAAGATATAGATAGAAGAAGATAGAGCATTTAGCTCCTTTAAGCAACACCCTCAGGCTCTTCTCCTTTGTAGTTTGCCTCCCTTGCCTACGACTGATCCATGCAATAAATAACTTTATTTTACCAAATCCATCTGGTTTTATGTTGCTTCCCTTTGTGTGTGTGTGTGTGTGTGTGTGTGTGTGTGTGTGTGTGTGTGTGTGTGTGTGTGTGTGTGTTTGTGTGTGTGTGTGTGTGTGACACCAGGAGTGTACTGGAGCTGAGTGTCTATGGTAATGCAGTGCTAACCCAGTATCTGTGCTGGGCAGGTCCTCCAGGAATACTGGTTTTCATGGCCCTAAAATATAAATCTGTCAAAGCCCAGATTTGAATTACACATTAGCCCCACTCCACCCCCATCTGATGTTTCTGTCCTCTGTCTCCAGCACTGCAGAGGAAAGGATACCCAACTGGCAACAGGGGACTCTGATAATCATCTTTTTTATTTCTCTCTTTCACCATTTGTCCTTCATACTGTACACATTCAGACCCTCTTTATCTTGATAGTGCATCTCCTCAACGGATGTTGATATCAAGGTCAAATATGTACATTGCAAAATCTATGCAATACAGTAACATGCAACATTTTCAAACAAACAAATGACTAATGCAAACGAGTAGTTACAGCGCCTGCCATATGACTGCAACGTCCCCGGTTTGATTCTGGCCTTGGGACCTTTGTTGCAAGTCATATCCCACTCTCTCTCTCTCTCTCTCTCCCCCATTTCTACACTGTCCTCTGTCAAATAAAGGCCAAAATGTAAAAAAAGACAAAAGATTACGCAATAATAAAAAATAATAATGCATTAATACAAACTGATTCAGCCTAGAGTCAGTTCATTAAAGCTTGTACATGTGGTGTTCTCCTCCAGAGTTAAAGATATTTTATAGGTTTTTGCTTTGGAACAAAGAAACAAATAAGAGAAGAGTCACTGTGGCATCAGCAATAAACAGTATCAGTTATGGTAATGTGGTATCCCCCAAAATGTGTGACTACTTCTGTGTGTCATTTCTAGAGGTCCCCTGGGCATATTATCATCCTATTAATAAAGGTGGCAATTATGTTCTTTTTTTTTAAATAGTAAGTCCAAGCAGCAGGAAGTTGGAATATTTGGCATAGAGCTGTTGCACCCGGCTTTCCTCAGGGAGAGACTTCAACCCAAGCCCTCAGAGGCAATCTGGAAGACATACTGCCAGTCAGATTTGCAGCTCCATGTGACATTTTATGAGGCTTGAAAATGGCTCCACCTCCAGCCAGGTGACCATCCCCATCCATTGAATACCTAGACCCAATCCCAATGTCCTCCTAAGGCCTTAAGCCCTGAACCCTCAGGGACTTGACTGGCGTCACCTAGTAAATGGTTGAGTGAGAGAGGCTGCAAGGGCTTGAAATGGTGTTAATATGAAAGGGACAGCACTTTGTTGGAACGTATCACGTTACCGTTTTTATTGTACGTATTTTACTGCCTATTTGAACGTCTTACAGGCTCTTGCCATAAAAAATATATTTACTTGTTTTTGTCAAACTTCATTAAGCAAAATTAAAAGAAATGGATGATGAATAAACCAGATGTTAAATATAGTCTAATGTTTGCATTCCTCTGATTTCATGTGTTTTTATAGACCATCTTAAATCCTTAATGTTAATGTTTCTGTGCAAATTAAAATATGCCTGGCTGAACACCCATGTGCCGTCCTCTTTGTTTACCTTTTTTTACCCTGGTAACCGTGGTAATCCTGTGTTATATGTCATAGCGCAATGAATTGTGGGTAATTCCCTCAGGCAAAGTCTGCAGAAATGCGAACTTACGGAAAGTGTTCATAAAGGGCTCAAAATGTTTGCGAGAGAGCCCTCAAGGACTTGACGATTCGACAGTGGGACAGCCCTAAACCCTCAGGGACTTTGCAGGAACGAGCCTCAAAGTCTGTGAGTGTGGACATTGGGATTGGGCCCTCGTGTTTCTACCTCGCTGTCCGCCATTGCTGTTGTTGTTCTGCTGTTGGCTGCAAGAACCAACAGACAAGTCTTCATGTACTCCCACCATTTGAGCATGTGAATGTGGATTAACTTTATTTTTGACTGAAATGTCTTCACAACAACTGGAAAGCGCTACTCTTTCTACCCAAAACATGACTTTAGGTCACCACAGTATACTGCAGTATTTAGAAATGTCTTATGGTGCGTTTCTTTTTTTTGATGTACCCAAGTTGTGTTTGTAAGTATATCAAACTTTTAAAATGAATTAGTCCATAACATTTTGTAAGCATTTCTGGATAGAGACAGTGAAGTGATGAGAAAATCCGCCTGTCTCTATATGAAGTGAAGTGTCTTTGTAGCAATAAAGTCCTTTCTTCTTCTTCCTGTTTTCTTCCGTCTCTCAAGAGAGTTTCTAAAATTTGCTCAGCACCTTTGTTTGTATTCACCCCAAAGCTGTTGCCAACAGTGTGATTCAGAGATGGAAATCTGCCTCCCCCATCCACCAAACATTATAGTAGCTAATTTTAATCATTTTACTTTGAAAATGCCCTTGAGCAGTTTGCAGCAGTATGTCTGTGCCTTACACACCATAAAAAACACTGGACACTGCTGGAGAAAAACACTTTAACGGTCTAACTCCACAATTCAGTACGACATAGTTCACAGTCTTTTCACATTTTCAGCAATTACTTTCTAACATGTATAATGAGTTTAGAAACAAATCTCTGATTTTACTTTACCCGGACTTTAAATGATAAAAAACAGCAGGAATTGGAAATGCTGGTCAATTATCATCTAATGCAAAAGAAAAGCATGTTTCCCAATACCCATTAAGACTTTGTTCAATGTGACTTTGAGCAGATTTCCTCTGGTTGACTCATGTGTCTTTGATTCTTAGGGTGTGTACGTTCATGGACAAAGTTTAATCTAAGCGTTGCTGTCCTTCAGGCACGCATGCTTATCTCCTCATTCCACACCTTAAAAGCCAAACGATAGATCAATCAACACTGGTCAAAGCTTTGGAATTACTCTCCCCATGCTTTCGCCTTTCCTGTCATCCATCATTTTTCCTCGTGGCTACAGTCTTCAGTCACAACCTGCAGAGGGATACAGGCATGTGAAATATTAAAGGCAGGCATAAATTTCTCATTAAAGTTACTACAAGGAACTTTTAATTGGCAATGAAACAGTCTTAATGTAATACTGATGCCTCTGTATGACAAACCTCAGTGAGAATATTGGCTATTTATATAAAGTTATTCTTGCTTGTCATCAGTGCCACCGGTTCGGATTCAGGTGCAGGTTCACCAGAATCTCCTTCAGCAATCAAGCAGCCCACTGCGGATGGTCCCAGATCCGGCTTCGCTGCCGCCTTCAAGCTGCAGTCGGAGCCTGCTGCAGTAAAATGAGAGGTTTTCTAAAGAGACTCTCTTTTGTCCACATGACCACCAAATCAATACAAAATGAAAGTTCCTCGTCGCTTTAAGAATTATATATTACAGTCTGAAAAACACAAAGACTGCATTTGCATAGATGCTGCTTTAGAGTAACTACTTCAAAATAAACATTGCTCCTTCCTGTTTCAGCTTAAATTGATGGGACCTGGATTTGTCTTTTTGCAGTTTGACTGAGTTGCTGTAAAACAATACTGCCAACAGGCCTGTTATTACGTAATAATAGGCTTATAATTATTATTATTATTTAAAGCTAGTGGGTAGAAATGGAGCAAACATGAGCCAGAGTCTGCGCAGTAGTGATCGGGGGCTGCAGTCGCGGTATCGCGAGGTCACCCATCCGAACCAATCGCGAGCCGAGCAGGGCCGTAGCTTGTCAGCGAGAGAGGCTCACAGCTGCCAACTATGACGTCTCACTCCCTTTTTATAACATCAAATAACTAATTAAAGCCAAACTTATCAAGAAAGATCAACACTTGAACAAACATCAGCATGATAAGAACTACCTAAAATGACAGAAACCATCTTTGGGAAACATTTACTTGATGTGTACTTTGACGTTTTAGTTTGGCCCATGTCCCATCCACTAACATGGAGGGGGCAGGCTTTATGACCTAAACTGCAGCCAGCCACCAGGGGGCGATCCAGATGTCTTGGCTTCACTTTTGGGGAGCTGCCATGTCGTCCATCTTTATATACAGTCTATGGACTGGCTGGTTTCTCCAAAGTTGACTACCCCATCTTTAAGCTTCAGAAGAAAACAGATGATTATGATGGAGCTTTTCATTCAAGTATGGAGGACACACACATTATTATCGTTTCCTTCCTCGTAAAAAAATGTGTAAAATCCTTTTATCCTAAAAAGTTCATATTCATGTTTACTAACTTGTCCCCTGCCTTTTATTGGCGCATTGCTGTATATCTTGGAACAATACCGCCACCTCTAGGTCAGTGGAATAGTATGAAATCATTGGCAGGAATGTGTAGCATCACTCTTGTGCATGTGGGCGCATGTGTATCCTTGTGCGCTTGCATGAGACAAACAAAATGGGGACCCACACAGAAAAACTGCGCTATAGCGCTACTATAGGTTAAAAAATAACTCCGCAGGTGTGTCGGCGATGAGGCTTTCTGTCTAGTGTGGGCATGTGAACCTCTTTGAAATTGCTGTTGTGATACATCACAGCCAATTATTGAGAAAACTGGAGAAGTGTGGGATAAGAAGTGTAGCTTACTCTTGGCTGAAAAGTTACTTAGAAAAAACACAACAATGTGTGCAAATTCATGATACTGTGTCAGGATTTAGTAAGGTCACCTGTGGGGTACCCCAGGGATCGGTGATTGGTCCAAAAAAAATTTTACTTTAAATTAATGATATTTGCAATGTTACAGATATGTTAAAATTTGTAATTTTTGCAGATGATACAAATTTATTTTACTCTTGGAAGAATTTAAAGGAACTTTTGTATGCTATTGAAAGGGAGCTGGAAATCATCAAGACTTGGTTTGATGTTAATAAATTGTCACTTAATATTTAGAAAACAAAATTTATGGTTTTTGGGAATCGAAAAGAAATTAATGGGGATATTGAATTAAAGATTTGTGATGTTGAAATTGAAAGAGTTTTGGAGACAAAATTCCTAAGGGTTGTGATGATCATAAATTAACATGGAAACAACATATTGACTATATCTAAGGAAACATTTCAAAGTCAGTCGCAATCCTGTATAGATCTGGGGATATATTAAATTATAAGGCCTTGCTCACTTATACTTCCTTATATTTCTTACTGTGCAGAATTGTGGGGGTCGACCTTTAAAACGACTCTAAATTCAATCGTTTTACTACAGAAACGAGCCATACGTATTATTAATAAGGCTGGTTACTGTGATCACATCCACTGTTTATAAGTTCCCATGCTATGAACTTTAATGATTTGGTATATTATAAAATAATGCAAATAATGTTCAGAGCCAAAGCAAAGTCCCTCCCAGACGGTATACAAAAGTTTTTTCACTACGGGAGAGCAAATATGATCTGAGAGGTATTTGTAAGTTTACTGTACAAAAAGCTAAAACAGGTATTAAAAGGAGATGTATTTCTATTGTTGGGGTCAAATTATTGAACAATGCTAATATAAATTTAAGAATGTGTAATTCGTTTTTGGTTTTTTTCAAAAGAACGGTTTACAAAGCTATTTTTGAGGGTTACAAGTGTGAATGATTTTTTTATTTCTGGAGGGTAATTTGATAAGAATATAGGTTAGGCATATATAAGCATTTTGTTTCTGCCTGTGCCTGTTCAGTCACTACTTACTACAGACACTGCTGACTTTGTTAATACTGTTTGTATTGTTTATACTTATTGTATTATGTGTGATGACTGAATAAAATACTACTACTACTACTACTACTATTAAGGGGATATACAAACACTTGACCTAGACATTAAAATAGTAGTCTTGCGATACCTGACAATCAGAGATCTCCGCCTACCAATCGTCAGGGCATTTGTAAATGCAAAGTTGTAGGTAGACCGGCAACAAAAACGACGACTAACGAACCCACACCCCTCTATACGTCGGACAGACGTCTGAGGAAGAGCCTGGTGCTCAAAACATCACAGCAATAAAAATCCCTCTAACGGGAGCTATTTGGTGTGGGCCTCTGTTTTATTTCTGCTATATTTCTTTGATCCAGCACCCATCCTATCGGACACTGTGTGTCATTCTTAACGTTTATTACTGGATTTGGACAGGCCAGGTGTGAGGACGTACGGAGGTGCCAAGTGGGGATAATGCACTGTTATTGGCCGACATCATCTAGAACGCGCCTTACCAGAAATGCTGCTCTCCCGCCATTCTCCTCCGTGGTGAAGACGGTGTTTGTTTTTAATCGATGAACGGGTGTTTCTGCAACTACGGTCACTTTTTATTCTCCCAAATAAAAAAATAAAAAATCAACCTATATGAATTTTAATTTTTAACCATGAGACTATGTAATACAAATAAATGGTACACAAAATTACATATAGTCATTAAGATTTGAATCTGTAACGTGTTTATATTTTACAGTTTTCATCACTTGTTCTTACTAAATGTCCTGACTGCAACATTACAATAATGTTCATTTTATAAAATTTGCTTTTTTAATTTCTAGAATATTTTAAAGACATTTAAATTAATTTTCATCAAGCTCTGACATTTTTGCTAATATTGCAGATAAATGGCAGCTAGCAAGGTCTGCTACATTAGCTTTGACTCTTAGCATCTAATATCAACAGTAATATTAAATTATTTTTTAAATGTAGTCCAAAATACACAATTACTAAGCTGCATAATAAGGACACACAATAAATACTTCAGGAGAAAAGGTGATCTGAAACTTGTTTCAACCATGTGCTCATCTGCTAAGGGAAGGACTCAGAAGTGTGGGACAGGCACATTTTTATGAAAAAAATCATATAAATGATTTGTAAATAAGAAAATAATTTTAATATGGTGTGAAGTAATATGTATATGAAACAATTTCATTTGAAATAATGTCATATTATAATTGAATTAACTAATTTTACGTATCTCAACATTGAGATGCACGGTGGTGCAGTGGTTAGCAGCAAGAGGGTCGCAGGTTCGAATCCGGCTTGGGGCCTTTCTGTGTGGAGTTTGCATGTTCTCCCTGTGTTAGCGTTGGTTTGTCTCCGGGTTCTCCAGCTTCCTCCCACATTCCAAAGACATGCAGGTTAATTGTTGACTCTAAATGTCCCGTAGGTGTGAATGTGAGTGTGAAAGGTTGTCTGTCTCTATGTGTCAGCCCTGTGATAGTCTGGTGACCTATCCAGGGTGTACCCCGCCTTCGCTCAATGTCAGCTGGGATCGACTCCACCCCCCCGCGGTTACGGATAATGAATGAATGAACATTGAGACCACAGTTGTGGGACATGAAGAAAAGTGGTGTTTGGACCCATAAAATGCTTCATAAATTGTATTAAATCACATTTAATAATTATTCTTTATGTCAAGATGGGTAATAACACTGTGTATATATTTATCAAGCATTGCGCTTGCGCAAAGTTTAATATCAATCGCAAATTTCATTGCTGGGACATTGCAGAAACACCTGAATATGTTTCGCTGCAACCGTGACAAACATCAACAAACTTTGAAGGAGTTTCCTTTGGTGACTGCGGCTGAGCCATCCTATAACACACAGGGCGGAGGGAAATATGAAGGGCCGAACCAAACACTTTGGACTGGTTCTGCAGGGGTTTTTTGTCTCTATTTGAGCGGAACAAACTGACTTGTGAGTCTAATAAAATAGTAGTCCTCCATGTGGAAAAGTATGAATAAATGATTTCTTAATATTGATAAGGCTTGGATGTTGTTGCTGCAGGAAAACAATGTGAAGACAGACTACAGTATTTCCACCAGATTTTACTGTCTGGGGACTGCTGTTCAACACACAGAAACAAGCTTTTGGTCGAACCAGTCCAGGTGTGACGTGTGAATATCCTATTACAGATCTGTCCTGTGTCCTGTGTAAACAAGGTGGTATTCACAATCACAGGAGTTAAGGGGCCTATGGTGAAGGCAGGCCAACACCTTGCGTAGGTCTGTCACAGAGGGGTCTGCTGTTGGTGTCAATTACAGCCCGTGGACAGGAGAGGTGAGGGGTTGGAGTCAGTGGATGCTGAGTTGGTGGAGGGCGAAAACACAAATACAGAGAAGCAGTGAGAGCAGTGGTAGACTGCTCACAGGCACAAGGACAGTTGGTGGATGCTTTCATCCAGAGTGCTTTCAATTTTAAAAATGCTGATATAAACAGTACATGCATGGGATATACGGGAACTAAATCCCCAACCACTGAGCTAAACTGATACACTAATTACAATAATAAATGATGAATTATTAATGAACCAGATAATTGTTTCAGCAAGTCATTTCAGTAAGTAAAGTTGTGAGGAGAAAGTTGTGTGAGTCTCCTCTTCCAAACAGTGTAGACGGATGAGATGAACCCAGGTGTGAGGGTCTCTAGAGCAATTAAAGGAAGGAAACGGATGGCAGGAGGTCATTTCAAGAGAGAAATATCTCCCTCCTTACTCTCATCTGCGATTCATTTACTCGATAGTTCAAACAATGCAGCTGTACTTTTCCCAAGAAAGATCTTTACAGAGACGTCAGGTCAGATAGGGCAAGTGGGGCAGTTTTAGTGGTACTGAGTAACTTAGAAATGACTATAATTCTGAATGAATGCACGACATATAACATCCTCGGTTGCGGCTGTTATCTATTTCTAAAATGTAATCAGCAGTTTTACAATGTTTTTTTTAACTGCGCTTGATTCAAGAGATAGCCCCACACTCACAATGTCAAGTGTCCCTAAATGTGAGAAAACAACATTACGCATACCCAAAGTCTTTCCTAATGAAAGCGGATGGCATAAATGTGATGCCACGCTGGCTGATTGTCTGTTACCCCACTGCAAATAGATTGGCTGTTTGCCAGGTATCGTAGTTGGTAGAAGTTAGTATTTCTTTTAAAGAAGATAGTAGCTGCGTTCACCATTGACAATGTGGATTATCTTCTAATCTACAGCACAAATTTGAAAGTCTCTCTTTTGAAGAAAAACTTTACACCTTGGTGCCCACTGCGGGATATTGTTATATACCAAACCGCTGGTTAAAATATGGCAGCCCAGTCGCAGGAAAAGGCGTATGAATGACACGATAATTGGCAAGGCATTTAGCGTGCAATAACAACGCCGTTCTTGCTTTTGGCGAGTCATTTGCACAACATGTAGTCTGTATAGACTGGAATGTAAATGCATCCGTGTGAATATGCTACAGGGCTAGTGACGTAAAAAGTGAGAAAGAGTGCTTATGGTGGATGGGAGGTTGAAGTGAAGGACTGTAAGGATTTCAGGGATAACAAGACTTGGACCCAAACGCAGAAAAGGATGAAGAGGCAGCAGGCAAAGTTCAATGGTTTCATAAAGAAAAACTTACGATGTACAAAAAAGCAGCTAGTCCGGCAGGCAGGTACAAAAAGCTAATCCACAATGAAAAGTCAAAAGGAACAAAACACTGGAAAATCTTTCAAGGGTGAATCACATCACACGAGGAGCCATGACAAACTGACACAGAGACGGGAAACACACAGACTAAATACACAAGGAGAGCAAGATGATGAGACACAGGTGGAACAAATCAGGGCGGGACAGACAATCACAAAGGTGGGAAAACTCAAAGGCAGGAAGTAAAACAAGACATGACACACATGATAAAAACAATGAATAAAACAGGAAACACTAAACAAATGAAACAAGGACTATCACAGAAAACCCTAAAACCAAGAAACCAAAATCCTCTAGACCAGGGGTCAGCAGCCTGCGGCTCCGGAGCCACATGAAGCTCTTTAGCCCCTCTCCAGTGGCTCCCTGTGGATTTTTAAAAATGGAAATGAATAACTGTTTTTTGTTTACATTTTCATTTTTATTTATCATTGTTGTAGGTCTATGGTACGACGGTACGACGGAGTATTAGGGCCACATTGAGGAAAAATAAATAAATCTGAGATTTCGAGAATAAAGTCATAATATTACAAGAATAAAATCATAGGTTTACGAGAAAAAAGTTGTAATATTATGAAAATAAAGTCGTAGGATTACAAGAAAAAAAGTCATAATATTATGATAATAAAGTCAGAAGATTACAAGAAAAAAAGTTGTAATATGAGAATAAAGTCATAATAATATAAAGTAGTAATTTTACGTGTTATTTTCTTTTTTTCTCGTAAAGTTATGACTTTACTCTCGTAATATTACGACTTTTTTCTCGTAAACTTATGTCTTTATTCTCATAATATTACGACTTTTTTCTCATAAAGTTATGACTTTATTCTCGTAATGTTACTACTTTTTTCTCGTAATATTATGACTTTATTCTGGAAATCTCCGATTGTTTTTCCCTCAATGTGGCCCGAATACTCCGTAGTACATTTGCACTTTGGCACTCACTGCATTAGACTTGCAGTATATACTATATACTTAGACTACAAGCTGTGTGTAAGCTGTATAAGCTGTATAATGTTTTGTGGCTCCAGAGAGATTTTTTTTTTTTTTTGCCTAAAATGTCTCTTTTGATAGTAAAGGTTGCTGACCCCTGGTCTAGACAATTCACAAGCGTTGTGAACACGGGACACAAACGACCAGCTGATTGTAAGGTGAAAGTGAAACTTAACGAACGGGACACGAACAGCGGTCGTGACAAAGCCTCTGTATTTGACGCCCTGGGAATGAGAACGGGTTGTTCAACCGGGAGACCGGTGTTTGACGTTTGTGACGTGTTTTTTAGTGACGTTTGGGACGTGTTTTCCGTACTCATGTTATGTTGCTTCTGTGCGTATATTACTCATTTTGAGTCCTTAAACCTAACTAAGTGGTTTTGTAGCCTAAACATAACTGCAGACTTAACCATAGTTTTGTTGAGTGGTGTACAAATGACACGTGAAAAGCCTAAAATGTGTCCTCATGGCACGCAGAATGTCCTTGTAATGTCGTACTTTTTATACACCTTCCTGTGAGATCGGGTTGAATGTGGAGAATGGTTCTCCAGGAAAAGATGGCTAACTGCTAGCTTGTCAGAGAAAATGCTATTTTGCTTCCTGTGTGTGTTATTCAGAGGGTATGGTACCTGGTCAAGAACAGGCTTTCGGGATTCCCGAGCATCTTTCTGAGAGGATTACCCAACATGAAAGCAGGACAACAAAGTAAAATTTGACTTTCTCAGCAGAGGAAACATAGCTACCCAAATTGACAGCACATACAAACGGGGAATTGAGCAAATTGAGGAGAACATGTGCAGTATGTGCCCAGTGGGATTATCACCTGTGTTTAGCTGTGTGGAAAATGTGAAATAGCCGATTATCTCCAATTGTAAATACCCATAGATTATCTCAAATTGTAAAATTTTGTAATTCTCTGGTTTTGCATCTGTGTAAAGCAGTTGTTGTCCCACCATTTTACAGTAGCCGGTATGGAGTGTTGCAAACCTACAGAAACTAATTGGAATCAACCTCTTTTGGAGGGAAATACTAATATTTAAAGTAGGGCTGTCAAAGTACGATAATAATCATTTTGTGTAAACACAAATTCGTTTTAACACCACTAATTTCTTTAAAGCATTAACACAAAGCTAGAGTGAAGATACTGCTATCATATGAAACTAGAAAACCTCATATCATACCAGCTTGTCGGAGGTTAAAAAACGCTCCAAACTTGCGCTAAATTCTGGCGAGGAAAGTCATAGTCAAGTCAGCACACTGACACACTGACAGCTGTTGTTGCCTGTTGGGCTGCAGTTTGCCATGTTATGATCTGAGCATATTTTTTATGCTAAATGCAGTACCTGTGAGGGTTTCTGTATAATCTGTATAACAATATTCGTCATTGTTTTATGTTGTTAATTGATTTCCAATAATAAATGTATACATACATTTGCATAAAGCAGCATATTTGTCCACTCCCATGTTGATAAGAGTATCAAATACTTGACAAATCTCCCTTTAAGGTACATTTTGAACGGATAAAAAATGTGCGATTAATCACGATTAACTTTGGACAATCGTGATTAATCGTGATTAAATATTTTAATCGATTGACATCCCTAATTTAAAGCTGAACTAATCCATATTTTTGGGGGGTCTGAATCTTTCAGTATCTCATGATTTGATTTTGATTCTTGGGGTCACGTTTCAATTCAAAATCGGTTCTCACTTCAAAATGATTCCCGATTAAAAATTGATTCTCGATTCAGTACATAGGGAACTAATTTCAGGATCTCCTCCAGTCCACTGTACGCTAATAAAGGCAGTGTGGCGAATTATGGCATGAAAGCAGAGTAAAATGTGTATAAGATTAGGAGTTTTTATATTAAATTATATATATATATATTTATATATGAAAAAGTTATATTCATGGATTGCAATAATGTAAACACACAAAGGCAAAACGTAACATTTATTCATGCTAAACTTGCACAAATTAAAACTTTCTACTAAAAAGTTTTTAGTAATTCTCAATTCTTGGTGACTTCAAGAATAATAAGCTCAAGTTACACAAAAAATAAAAATGGTGTCTGTTACATAAATAAAATTGTTAGGCAAGCTGCCTTTTTATTTCTCAGAAACTTCAAAAATAAATTGTACACAAAATAACACTGTAAGACTGGTAGATTATTTTGTGTGATTTGTCAACAAATCACATGCATTATGTCCATGACACCGTGTCCTAACTGGCCGTGAGCAACACAGCTGTGCCGGGTGCCGTTTTGAGCTGAACTTTTGTTGGACGCATTGTTTCTATTTATTTCTGACGCTTGCTTAGTTAGTTATCTATATGATGACTCCTCATATTTTAGTGTACTGTTTAGCTGTAAAATGAGAAAGTTTGTGACCCGGCCAACATGTTGAGATCAGTTGAGGAAATACTAAGCAGCCGAGAGACTCTTGGACCAGCCGAGAGAGAGCCATGAGGAGGTGCAGAAGTCTAGTTATCTCTCAGAATGCTTGAATTACAATATGCTGAAAGGTTATTATGGAATTTTTGCCCAATGATGCCAAAAATATTCTGCCTACTGCCGCTTTAAAGAACAGTGCTGCTTTTGGTAAGATACAACATAATCTGTGCATTAATAATACAGCAATTAACTTTACATTTCAATTTTTTTGTTAGACTATTATTATTAGCACAATAATCTACTTCATCGTAATGTACTTTTTGCAAGGTTGATATAAATGTATGTTTTGATTGTAGAACTTCTCCCTTCATTGTCACAGGACAGGTTTAAGACACTGATGGTACATGTCCACAGGGGCGTTTTTTATCACGAGGGATCGTCTCGCTTCCCAGCGATGGAAGGTTGATGGTCTGCCACTACACAAGGCACTCGGCACCTGATTGGAAGAACGCGTGCCCTCGTGGGCTGCTGCTCCCAGCTTTCAAACCAGAACGAACATGGCGGCTTGTTTGGAAATAATTCACCAAAATGTGTTTCTGAAAACATTTTATGCCAGAAATAAGCCATGCAGTTGCTGAATCAGTCTTTATTTTGGATCGACAACGGTTAGTTTAAAAGTTTCTAGGGAGATTCCAGAGGTGGCGAGTTGCGCCAGACGCCCCTGATTTACATAAAGTAGCCTAGACCTCACCTTTATGCAAATGAGGAGCGGCCAACGTGACGCCCCGTCTCTCGAATCGCCGCAACGCTACCAGAATGCATTGCACGGCTGCTTATATAGAAAATGAATGGGGAGAGTGGAAAGGACGGAGCGTGTGGACACGTACCATTACAGGCACACAATCCTGCAAATAAACACTGAGAGGAAGAAAGTGAAAATAATATAAAACTACAAGGCTGATTTCCTCACTGTTACTAATATACTGCAGTGATGTTGAAGCTTGGACATATTGCATGTGGCCTCGGGGTTGATGAAACAACAAAACAGCAGATGCTGCCTGCAGCCAACTCGTGGTCTGGAGAGGTTACAGTTTTCAACATGAAAGTCAGCACAGCAGACTGTGGGTCCCAGGAGAGGGCATCACATTAAACAAATGCTTCTCTGGGTTCACACAATTAGACTCAGCTCGGTGCTCTGAGGCAGACAGGGTTAACAAGTCAACTCATCCATATAGTGAACCTTGAAAAATGACCCTTTTGTCTTGGTGAGCTGATAACTAATAATCATAATTAGTTTTAATAACAATTCAGTCAGGTACAAATGATCTGGCATTGTCTTTGAACAAGTGGATCGAGTGTAAGCCAACTACAAAGACACATTAATTTCCCCCTCCTTTTAAAGAGAGATGTCAGTGCAATCAGTAAGTTATAGTAAATAGTTAAATGTCTCATCTTTAAAACTCACCTTTCATTTTTATCATCCTTGTCACTTTGCACATGGTATCAAAGATGTACTGCCGTCTTCTAGGTTGATCAAATCGGGCATCTGCTGAGTTGTTTGCATCTTTGTTTTTTTCTCAATCCCCAGTAGGAGCCCCTTCCCATTGTATCATATGAATGTCTTGAATGGAGCAAAGAACATACTGATAACTTCGCTATAGCCTCGGTTGCCAGTACACATGACCAGCGTCAGAATCACATTGTGTTGGCATGAGCCATTGTTTCCTGTTCTGAAGATGCTGAAGACCTCACAGCAGCACTACCCTGGGACGTTGCACGCTGCTCTGACTTTACACCTCACTGCTGCCCCTTACAAACAAGAAGTGTACTTCAAGTTTATTTTGCAAAGTAAACTTAAGTATAGCTCGAGTATAATCCCAAATATACTTTATGTAATAAGTATACTAATATCAATGTACTAGTAGTATACTTGTAAGTGTATTACTTCTTGGGACTAAATTGGCCCACTTTTTAATTTATAAAAGTATACTTTAATATACTATACCAATAGTATACTTTATACTTTAAATGTAAGAGTAGTAAACATTGAGTACACAACAAGTTTACATCCAATAAACTAATATGAAGTATACTACAAGTGAACTTATAGGTATACTGTTTTACTAGTTATATACTTGTAGCCCACTCTTTAGTTTATGAAAGTACACTTTAAAGTATACTCTCAGTGAACTACTAATTAAATAGTTTTTACTGCAAATATACTTGTAAGTTTTCTTTAATTGAACTTATAGTACTTAGCCAAATGTACTTTTCTGTATACTTTTCAGTATAAGCCAAGTATGGACTTTTCTGTATACTTGCCAAGTACACTTAGACTTTTCTGTATACTTGTCGGTATAAGCTAAGGATACTTAAAGATAGGGTCTATGATGTTGGAAAGCTAGCATAATTTGAAAGTAGCATCGCCTCAGGAGCTCCGTCTAAACCCACCCCCTCCCCTCGAAACTCCTTCCAAGGCAACGCCCCCCACACACATGCACTAGCACCGCCGCATCGTAACTACTTCACATTTTTCGTAGCTATTTCATCACTAAATTCACTTCTGAAAAATTTTGAGGCGAGAAATCAACTGTGTAGATTTAGAATATTGACAGTTTTACAATATTAGATGGCAAATCAAACATTTGCTCCACCGTTGTCGGAGTTTAGAAGCTCCACAAACTGCCGGCACAGCTAGCTAGCTCCTGCCGGGATCGCCACCTCTCCAGCCGGGCATTCACTCACATAGACCCCGCTATGAGCTGGCTGGAGCTCTCTCAAGAGACCGGTCTCGTAGACGAGGGGCTTTTATTTCCTGGTTGACGGATAGTTCTTTTAAATTTCACAACACAAATGTCCATTATAAATTAACATGTGTTTATCTGCCTATTTGGAGTTGAAAAGCTCCACAATCGCCCGCGGGGGGGTAGCTCGCTGGAGAGCCGGCCACAGAGCAGCAGAGTGGCGAGGGAAAGAGCAGTCTCTGAGGGGGAAGAGAGATACCTGCTGAGACAACACAACTCTTTTTAACGTTACTCTAATATCTGGAGGGAGATCAGTCCACTCGTTTGTTTCTGTCACTGAAAAAGCAGTTTGAGTAACGTAAATTTTGTCGAGCAATGTTTTATATCCTCCGTCTCCCCACGTTGATAATCCTGTTTGTCTGACTTCACTATGAGCTGTTAGAATAAATAGTTTAAACCTGCAGTGTCTCATAAAGTAAACTAACAGAACATAAACAACTAAATCAAAGTTGTATTTTCGATAATATGGTAATAGTGGTACGAGTTTGTGCTCGTTGTCCAGTGTTTTAAGAGCTGAGTTTTCTCTTCCATTCTCCAGGAAACGTGCGGCGGAGACGCGCTTTGAGTTCACGCTGGTGCACGCTAAGGGTAGAGTGCGAGCAGGGAGGCAGGGAGGCATCTGATTGGTTCTTTACAACTGGGCTCAGAGGCAACGAGTGGTAGACGTTTTTACAGGATTACAGCAGCTACAGATGACGGATCTTTTCCGGTCTTGTTTCAGAGCTCATAAGAAATGGATTGCTGTTGGGGTGTAAAGACCATTTCAACCAATATAACAAAAAGTGTATACTCGATAAATCGTAAACCCCATCTTTAAGTATAATTTTGTTAAGTATATCTCTGATAAATACATAAAAAGTAAACTGAAAGCATACTCTCTTATTTTAAGTTTAAAAGCTCACTTTAATAAACTTATTTTTTGTAAGGGGCACTCAGTTTGAACTTTGACCATGTGTGATGGTTTCTTTTAAATGCTCAACCAACGAGATGGCAGCTATCCTCGATGTAAACAAACAATGAGTAATGGGCAAAAAAGGTTTCATGCATCCAAACCTTCATCTGGTACTTACATGTTTGTTTACTTTGAAAGAGAACAGTGACTTATTTTGTGTTTAACTGAAATAAATTCACAAATGGTGGCAACTTCTAGCTCACCTGGTAGAGCGTGCACCCCATGTAGTCTGAGTCCTTGGCAACGGCCTGGGTTGATTCCAACCCGTGGCCCTTCGCTGCGCGTCATCCCCGCTCTCTACCCCCCTTTTCTGTCACTCTGCAGCTGCTCTAATAAAGGCAATAAAAAATTAAAAAAAATTATAATAACTGTCTTTGCAAAGCTTGTTTTTTTCTTTTTTTTCCCTTCTCTACTTGGCGGGTCATGTCAGTGACATAAACCTACACTAGACTTTGCCTCTGCACTCTGCTGTACTTCACCTTGCAGCGAGCACAGTTCATACCACTGATTATGTGTAATAAGGTCACCCAGCAAACATGCCCTTTTGGCATACTTGTCAACCTTGAGACCATAAAAATAAGGAGGATTTTAAAATCAAAGTGGGGGGTCAGGTGGTCCTCCCCCAGAAAAATTTGAGTTTCAGAGACTTTTTTTCCTGCATTCTGGTGACTTTAAAACAATGAAAATAACAAAATAATAAGTACACTGCAACAGCATTTTTATGTTAAACTTTTTAACCTTTAATTCTCAGGAAAGAAAATGTAATAATTCACTCCTCTGGCGTAAACTTGGCGTGTGAATCTCTAGCATAAACTAATATTTATCAGTTTTCATACATTTTTTGTCCCTGATTGAGTTATTTTTTCAGTTAGCTCTCTTCATTTCTCTCTCCTTTCTTTCACTCACTGAAGGCCCATTCAGACACAACGCGACAACGGCACCACTGCGCTCTGAACCCCATTATTTCCAATGGCTTGCGCCGCACCACGATTTTTTCACTAAGTCGAGCAAAGCCCGACTTTGGGCGCTGCCCGCTGTGATATACTGAACCCAGCGGCGAGCCAGCCGAGCACAGCTCAAACTGAGCTGTGTTGCGAGCATAGACTGCTCTCTTCTGCTGGGAAACAGCATTTAGTGTAGCTCTATTGTCGTCCAGGTGGAAACAGCAAGGATTCTACATGCTGTACAATGCCAGAAACGGGTTACGTGTTAAAATCGGGAGAAATATGGGAGAATTGCGACACTGGGAGGAAACCAGGAGAGGGTAATGAAAAACGTGAGTCTCCCGGGAAAATCGGGAGGGTTGGCAAGTATGCCTTTTGGGGCCTCTGTGGAGCCATTGCAGGCAGAAATTTGTCCCTGTGTGGGCATCCCACTTTGGGCACTGTTACCATCATGAAATGCTGGGCATGTGTGGGTCAACACATAAATGGGCTGGGTATATGGTTATCTGGCTTCAGGCCAATCACATTCCCAAACTGGCAGAGAGGGAAGGGGAATGTCCAACATTGGCCATGGGTGACACCACATTTGGTCCATGAACAGGAGAAGTGCACCTACAGTATGGGGTGATACCCAAGCTTATATTGAGGAGGTCTTTTTATCCAAAATGTGCCTATTTAGTGTGGCATAGTTTAAAATCACTTTACAAAGCCCTAAATATATTCAATGCACATGGGTTACAATCGTAAAAGCAAAGATAAAATGCAATAAAAAATAGGAACAGCAATGACATACATCATAAAAACACATGAATAAGGGATTTTGAAATATTTAAAACTCATAAAACACCACTATAAAAACTCATTAACTGATAAGTCCACAGTCATGCCCCTGGACATAAACCTTTGAAATAAAAAACCCAAATGCTTCTCATTGTTTCTGAGAAAACTGACATTAGCACCTCTTTGGCAGAACTTAATCACTTCTGTGCCGATGAAAAATAAAGATGAAATGTGATGCTTCATTTCATTGAAATTTCTTGCAACACGACTAGTTACATCATTCATCGTTCCCCTTAATGGAGCTTCTTTATTGATGCACTCTTAAAGGGGATGTGATGACTGTATCATCTAATTATCATTTTTAGTTTTGCAGGTAATGAAATCCTTAATAATGATGTTTTCTTTATTGGTAAGTTGGTTAAAAGACTTGAGATTTTTTTGTATACTGGCAATTTCTGCAGGCTCCACACTTAAAATTGCCTTCAAGATGTTTAGTTATGAGCTTACTGTTAGAGACTACAAAATGTTGACATGCTCTAATAACAAGGATGGGATATTTTTGAGAATATACCAATGTTTTACAATCATTTCCTTGATGTTCTTAGTCTTGGCATAGTAAATAAGTAAATAATAAGTGGCTTAGATTCAGAGGGTTTTTGAACTGGCAGGTAAGCCTCACAGCTCTTTGAATCCACTTTTTTTCTACGCATGCAAGCCAATTCTCTTTGTAATTGATTTGCTGAATTTGGATTGCTCAAAAACTTTCCAAACTCACATGAAAACAAAACGTGAGTCTTTTATAGCCTTGATCAGGTACAAAATTCACATTTGGGCGCCTCTCAAGAACATTTAACATTGTGATGATTTATGAGAAATAATCATTTTTAATAACTGCATTTTCTTACCACAGTCTTAACATTATTTGAGTAGTGAGACCCTGATAGTGCTGTCCTGCTGTTCTTACTACTGCTACCAGATAACTACATCTCTCGTTTCACACAATATGTCACCAACACTAGCTAGCTAGGTAACTTAGCTATGTTCCACGCACAAATGTAACGTTTTCTTACCTGATGTGTTTTATCCAGCTGTCTTTCATCAACTGGGAAGTGAAAGAATGAGCAAGACCTGTTGCTCTTGTGATTACATCTTAGTGCAAAACACACCGGCATCGTAGCTTCAGAGAGAGTGATGTCACTTAGGCGACGGTTGGGTGTGTATTCTTTCTAATTACGTAGTTTCACGGTCTGACACTTCACAGTTTTACAGCAAACTGGGACTTTCTTTCTTGATTAACTTTGAAATTGACAAACATGTGAGATTCATGGCGCAATTCAAACGGGATCAAAAAACTATTTGTATCTCCACGTTGACTACCGTACATATTTTTATAAATTATAAAAGCTTGGTCCCATGGTGGTCCACCGGAAGGGGAGGGACTTACGTGTTTTGGTTTTGTGGTTTGTATGTTGAACGGTCGTGTCTAGATGGTAACCCTCGATTTGCGAAACTCTGGCAAGATGGTTGAGGTCAGGCACCAACCTCAAATGGTTAAGGTTAGGATAGGGTTGGGCGATATGTTAAAAATGTCCAACCGGCTATCATCAACCCAAAAACCGGCGATCGTCGATATATTCACGCAGGTATGTGTGTGTGCGCGCTGCACGCACCCCTCCTCCCCCACCGCCGAGATCAGCTGTTCTAGCGCCGGAGCTGAGTAAAAAACACTTCACTCAAACAGACAGAAACAAAATAAAACTCACTAAACCATCTTGGTTAAGCTGGGCATACACAATTTTAGAAATGTTGTTGTGTAACTCCTACTCCTACTGTACGACTAGATCGTTTACAATGTGAAGCCAACGTTCACGATTTATGATCGTCAGCCACGACCTGAGTGCTCGCACTGTACATATAAAATAGAAAAAAAAACACGGCCCATCAGCCCCTGAGGACCGTTCTGGCTGTTGACAGTTGTCAATAAAGATTTGTTTGAAAGGTCCGAGGCAGGTAAAATTTGTTTGCTAGCAGAGGTCTGTACGGGTCACAATGCTAACAAGACATAGACATGCTGCCTTGATCATCTGTGCCATCCTGTCTGCTGGAACGTCTAAAAAAAGAGGCAGTGGCGTATATGGACTCGCAGGTGGCTAGGAAGATGTGGACAGTATGGCTTGTCCATTTTGCAGAGAGAATTGGAGCCAAGCTACATTTTACTATATTTATTGTACATTGTTATCTTGATAGCTACACTAGCTAGAGAATTTGCTCTTGGCTCTGCTTCAACTGTGCGAGAGCCTGTGGACAGCCAACCAAAATGTCTGACATGTCAGAAATTCATCCAACTGTCCGACGGCCGGTCAGTCCTCGGCCCCCCCTGTACACTGTACGGTAAACGACACCCGACGAAGCTGAAATTTGGTCCGATTCTAAAATGAGTCCTGCGGCTCAAAATTCGGGCCAGAAACGGGCTAAAATCACCAACTCTAAATAAATCCTTATTTCACTGAGTTAGATGTGAAAATATGCCAGCTCTACATGTCGTTTCCCCCCACTGTAACTCTCTCTGCCCGCTGAGCAGCGGCTGAGCGGCTCTCGTTCTTCGTAGGAAGACCATTAAATTAGCAAAAACAAATGACAAAAATCTCCTAAACAATCACCCCAAAAAAAACAACCGTCGATGTGGCCAATCGTCGATAGCAGATATATTCATCCAATCGCCCAACCCTAAGTTAGGATACGTCGTCAGGCAGCGAGTCTCGTGTGAGTTTTTGAAATCTAGGTTTACCATCTAGACACGTTGGATGACCACAACTAAAATAAGCCAAAAAGCCTTTTGCCTATTGTGATTAAATCCTTGATGGGGGTCCCTATTGCTGTAGAGTTATCATGTATTTTTTAATAATCAAATAAATTCACTTGCTGTGTGGTAGTCAGCTGATGGTGGGAGCTGGACCACCTGCTGGAAGCTGCAGCTGAACCTTAAAGCCACGAACAGCGACACCTTGTTCTGTTTGAGGACTCGGTGACACATGTAATTTACAGCTGTGCACAGCAGCGGACAACTACGGCTGTGTTCATTTTGCTTCAGTGACCATGGAAGCCTGCCCCTGCTGTCCCCGGGCAGCGCTGCACAGAGCCAACAGACTGTCAAGCCATCAGCTGGATGCTCAATCTCATTTCACATGCAAAGACAAGGAGACGCAGTCTGTTTAAAAGTGAATGTCCTCCACTTGCCCATGAGCAGGCCTGTTGTGAGAGTAATCAGCTGAATATTTAATGAACATGCTCGAACTACAGCCTTCCAGTGATGTGTGGACGTCAGCGCACTGTAAATGTCTGAGCTGAGCAGCTCTGTGGCATCAGAATGAACATGCACTTATTTACTTCTTCTTGAGAAGCGATGTGGCGGTGCCAATAGATGACATGCCTGACACAGTTCACTGGCTTGAGATCATTCTGTCAACACGGGCCTCAAGCAGCCTCGAGGGTCGCAGCTGAAATATTACTTCTGTTCTTCCACACAAACTGTTGTGTTTCTGCTCATTTATCAGCTCTGTTTGCAAAGTCCAAGTGAAATGAAACCACTGATGAGCTGTGCATTCTTTCCTGTGTCAGGGGCTTTATGGTGCAGATCATCTGCTTCTCTACCAACCCTAACATCCACACAAAGACAGTCTCACTGTGGACCTAGAAACAGAACAAGGAAGCGTTTTTTTGTTGTCAGATTAGCCACTTCATCTGGAATACGTTGAGCTCTATTGACTGTCTTTTCATGTATTCAAACCAACCCTATCATTAGACAGAACAAGGATATTGCAAAACCCCGGATTACACACAATCACGTTTTTAAGCCCCCTGAGGCAAATTTGTGATTTGTGATTTTGGCCTTTAGAAATAAAAATTGACTTGACTTGACGTTTCATAAACCCTTAACACTCCGACGGCCCGCCGGCGGGCCCGGCCGCTATTCTGTCTTTCAGAGGTTGTTGCTGAGTTTTCAAACGAGAGTGAAGGTACTGGTATCATATGAAACTAGCCTAAGGAATCCCTTGATAGCAACCATGTCATGCTAGCTGTCGGGAAGAACACTAAATAACGCTACGAAGTTATGCTAAACTTTGGCGAGGAAAAAGTGGCATGACGATTTTCAAAGGGATCCCTTGACCTCTGACCTCAAGATATGTGACTGAAAATGGGTTCTATGGGTACCCAGAAGTCTTCTCTTTACAGACATGCCCACTTTATGATAATAATAATAATCCCATGCATTTTGGGGCAAAAACCATGTCGTTTTTTGAATGCAGTATAAATGTATTATTTTCGCCTCCACTAAAATAGTGTATTTGAATATTTTTGCATACTGGGGTCCCTAAACAGTCTTGAATTACATAAATTGAGTATGACTGTAAAGCTGACACTCTTGTGGATCCAATGAGCCTACTTGTATTCATGTGTGATGATGTTACTTCTCAGCCATTTCATTGCAGTGAGAACACTTTTTGAAGCTTGACCTCACTGTATAAAATGACCTGTGGTGACCTCTAGGATAATCACAGCCTCATGAAACTGTACAGCCACAAACTAGAGACCTATTTCTTATTACTGACTTCAGAGGATGTACACCACTTCTATATGGAATATACTGTTGACTATTTATCCACCCCTGAATATCCCCCTCTCTCCAACCCCTACCCCTACCCCTCTAAAAAAGAGGGCGGGATGGTAAGGGGTTCGTCCAGTGCTTACATTTTTAAACTCATTTGTTTCTGCAATATCAGTGTATTGCAACTACAGTATGATGTGGTTAAGCATAGAAGGCATAACTTTAAGGTCATTCTTGACCTTGGGAAAAGTAGTTTGACAACTTACTAGCCTTTTCCATGGCTTTGATCTGAATCTCAGTCTTCATCAACACAGTAAATGGAGTTGTGTCAGTTGCCATGGACCGGAGAAAGACTTCAAGGGTCTTAACAATCTGCACAGCATACGACATCCTCTGTCCTTTGACCCTTGGGACAGACATGCAATAGATGTCACAGCCATCCGTGTCAACAGTAAACGCTCATAGAAAGTGTGCCGGGAGTGTAGTGAAGTAGTTTAAAGAGCGAAAAGACACACATCAGGCCAACGGGAGGGATGGTGGATGGGTCCAACAAACACAGGACTTTCACCCTGGAGACTGCTGTTTGTGTTACGTTTTGTTTTGGCTGGACCCCAAAGCAGAGACAGACACAGGTACGTAAAAAGTTAACAAAGTTTATTCTTCCAACGAAGAAGCAACGGTGGCAGAGAGCTGGCTGACTCGTGGTGAAGCACACGAAGACTGAGCACATGTGAATACTCAGCCACTGGAGAAAACACGGATACAGGATCGGCAGCGAGGCACACAGACGGATCTGCGTAGCAGGAGCAAAAACACACAGGTAAGTAACCGGACACAAGAGAACACTAGGAAAAACACTAAAGATACAAAAATACTTTCAAGAAAAGGTTTGACAGCTCTACTGGACGAGACGGAATTATCTGGCACTGGAGTGGTGTTCAGACCGGGCTTACATGGGAAGGTTGAAGAGATGAGAGTGGAACCTGGTGTGCCTCGTCTGCTGCCGCAGGTGGAGTCAGCCACACAACATGCCCTGCCATGCAGAAAAGAGGAACAGAGAGAGACCACAAACAACAAAAAACAAAACAACAAAAACAAAACTAACAGAATCATCACAGTTTGTGTCCCGTGTGAAACTAGAAGTCCACATTCACTTATTTTAATTTACGTCCGTAGCTTCATAACGTAACAACATAGTCATTTTAATCCAAACCATAATGTTTTTTTCTAAACCTAACCAAGTAGTTGTTGAGTTTTTTTTGTTTTGTCTCAATTTACAATGTTAACCACCTGTTTAAAACTGTTTAAAACTGCAACCGTAATCCAGGAGAAAATATGTTTCCCTCAAGGCGTAATTGAGAATTTAACGTTGTAAATTGAAACAAAACAAAAGAAAAAATGCAACCAAACTACTTGGATAGGTTTAGTAAAATACTTCATGGTTTGGCTTAAAATTACTACATTTGTTGCGTTATTAAGCTACGGATGTAAATTAGAATGAATCAACGGTGACTTTTAGTTTCACACAGGTTCACAACAGCGGTCTCATGGGGGAAAATCCTATGTTTGTTGACCCATCCACCACCCTGACCTTCTCCCTTCCACAGACTATCATTACAAACATATTTGTGATACGTCAAAAAAACAAACATAATCTGCGACAAAATACGTTTCCCTCGAAGCGTAATTCATAATGGAATATTATTGTATGGCAACATATTTTATAGGAGACAGGGCTGGCTATCACAGCAAGTGAAAGAACATAAACATGGCAAGTACACAGAAGTGGTCACGTGTTACCTGATGTAATTCCACTTCTTTAAGTGCATGCAGAGCTGACCTTTGCTCTATATCATGAAATAAATAAATAATAAAAAATAAATAAATGAAAGACTGTTACTGTGGGGATGCCATTCCATCTAGAGCTGCGACAATTAGTTGATTAATCTATTAGTTGAGTGTCAGAAAACGAACCGGTAACTACTTTTGATTAATCATTGAAGTCATTTTTAAGGAAAAAAGGCTTAACATTCACTGATTTCAGCTCCTCAGATGTGAGAATTTGCTGCTTGTCCTTGTCTTGTGTTATAGTAAACAGAATATCTTTGGATTTAGGACTGTTGGTAGGACAAAAAAATTACATCTGCAGACATCACCTTGGGCTTTTGGAAAACATGATTCACACATTCAGGGGATTCGAGGGAAGCTCAGAGAAGAATCCTGGATGTCATCAGCTTTCTTCACATGAAAAGGTGACAAAATCTACTGCAAAAGGATGAGGCAGAGTATATATGCAGGTGTCTGAGATGAGAGGAGAAGATAGAGAGAATACTTCTCCTGGTCTGATACAGATGATTACTTTTTGAACTTGTAAAAGTTTGATGTAGCAATGAATAGCAATAAGACTAGATAGAACAAGGTAGTAAAAAAACCTGTGCAATTTTCTCTCACATTCTTTTTAATTCAGATTTGGGGTCTTATTTTTGTAGGTTTGGCAAACATTTCTGTTCTGAAAATGAACAAATATATTGCTGATAATTTGTGTGTATGATGGGCAGCTTGGCTATTAATTTAGAATGATTAGCTTTTACTCTTGTCTTTTTATGGATAGGTCATATTTCATCCAAGAGAGAGAAAAAAAAACCAATAACGACGAATAAGGAAGAAAATAAAAACGTATAGAACAGAAAGCAGCCCCAGCTGCCATATATCAAGCCAATATTTCCACAGGTCACTCAGATCTTTATTGTACAAAATTCCCTCTCAAAACAAAAATAAATTAGCAGCAGTAACAAACAATGAAGAGACAACATCCATTGAGTTAAAACATTAAATTGTCATAGATTAGAACCCATAAACCAACTCATGTAGGTCTACCCTAGAATAAAATCTGCCTGGCAAACTAACATCCACTCCACAATTGGAGTCCTCACAACTGAAAATGAACCAAATCTGAAAGAAAAGGGGCCCAAAAATCATCACAAACATACCCAAAGTTCTGCTTGTATGGAGTTAATTCCTCTGGTTATATGAATGGTAAGAATGGAAAAATCATATCAAGGAATAACTTAAATGGCAGATGAGCTTTTTCCTTCCAAGATAACAAAATACATGTCTTTGCGAAGAAAGTAATCACAATTAGTGCTTTATATTTCTACCCTGACGTGCCAAATGGTTTGTTACACAGAACCATTTGAGAAGTTTCCATTGGAAACTGTTTGGAAAAGAGCAGGGACCTTCAACAAATACTTGGCAGGTGATTGGACGAACTATCTGTCAATCAAACTCTTGCCAAAGCCAGTCTGGAGAAGAGCGAAAACATCTTTTCCTTCGAGAAAAGCCTTCAGTGCCGTTCTTTGCTCTTCTTTCAATGAAGAAATACTCTTACAATGCAACACACACACACACACACACACACACACACACACACGCACACAGACACAAACGGACACACACACACACACACACACACACAGCTGCTTCCAACCATTCCAAAGAACAGCAGTGTGCTGCAATTTAGACTTCATTGGTTTTTTTCATAACATAAACACTGGAGAACCTAAAGAACATGTCCCCGGGAAACAATAGCTCCCTGCTGAAAAGGCTGGGTTTGAAGCGAAGAAGCAATTACCAGATATGACCAGGTTCCCTCACATCTTATCAGGACAGAAATGAATTGAAGTCCACTGCTGGAAAAGCATTAAAAACTATTACACTTCTGTGGCTCAGGCAGCTGACTGTATTCCAGTCATGGCAGCTATCAGTGACCCTTTTACCCATAATCTACCAGGAGATAGACACGACAGTGCAGAACATATAGTAGAAAAGCTTCTGTAAGAATGCCGGGACTTGAGCTCACGAAACTAATGAGGTCGGTTTCACTTTCATTATAGGGCTGTCAAAGTTTACACGACAATAACGCAGCAATGCAAATTATTTTTAACGACACTAATTTCTTTAACGCATTAAGGCAACTTGCGATTTTTAGATTAGAGCAGGTTTTAGAGCTAGAGTTAAGATACTGTCATATGAAACTATAAAACCTAAGGACTCCATCAGTGCCAACCTTGTCATACTAACTTGTCGCGAAGGAGGTTCAATATTGCTCCAAACTTACACTAAATTTTGGCGAGGAAAAACTGGCATGGCTATTTTCAAAGGGATCCCTTGACCTCTGACCTCAAGATATGTGAATGAAAATAGGTTCTATGGGTACCCACGAGTCTCCCCTTTACAGACATGCCCACTTTATGATAATCACATGCAGTTTAGGGCAAGTCATAGTCAAGTCAGCACACTGACACACTGTCAGCTGTTGTTGCCTGTTGGGCTGCAGTTTTATGATAAATTCAGTACCTGTGAGGGTTTCTGGGCAATATTTGTCATTGTTTTGTGTTGTTAATTGATTTACAAAAATACATATATATTTGCATTAAGCAAGCATATTTGCCCACTCCCATGATAAGAGTATTAAATACTTGACAAATCTCCCTTTGAACAGATAAAAAAATGTGTGATTAATTTTTCCATTAATCCAGATTAACTATGGACAATCGTGCTATTAATCGCGATTAAATATTTTAATTGATTGACAGCCCAGGATTATAGTGATCTACTCACAAATAATGCTGTGACAGACAAGTGTTGAAGGGAGAAATACGAGGACAGAAATATCATGGTTTTGATTTGGCTGAACCCTTTAGACTTTTGTTTACTGTAACTACGTATATCCAGAATGCAACCAACTGAATCTTCTGTGTGCCAAGTGTGTAGGAGAACTATGGTGCCCAACAAGAAAACGTGAAAATGAGAATTGCCTTATCTAGAACCAGTGTTTTTTTTTGTCTGTTCTGGGCTACTGTAGAAACATGGCTTCCAGCTCTGAAAAAAGGACCCGCTCCCTATGTAGATATAACCCAGGACAATGCTAACTTCCTGGTTGTCCTACAAAAACAAGTCATCCCTGGAGCACTCTGTAGATCCCTCTAAATGCTACACACTGGTCCTTTAAGCTTAAAAATCAAGCCACCCTTACACCCCGCATTAATGCTGCATTCATGTCATATAGGAATTACTATAGCAGTTTCCAATTTGTAAATAGCATTCACATCAACATCCAAGTTGTTACTATGAGTGGGAAACCTTTTTTTCTGAAACTTCTACAGTATATATCTGACTTGCCACTTGATAATATGGAAGTCCCTGAAAACAAAACGTCTCACATTGGCCAAAGTTTCAGGGTTCATTCAATATATTCAGAGTTCATTCAATATATTCAGAGTTCATTCAATATATTCAGAGTTCATTCCATATATTCAGAGTTCATTCCATATATTCAGAGTTCATTCAATATATTCAGGGTTCATTCAATATAGTCAGAGTTCATTCAATATATTCAGAGTTCATTCAATATATTCAGAGTTCATTCAATATATTCAGGATTCATTCAATATATTCAGAGTTCATTCCATATATTCAGAGTTCATTCAATATATTCAGAGTTCATTCAATATATTCAGAGTTCATTCAATATATTCAGGATTCATTCAATATATTCAGAGTTCATTCCATATATTCAGAGTTCATTCAATATATTCAGATTTCATTCCATATATTCAGAGTTCATTCAATATATTCAGAGTTCATTCAATATATTCAGGGTTCATTCAATATATTCAGAGTTCATTCAATATATTCAGAGTTCATTCAATATATTCAGAGTTCATTCCATATATTCAGAGTTCATTCAATATATTCAGAGTTCATTCAATATTCTCAGGATTTCATTCCATATATTCAGGATTTCATTCAATATTCTCAAATTTCACATTATATATATAATAATTTCCTAAACGGCTTGCCATAATATACATATACATATTTATATTTATACATATATATATATATATCTATGTATATGTATATAGATATGTATATATATATTCGCTTCATGAAGAGTGTTCTCAACTGCTTTTTACCCACATCCCACAACAAAACACCTGCTGAATGGAAAAAAATTGTGACAGGGTTTCAGTGTCTCATGCTATTTTACAGTTTTTAACCACAGTTTATTATTGTGAAAAGAAAGATTTTGCTACAAGGTTCCTCTGCAGGATGGCTGGCCTCCTATGAACTGATAGCGAACAGAATTCAGTGAATGAAGAGAACCTTAGTATCAAGTGTGTGAGAGAAGCTTCGATCCATATTGTGTAGGTTTCAAAATGCCAATTAAATATTGTGTTTTGTTTCACACATGATAAAAACACTATTCCCTTTAGAAATATATCATCCAGTTTAGTGGATATTCAACAGATGTTTGCTTCTTTGTTAAAACTTTCTTTACTTTGATTTTATATCATTATACTTTTATAAAATATTGATGGCACAACTATTAGATTTCACCATCTGCCATCATCACTTAATATAAAGAGTGTATTTTCTTCTCTTTCTTCCTTTATTATTCCTGTTTAAAAGCAGTAGTCTCTGTGGGAGTACTTATAGCCTATCTATTGTTCAGGGATCAAACGCTCTTCCATTCTTAGAAGAAACTGAGATTCAAAGAGAAACCCAGTGTTGCAAGTCATTCCTCTGAATCAGTGTTAAGGAATTTAAACTGGAAAAATGAGAGTCTCTTTGCTTAAAATACAGCAAATATTCTATCATCATATCATCAAGCACAATGACTCTGAAACAGTGGATCACTTGAGCAGGCAACATCTCATTCCCATGTAGGACTGGGTATTAGTACTCGATACCTTTAAGGTATTGACCGAAACAACCCAGTGCCAAGTAGTATCGAAACTTCTCCAGTTAAACGATATCTGCAATCGATCCTTCTTGTGCCAAGATCTAGAAAAATATGTTTCGCTTGCAGCTAATCACTGCGAATGTTCTTTGATTTATTGCAACATTGGCTCACTACCGCAGCAGCTACAACCCATACCAAAGAACGTATATTGCCAAGAAGTGAGAGTCAATTGTTCGTTCCATTGCAACATCAAGCCCAGCATTAAAGCTACGCTTCTGCCACTTTGGACTGAAAGCGACTACCGCACACCAGTAAAACGTTCGCCTAAGAAGTGCCATACAAAAGTGTTGAAAATTAAAATATTATAAATATAATAAGCGTTTCAGTCTAAAATGGCGGCAGCGGCTGTTGTCTTCTGGCTTTGCTTCTATACTCTTTGCCCATACAACCGGCATTGCCTGCCTGCATACGGCTCTGAAAACAGAGATAACTGAGCCGACGGCTATCAGCTAACGGTGCTTACAGCGCTAACAATGGCAACAGGTGCTGACAGAGCTAACACTTAACGTTGGGGGGAATCGGAGGCTGGCCGTTACAGTTCTACGACAACACAGTCCCGTAACCGTGGGTCAGGGGACAGCATTATCAGCAGTAACCGCTGTGCAGTGCGGTGGCGATTAGGTAGCCAGTGGGGCACACACACACCGTCCATTCACATGATGGGTATTGAATGAAGTACTCTATTGGTATCGGTATCACTTTAAAGGTTCTGGTATTGGTGCTGGCATTGTAATCCAAAACGATACCCAGCCCTATTCCCATGAGAACACAATAATGCATTAGCATAATGTATGTATAATTAAATTAAATACATCATAGTCAAGAAGAAGGCTTCAAGTGAGCCCCATGCACTTGTGGCCCCTAGAGGCTGAAAATTTCATGACACCACACTACAAACTACAAAGATTTTCCTGAACGACTTCACTCAGGACTACAAATTTGACTGCTTTGTCCCTTTGCTTTCTGGTTCTTGAATTTGAAAGAGAGCACCGTATTGTTTCCATTTATTGATTCATTTCATTTGACTATTAAATGTTTGAAATCCATTTAGCTGCGACAGTTTCAGGATCCTGGTATTGTGCATGCTGGCTTACTGTCACACTGTCATGGCCTATTGGGACACTTGAATCGAACAGAGCAACTAGACAAAATGCATCCTTTGCTCCTTAGCTGCACATGTTTACTCTTAACTACCTTTGCCTTTAAATTATACAAAGGATAACCCAATTGTTAAAATATGGTCCAAAATCAAAAACAGTTTAAATGGCAAAGTAGGTCTGCTCTCTTTCTTTTTCCTCCCTCCATAATTGACACTTCATTTGAGATGTGGAAACATAATGGTGTTGAAACTATGAAAGCTCTTTACATTGATTAATATTCCCCATCTTTGAAAAGTTGCACAATTTAGTCTTCCACAAACTCAATTCAGATTTCTTCAAATTCATAATTTATTAAATCCAACCCATCTCCCTTTCCTAGACTGCCTGACAATACATCCATGGAATCTCCGTTCTCCCTTGATAGGGTAGGTTATGTAAAATCACTACATCGCTTACGTAACAAAGCCAACTTAACTACATAACAAACATACTTATTTTAACCCAAACCATAATCTTTTCCTAAACCTAACCAAGTTGTTCCCTGTGAAAACGTAAGTTTATTTTGAAAAGACTCTATTCATGTAACGAGTGTAAATTGACACATGGAAAACTGACACGGCCAAACCTGATGGTAGAGGGTTACCTAGAGCGTCATAGTTTGAAGTGTAGGGCCACTGACCAGGTGTCTGTATTTGAGTGAGGTGGGTGAGAACGTGTTGCATATTCGGCATCCCAGGAGAGGATAGTCCTCTTGAAGGAGCTAAGTACAAGATCGCCACCTTTATAATGTTATTACAGTAGCATGCAGGCTAGTTATCCTAAACTGGAAAAACCCACAACCTCCCAGTTACATTTTAAGAGATATCATACAGCACTTTAAACTAGAGAAACTCAGGTTTATACTTGTGTAGCGTTTAACCACTCCACATGTAATTAAATATTTGCACTCGTAAGATAAAAATACTTAGATCGGGGCACCACCACTTTTTATAGCAAAAGAGGAAACTATCTTAATATAAGTATTGATTATATCAATCTCAAATCTGAAAACCGAAATTCTGGAGACAGTGATTTAAGTTCTGCACTGAGATAAACACACATACAATGACTTTATAAGAAAAATGAAGATTTATTTAAACTAAAGTATGATAAATGCATAGATGAGATGATTAATACACATGAATGATAACACCAGTAAATGAATGAATGAATGAAATGAAGTCAATGATATGGCAAATAATTAGGGAAAATAGTGAGGAGAGATGATGCTAAATAATCTACCGAATACTATTTACGGAATGATCTAACGATTTGGATATTAATAAATTCAGAAGATCGTCTGACAACAACTCTTAGTCACAAAGAACTCAACAGATGGAACGCCCTTACTTGATCAGGTGTCGGTTCTATTTAGGTCCAAAAGACGCTTTCACCTCAGACGCTTGTCACAGGAAGGGACCACGTCTCTGCTGCAGTTTGGATGGCAGGAAGGTAGCGTAACAGCTGGCCTCAGATACCGGCAAGGTGATGACCAGGTCTTCATGGAGGTTCTGATCAGAACAAAGCTGCGGGGCCTTGGAGCTCCGGATGACTGAGTGTTTGTTTGGTAAAGGTCGGAGTCAGATTCAGTTCTGAACGTCAGAGACTTGGTTGACTCGTGGAGATAAATCAAAAACCTCGTCGGCCTAACGATGTAGTTAAATTTAAATTACCTAGAGTTCAGTCAAAAATCAAAAGAAACTTTAGAAACTGTCTTAAACTTGACTAAGAAAATGATAAATCAAAAGAAAGCGATATAGACGAATAAAGGAACGAATCGTCTACTTGAAGCAAAAATGCAAAGAGCAAAAATGAAACAAGCGGAAAAAGAAAAACGAACAAAGAACAGAAAAACTTCTGCGGCTGCAACAACTCTCCTCCAACTTTCTCACCAACTTTACGAAAAAGGCAAGCACAGAGCAGTGTGGACACGGCCTTTTTAATCCACGCTGGATGAAGGAGGAGTTTTAGCCTCTGTTCATGCAAATCTCTGATTTTAACTTTACGTTAATATTGACTTAAAAATCTTCTATACGCGCGGCATCAAAGATCATTTCGTCACTATTATCAAAGAGCTTGCACATCAACAGGCCATACGCACATAGACATTTTAAGTGGAATATTATAATTAAAACATTGCAATTTAACTTTATTAATGCTTAGTAATGTAAATGAAAAATCAGTGTCTTGCATCTATTCATTATTACCTACTAAAAGAAACTCAGAAATGCATTACACTACAATTAATGATACTACTACCAAGAAATTAGTACTAATTCTAAAACATAATGATTTTTAAACACATTGATTAAGTAATGACATTCAAAGCATAGACTAGAACCACGGATCACCACTACATGGCAATGAAGCTCCATCACGGTTTCACAGTTCAGGGGTCATCCAGAGTTGAGGATGACTGTATGTTGGTTTGTGTGTTAATTTGAACAAATGGTTCTTTGAAGCCCAAAAGGAAATCAGTGGTCTTGTTTGTTTGAGTTGGAAAAGGGGCTTCCCAGACTCGTCGTAAAAGTTTTATCACCTCCTGTAGGATCATCTCGTGACCACTCGAGTGTCAAAACTGGCAATTTCCATATGATTGATCAAGCCCCACGGCTCAACGTGATAACAGGGCATCCCGGGGTCACAGATTCCTAACGCCCTAAAACAAATGGCCATTGACTTACGAATGCTGTTTTTTCCTCATCCTAGCATGTTGAGGGAACAAGCAAGACAAATCCTGTTTGTCGGGGACATTCACCATCCTCTGGCTACACTTGGCTCTGCCGACAAATTTGAGAAAATGTGGTGTCCTGTCCTGAATCTAAGCTTTAAATCTCCTCATATGCAATTTGCAGACCTACAGTCTGTACTTCTCAGTTTTCTCAGTTCCTTTTCGCTCTATTGATTAAAAAACAAAAAATGTTATTTGCATTGAATTTATCTGTAAAACTGAAAACCAATTAACCAATTTTTTTTTTTTAAATGCATTCCTTGTAACTGCCCCTCAGAATGACAAACTGTTAATAATTCTCACCTCTGCAAACATAAAACCATCCTCTGATCTTACACAGCTATGGTTAAAGGTGCATTGTGTAACATCTGGCCAGAATAAAACATGACCTTTGATGTTATACCAAATAAGTCAATGTATTGTGCTTCAGAAATATCTATTGCCAGCCAGCTTGGTCCAGCCCATCCTGTCTTGTAATACCACTTGTTCCTCAAGAGAAGATAGTGAGTCATTTTTGCGTCCAATCTGCCCTCAGTGCAACAGGAGAGGACAAAGAAGTAAAGCTGCCTCAAGGGCTTGTCAATGATACATCTATGGTCCTTGTACATTTTGATAGTTTGTTTATTTGATTAAATCCAAAGTGGCAGAAACGAGAAAACGACACATAACCTTGCCTCGTCCTCCCCACCGCCGGGAGGCTGCTTCGCCAGGAGTAGAGTGTGCGGCTGCTCTGGGAGACCTACCCCCTGTTAGCAGTTAGCAGTTAGCTCGAATTCAGCCAGTGCAAACCCCAGCACCATGGGTCTGATCCCCAGCACCATGGGTCTGACCATGGTGCTGATCCCTGATCCGAGTCCCCAGTTAGTGGCACAAAGACAGCTGATCAGTGGCTATGCTTTATATTGAGGCGTTCTGGAGTTCTTTTACCTCCACCCTATTCATTATTTTCTTATACTGGGAAACCTTCTGCATTATTATTAACATTATTGTTAATTTTATTTATTTAGTATCATTATTTATGAACATGTTTTTTCCCACATTGTCTTTCAAATAAATACATTATGGCCTAAATATGCATTTTATCTTCAGGACGCAGGTATAGCCTGCCCAGGATGTGGACTAAAAGAGGCATCACATCTTTTGTGATGCAGCATTCAGCTGCTTAACAAGCTCGGATCACATGGTCTAAATTTGGCACCTTCTTGAACTTGCATCTGATGTCCTTTATCGATTTCCCAAATTATGCTTTTTATGATGTTCTTATGATGCTTATGTTTTATGTTCTATTCAGCCCGGTTGTACCAAATGGCGTATGAATGATAAAGTAATTCGTAAGTAATTTCGCTAGTGATTAGTGATTAGAATAAAAAATGAGAGAAACTGCTTACGGTGGCTGGGAGAGGAGGTGGGTCAAACAAACACAGGACTTTCAACCAGCAGACCGGTGTTTGTGTCCCAAAGTGTTTATTTTGAAGTTACGTTTGTGACATGTTTTCCATACTTAGGTTACGTTGTTTACGTACGTATTTTATTTAGTTTACGCACTTATTTTACTTAGTTTACGTTCTTATTTTAAGCCCAACCATGATGTTTTTCCTAAAGTGGTTTTGTTGCCTAAACATAATCGCGACCTTTTCACGGTATCGACATGGCGTTAAATGACACACGAAAAACCGTTTCACAACATTAAGCCCGTGGTGTGAAATGACAGGTGAAAAGCCTAAAATGCGTTATCATGACGTCTTGGTTGGTACTATTATGTGCTGTCATGTATGTTGTTGATGTATGTTGTTGATGTTCTTTTGATATTTGGTGTGAATGCTTCCAGCATTCACAACCGATGTTCTACAAATTCTTGCGTCGTCTAACTCCTTCCACATTTTTCAACGTAGAAACTCCAGGATGAGACTTGTTTTGCAAAACAAAAGCCCCCGACTCTCATTGTATGTTAACAGGAAACTAAGGATGCACCTAGTTTTTCAAAATAAAATCCCCAGAAGGTAACTATCTTAACAGGGAACTCAAGAATAACTATTCATAATGCTTCAGCTGCTTTTTCATGCATTTACAACTCTTATGTACTGATTCATACTCCAATTAAACCTTAAAATATTCCACATCTTTCATATATCATTGGTACTATTCAAGTTTTAAATCCAGCAATTCAGTGTAGCGTCAGCTTTTGAAAAAAACTTTTATACATAATTGGTATTATTCAACTTTTCAATGACATTCATATGAATTAAACCCATTCCCACTATTCCAGGTATTCCGACTCCTTCACCTTCTTACAGATAAAACCCAGCAATACAGTGTAGCGTCAGCTTTTCAACAAACCTTGAAATATTCCACATCTTTCAGAAATTACTGGTACTATTCAGCTTTTAAAGCCAGCGATGCAGTGTAGCGTCAGCTTTTTTTTTTAAATCATAACTTAAAATATTCCATACCTTTTATACATTATTGGTATTGTTCAACTTTTCAATGACATGCATACGAATTAAACACATTCCCACTTTTCCAACTATTCTTACTACTACACCTTCTTCTTACAGATTAAAGCCAGCAAAGCAGTGTACCGTCAGCTGTACAACAAACCTTGGAGTTTTCTTTCATCTTTCATACATTATTGGTATTATTCAACTTTTAAAGACGGCAATCCAGTGTAGCGTCAGCCTTTCAACATCCAGCATTTACACCGCAATTTCTTCAGAAATTGCATTCTCTAGTCTTTTATGCTCGTTATGCAAAGAGAATTCCCCTACGGGAAATAAAGGTTTCATTCATTCATTCATATGGATGTGGAATGAATAACTGTGGCTGTGTTTTTGAACTTCTGTGGTTAGAACAGTTGCTGTAGTAAACAGAAGAGGCAGGTGGTTGTATTGGGCAGCTCAAAGGACTGTGTATAACTGTATTACAGGGCGACGTTGAGAGAAAGATGGAGAGTGTATGTACATGCTTGCAAACATTGCAAGAGTAAGAAGACTGTCAGCACTTGAAACAAGCCTCCTGAACAGCATCGTGGGAGCTGATGTTTTCCAAAGGAAATAACTCACATACTTACCATTATAGAGATATCTTGAAAGTAAAACCCCACTGACATGAACACAGAGAGCTCTTACTGTGCAGGCCCCACAGACCTCCTTATTTATGGGCACAAATGATGTCTTATGATCTCAACAGGCTTCTCTTTGTACTGCAGAGAAAGACTATCATTCTAGTAAAGTTGTGCCCAATGTTTTTAAATTACTCCTCCGCTGCCATCCTGCAATCTTTAAAGAAAAGTCTTATACAAGAGTAGGGTTTGTCTGCACAGGCTGGCTTTTGCTTTTTCTGTTTCACCCTGAAAGTTATTAAAGAAAGATCCATCTGCCATACAAGCACACGCACTATTTGTATAACTTAACTGTGCAGCCAAACAATGCAAACAAAAAGATAAAACAATGGTGGCTTTATTATAAAGGTTGTGTCTAGAAGGTAACCAACAATTTGGGAAACTTTCATGAGATGGTTAAGGTTAGGCATTGACCTTGAATGGTTAAGGTTAGGATAGGTCATCGGGCAGCAAGTCTTGCGAGAATTTTTGCACGTTTTTGCACATTTTCACAATTTGCAGGTTACCTTCTAGGCATGACCTTATATAAATACTTGATGTAAGTAGACTATGAGGGGGAAGTTTGACATTTATTGATACAATGTTCACGTCCTGCTTGTACACAGCAGCACTGTGAAAACAGTGATCCGTCTGATACCTGTCAAAGTGGGCTGGACTCACCGAAGATACATTTTGGCTGTGGCTCAGAGGTAGAGCTGGTTGTCCACCAATCGGAAGGTCGGTGGTTTGACCCCTGGTTCCTCCAGTCCACATGTCGAAGTGTCCTTGAGCAAGATATTTAACCCCAAATTGCTCCCAAAGGCAGTTCCATCTGTGGGTGAATGAGTATTTAGATCAGATCCTGATGGGCAGGTTGGCACCTTGCATGGCAGCCACTGCCATCAGTGTAGTAATGTGTGTGTGAATGGGTGAATGCTGACATGTAGTGTAAAGCGCTTTGAGTGGTCAGAAGACTAGAAAGGCGCTATATAAATGCAAGTCCATTTACTATTTTTGCAGTAGCCCAGCTACCATACGCGTCATTAGATTATTGGCCCCAAGCAGTGAAAAATAAATCAATAACAACAATAGTAGCTTGTAACATACTCATCGTATTATGTTTTGAACACACCTGATGCACCTAATGCAACCCAGCCGCCCTTACTGTTGGATCAGGGCTGAGCATCAGCTGGTTCAGGTGTGCTAGAGCAGAGAAAGCTGGAAATTAGCAGGTAGGGGATCTGGAGGTCTGGAGCTGGGAACCCAGGGTCTAGGCTATAGGCTATTACTACCAGCTGCGACAGCATGTGGCTGGTATTATGTGGCCATATTATTTGTCCAATATTTGCATGGAAATTCTCCCAACGACACCAACACCACAAACACAGCCAAGAGGTTAAGTTCATTGACTCGCTGAGGTGACACCTAGCAGACAGCTAGCGGCTTACCACCTGTGACAGCACCCACCTGTCACTCAAAGCGACCATGCCCTTCATTATGCATAACTTAAAGCCTTACTATATGTATATATACAGTTGTCCTGAATGGGGAAATTAGCTACAGAGGCTGTAAACATGTTTATTTCTGCTGTAAAGCTGGGCATTTTAACATGGGGTCTATGGGGATTGTCTCCCTTTTGTTGCCAGCCTCAAGTGGGCATTTGAGGAACTGAAGTTTTTGGTACTTCCACATTGGCTTTATTTCTCAGCACCGTAGGTTACGGTTTGGTTTATATGTCTGTCTGTGGACAGATTTTGTCACCGCGATAGCATCATAAGCGTGCAAGATGCAGTCACGAAACTTTTGATATGTGTAGTTGAGATTAATATGAAGGCTGAGTTTGAAGATGGTTGTAGTCCGGGCAAGGGTACTGGAAGTAGGGGTACAAACTGCAGTTTGTAGGCTGCAGAAGATACAGACACTATCAGCACTATCGCCGTTGCACTGTTAGCGCTGTAAGCACCGTTAGCTGCAAGCTGCCGTCACACCGTCGCCATGTTGAGATTATAGAAAATGCTCCCAATCCCATATTTAGCACCATGAAGTCAAATTGGTTGTGGGGAGATACACAACCCCCCAGATAATAAACAGATAATTGTAAACCCTACTGTAATACACTTGTCAACCAGCTGTCAACTAGAGGTCATGTAGGCTATAACAACAACCAAATGAATGCTCCTGGATCCTGGCCTCTCTCCTGTAAAAACCAAAGTGCATTTTGTGTAACTTCTTACAACAAAAGGCAGATTGTCACCAGAGGTGTCAGATACACTCAGATTTCCAAATACATGATTTTGGTTTCTATTATCAGTGGAACAAATCTTGTTTTAAGAGTGAACAAACAAGATGTCAGCTTTCAGACAAGCACATTCTTGTCAGAATCAGATCAGATTTGTAGAGGGTCAAAGAGGAGCTGTTTCTCATACAGACGTTTCTGCTGCCAGGGGAATCAAATGTGAGTCTTCCCTCTTGCTAAACTCAGTGTGCCACAGAGTTTGTGGTGTGTCGGCAGAATGCTAATCCTACTGGGCCGTGTGGTGCTGAGCCTCGAGAGGCGCTTGCTGCTTCTGTCAGGATATTTAGATTTCAGTTTGGCTTTATTTGATAAGGGTGGTTAACTTCCCCGACCAGTATTTTCCAGGGATTTGCTGGTGAAAGAGGAATTGATGGAGGTTGGGTGCAGATTTAGAAAATTTAACAAATGATATTTCAAGGCCACATATTTCCTTATCAAGACCAAATACTGCTGTGTGGGCACAAGATAAAACTTTTACCCTCCTTTTGACTGTGTGCACAAGACACAAAGCATTCCTTTATGTTACACTATGACCTCATTGTCATTATGATCAAGCATAATTAAGGCATGTCATGCCACCACCCCATAAAGGACAGATGATATTGCTCACCAGAAAACTTTAAAAGGGATGCTGAAGAAGCCGGTCAGGAGTAAGTGAAAAAGGTGTAAAGTACAAAATCTATCCCTGATTGAGCAGCTGATCTACCCCAACATCCCAGGCAGAACAAAAACAAAAGACAACATCACACACACAGATCATCCTATGAAACAACAATAAAACAAAAAAATTAAACAAGCTTATGTTATTTATATAACCTGATAATTTATTGGAAAAACTGAAATTAATAATTAAACAGACAAAATGACACAGTTAATGTTTGGGATCGGAGCCATGCGAAAAGGGAGAAAAGCAACCTTTTCACAGTGCACATGTACTCAAATTAGCTCTTTCAGCAAGTCTCTATTTGGTATGATATAAAGGGGAATATTAAATTCAGTGTGTGCGTTAGCTGAGTTGTCGCTTATATGGAACCAAGCAGTTTTCTGGGTGACCACATGATGCTTACTGCAAGAGTATAAAGCAAGCAATAGAAATGGTACAACGTAACACAATAATCAAATTAGAAAAGCTGTAAATATAAGTAGAATGTTTATTTCATATATGTTGATGCCACATGCATTCTCAACTTGTTAAAGATGCACCAAATGCTATTTTTGTATTAACAATGAATCAAATGACTATTTGTAATGTGAAGGGAGTCGCTCATAGTGATGAATCTCTAGATCTTTATAGCCTCTTTCAGAGGCCTGTACTACGAAACGAGTTCAACATATCAAGGGTATCTTCTCGGTATCTGGTTTAATTAACCTCAACAACCGCAATCATGCTAAGCGGTCCCACAAAAGTGGTTATCAACTCGGTAAGTCAACCCAGGGTTTCTCAATCTGGCTATGAGTGCGTTAACTTAAAGGACCAGTGTGTAATAACTGGGGGATCTATTGGCAGAAATGGAATATAATATTAATAAGTATGATTTCTTTAGTGTATAATCACCTGATAACAAGAATTGTTGTGTTTTCGTTACCTTAGATTGAGCCCTTTATATCTACATAGGGAGCGGGTCCTCTTCCCAGGGTCCGCCATGTTGCACCGCCATGTTTCTACAGTAGCCCAGAACGGACAAACCAAACTCTGTTAACTTTTCCTGCTTGGGCCGGAGTCGATAATGTTACTCGCTCCCGTTGCCGCTGCTGCTCTCTCTCTCTCTCTCTCTCTTCACCACTCACTTCCCACGTACACACACACTCTACAAACTGGCTCTGCTCCAAATGATTCTAGAGATGGCCATTCGCGTTCTCGCATCGGCCACCGTAGCTCTCCAACACGCTTGGCACACGGGAGAGGCTTCAGTTGGTTGCAGTCTCCTCAACTCACCGCTAGATACCGCCAGATCTACACACTGGACATTTAAAAAGGGAGGTGTTTGCAGCATATGACCAATCACAAACATGGACAAGTCTACTGTCAGCAGAGCATATTTTACGAACCAAGAGCAAACTATATTATTAGAGAAATATGAAGAAGTTAAACACAAAATCCAGACTAAAAGTAACACAGTTTAAACCGCCAAATGCAGGAAAGACAGCTGACAAAAACAAAAAAAAATCAACGACTGTGTGAATGTATAAATTAACAGACTTATAATATCACCGCCCCATCTAGAGCACAAGTAGATCTGACTATAATTACATGTGTGTATTCCGTTAAATGAATGTGTTGCTTAGATATATTCTTATAGAATAGGAGATACTTTATTCATCACCTTGGGGGAAATTGTGGCATGTATTTGGTACAGCCCTACATAAGATATGAAAGTAAATCTCCTTACCTCTTTGATATATTTTTAGATTTATTTTTTATTTGCTCCCAAGGCTGTTTCTCACTGCTGGGGTTGCAGCTGAAAGAATAAGGCTAAGATATTGTCATACACACTATGAGAATACATCTAATCAACATATTCATTTAACACATGTAATTATAGTCAGATCTATGGCGCATCTATTACACATTCACACAGTTGGCGATTTTTTGAAGTTTAAACTGTGTTGCTTTAACTTCTTCGTATTTGTGTGATATATACACGTACCAAGCTCTGATTGGTCAGTAGGGGTTGCTTTTATATGAGCTGACCTGTCATCTTGAACATGACCTGCTCCGGACGATCTACCTCGGTAAGAATTGAACCACCGTCGTAGGACTGCAAACCCAGGGTTAAACCTGAAACGCTAACCCCAAATCCACAAACAATCAAAAGGTTTTCATCCAGGAGACTGCTGCTTGTGTTCCGTGCTTTAAGTTTCACTTTCACGTTACAATCAGCTGTTCATTTGTGTCCCGGGTTCACAACGTTCAGTTTCATTTTCAGTGTACAAACGTAGTAGTTTTAAGCCCAACCATGTAGGTCTTTCCTAAACCTAACCATAGTGGTTTTGTTTCCTAAACCTAAAGTGATACCAAGAGTAACTATAGTGGTTTTGATGCAAAAAGTAAAGTGACGCAAAGGGGCGGTATGTGACAAGTTGGGATGAGAACGTTGACATTACAGTACCTGTCATCTCCAAACAGCGGAGAGACACAGTTAGAGACTAGCCGGCGAACACAGTGGAGACTAAAGAGCCAAATATTTTAGAGTTTGTGGAAACTAAACCAGAGCTGACAAATTAAAATATATTTTCTATTTTCACCAAAATTTTCACCAGGCAGAACTTTGTGGAATTATTTTTTCTTTATTTCTTTTTGGCTAATTTCTCTTAGAGACCATTGATAAAGCATGTCACCACAGTGATTGCTTTTCTTACCAAAATGTGTTTTTCCTCTGTACTCTGAATAATCCAAACTCTAGTGCTGTAATTGGTCATTTGTTGCCATATTTTGGATGTGATACAGTACTGAACTCTTTTTTTAATATTCATTATACAAGATGGGTTGTGTCAGTCAGTCTACTGTTGAGGCACACTTCTCTGCCTGACACTGAAATCATCTACTGTATAATTGAGAGGATAAATATGAAATTGGCCATATCTGGCTGTCTAAAACAGGTGACAGACCCCTCTGAATCACCACTTACCTCATTGTTTCACTTGTAGACAATCTGTCTACACTACAGCATAGTGAACTCTTTGAAACAGAAACATATATTGGCTGTTATGTTTGTATAAATATCTTGTTCTAATGCTGTTCCAGACAAATCAGAGGTCAGAATTTTCCCAGTTGAAATTTCCAACTTCCAACCTCCAAGCGTTCCAGGTGCACAACGCCTTAGTCAACCATGGCTGACCTTTAGTCAGCCATGGTTTGTGTTGATGATGAACTCCCAGCAGTGCAGCCTCCACATGTTTGGGGCTTTTTAACATTTTCCCAGATAACTTTAATTAATCACTTTCATTAATTTACATACAGAATTGAATTTGTTTTAATTAAATACAGGCTTTACATTGCCTTTTAGTTGATGGTTTACCATTTACAATGTGCGACGTCAGACAACCGCTTCCTTGTGATGTCAGGGTAGATGGATTTGTCCCGAATTCAAAAGTAGGAACTCCGACTTAGAGTGGTGTTCCATTGTACTTTTTCTTGTAGGAGGTCAGAAATTTTCCAGTAACGAATTGTCTGGAACGCAGCAGAAGCACATCATAGTGGTCAGAGAAATAGTTGCAGCCCATTGTTTCCACCCACCTCCTCATTGTATGTACCTGTGATTGAAGGCTGTAGGTTGGATGTTTGACCGAGACTACTTATTGTTCTTTGTGTGTAAGATTATTGGAAAATGAACCTGATGAAGCCTGTGGCAAAACATTTTGTTTGCACAGTTGCACTTTCGCATAAATTAATCTTTGAAGAAGACACAAGCCTCTCAGTATAGGACAACAGAATTGTGTTTTTTACAGTAGTATTTGTGCCTTGGAGTGCTGTGGATTTGCGGGGCTCCCCCCCAGCCAGAGGATGCCTGTGTAAATGACACAACAGCAGCTAAACTGCCATTATCAGCTGTTGTCAGAGGTGCAACCATGTTAGCATTTGCATATATAAGACTAAGTCAGCAGGGCTGTTTGCTCAGTGATAATGAAGCCAGCAGTGACTCTGGACACCTGTAAAGGCAAGTAGCAGCCTAAAACAGCTCGCCTATCTGACAGTTCAGCACCACATTTCAAATGGAAATCTGCCTGTGATGACACTTTCAGCTGTAGGCCAAATATTGCCACACAGAATATTTGGATGAGTTACAAGAAATATAAGCTGTAAATGCAAAATCCCTGTGTGTGTGTGTGTGTGTGTGTGTGTGTATGTGTGTGTGTGTGTGTGTGTGTGTGTGTGTGTGTGTGTGCGCTGTAGATCCAGCAAGTCCTCTTAATGAAACAACAATATTTTGTTTGTATATGATCTCTAGAACGACACACAGAAGTGTTTTGTGATCTGACGCCACTTTCAGCAGGACCACATCATCTGTCTGAGCCTTCAAAACTGTTACACATCACTGTTGAAAAATAAATCTATTCTATGATGTGACAACACTATGGTTAAGGTTTGATTAGGTTAAGGGAAAGCTCATGGTTTGGGTTAAAATAACTACTTTGTTAGGGAAGCTTCATCGTCATGGTTACAATAATAAACACATGTTCAAAGGACCAATATGTAATATATTCAGTGCTTGAAGTGGGAAAAAATATGTGCCGGCACTCCCTCATTCACATGTTGGCGTGTGTATCGGCCGCTATCAGCATCCTCTGTCGACTTATTCCTATTCATTCATTATTTCTTTAAACATGTTATACTGTGTTATAATCAGCTGTGATTTAATTGCTATTATTGTACTTGGGCTATGCATCTTCTATAATAGGCCTATAATACTCCAATAATATTCCATCTGGAACATTATAGGTTTAAGGTGGTGTGTTTGTATATAGTGTTAATACTTAAAGTGCTTTACGTGTTATTTGTAGTATCGCTCTATAATATATTATTGGATGTCTATAGGCGCGAATCAACAGCAGCCAGCCAGACAGGCAGGTATACATGCAGAGCTGAGGTGTGTGATCTAATCATTCAGGTTTTAGTTGTAGTGTCCCAGTCAGGATGCTCCTACTTATTATACAGCAGGATAAAGAAACACATTCTCAATTTCAACAGTGAATAAAAGATACTCAGAGATATTGGGTTTGGGGGTCCTCCCCCAAGAAAATTTGAAGATTTTGACTTAAAACTATGCATTTTACATAATTTTGGACCATTATTATTACTAGTTAAATGATTATTTTTATTATATATCACAGCCTTTGTCTGAACATTTAATTCTTCTGGAAATGTTTGTCCTGTAAAGTCATATTCTATAAATCAGAAGAGCAGATTCAGAAAACTTTTAAATAATATTTCATTTATTATATTTGTTCACAAATAAAAAAAAGTTATGGCGAACAATTCACTAATTATTTTACAAAAAGGACGTGAACACTGTATTGATAAATTACCCTCGTTCTCACCCCCCTCCACCGTGCGTCGGCTCATCCAGGTGTTATAGCCTATATATATACTGTATATTATAGCCTATATGATATAAATGATTTGATTCTGATGAAATGATAAAACATACATTTCACGAACGCCGTTGACTCCCCCCTCTCTCTGCTGTTCTTCCAGAGTTTAAATTCCTCTGATTCCCTCCCAGTCCCCCCACCCAATCACATTTCAAAATCCATCCTCTATATTTATTAGAAACAGCCTTGTGTCACTGCTGTTTGTGATCGTAGGTTTTAAATTACGTACTTATTCCTCATATGTGTCAGTTTTGTCTAAACAGAGAGAGAGAGAGAGGAGCAGACACACACAAGCAGACGGACACAGAGAGAGACAGCTCTATAATGAACAGCAGAGGATCAGAATCGCTTGTTGACCAGCGTGGAGAAATGCGCTTCTGGTGTGAACAGCCAACCTTCAGCTCGCGCAGCGATTAATAGCGCAGCGCTTCAGTTCCCTACATGAACCCACACGGCGAATCTCCATTATGAATCTCCCAGAGAACGTGATATGGAGAGGGCAGAGGAGAGTACTGGCAGCTTGTGAGAAGCTGAAAGTGCTGCGTACCGCTGCGTACCGGCCCACTTCGAGCACTGAATATATTTACTGTAATAAACCCAAAAATGAGCAGAGACGTGCGAGCGAAGCCTCTAAGGTCAGTCACATGACTGTTAATATAAGGTCTCGAGGCTAGGTAGAAGGATGGCATCACTTAAGACCATCGTTATAGTCTAGGATTAATTAAGGGTATTTCCTCTGCATCCCTTTAATATCTGCACCATATTTAATATTTAATATCTAGTATTTGCATATATTATCTCATATTTTGTTGTATATATTTTCTTTGTTGTGTATACTGCATTTCGATTTTTGTATTTTTGATATTTATAAGTCGAGCACAGTACTGAACAAAAGCATTTCACTGCACAATGTAGATATGTTGAGTATGTGACATTTGTTTCACAACTTGAAACATAATGACTCTAGGTAATATAAAATATAAAACAGTTATACAATAGAATACACAATAATAATAATAACAATAATACCACAAAGAACAAAAGCTCACCTGAGACACAGAATAGCGTTTCGTCTCATGTGACCCGGGCTGTCCTCATTTCCTCCTGCAGTAGCTGAGACATCCATCAGCATTTGGTAGCTATCAGTAAAAACATCAACCTGAAAAAGAGAAATCAATATAATGTCGTGTCTGGGTCTGCCGACTCATTGTAGGCTTGTTAGTGTACAGACAGATGAGGGCTGGTGGTCCGCTGTTCTGTTCTCTGCCCTCACGTGGAAACCCTGCCGTCTGGCCTGCTGGCAGCCTCATTAACAACAGGTGGGTGTCTGAGCACACACATGTCCACACCAAGGGAGATGCTGATAAGACATGTGGGCAGTTTTGGATACCAATATCACTGTGAAATTAAGGAAGTGAAATGCTCTCTGATCTAGGTAACGTGTCAGAATTAGTACAAAGAGCACTGAAGAGTGGCACTATTAGACTGACTTGGTCAATCCGTTGGTTACTGCTGCAACTCCTGGGCACAGTGACTTCCTGGAGTCTTTTCGTAATGAGGTTGCCAGGTTTGGTACCATCACGCATGTACAGTGACCAAAACCAAAACTTGTGTCACTAAGTAAAGCACACTTTACATAGCTATAGCTTGTTATGCTGCACAGAAGAACTGCATTGCAATAAATACACTATTTACACTATTTGCATAACATTTGCTACAAACTACGGTTTAAATGAAAATGAAACTATATATAGGCCTATCTGTGAACTGTTTTAACATCTTCAGTAGGAACCAAAGGGCTTGGGTGCCTCTCATTGATGTTCATTTATTACACAGGGGTTGGGATACAATAGATAGAATCATTCTACAGTCTAAAAATGATACATGCACATATCTTGTCATAGTCTTGAAATAAGAGCACTGCAGTAATAAAATATGCAGTTTCAGGTATTGAATAACTTTTACCAACTCATTTTGCATTAAAATGAATAAACTGTCTTTACAACAGATAGGTACAACAAAAGTCATACTAAAACGCAGCCAGGCAGTCCATTAAATTCACTGAAGTCCATTCATAAAAGAAATGAAAATAAAATGTTAAGGTTCAAATCAAATTCTTGTAAATGGTAAATAGACTGCTTTCATACAGCGCTCTTTACGGGCTAAGCTGTTTACAGTTAGTAAAATAGTAAAAGACACACACACACATAGAAGGTGCTGGTCTGTCCATCGGGGGCAGCCAGAGATCTGGGTCCCGCATGTGGAGCAGGGGCGGTTCTCGGGGGGCGGGGGGCAGAGGGGGCAGTAATATTACGCCTCTGGTCCCCCTAACTGTGGCAAATATTTTTGTACATTTTTTTCCCCACATTTATCCCCAGAGAGGGAAAATTGTAATTATTCATAGCAGTGATAAAATGTATGTTAGCACTGAATGAGTATTATGAGTATATGAGTATTACTATAGGGATGGTAAATGGACTGCATTTAAATAATGCTTTTCTTAGTGACCACTCAAAGTGCTTTACAACACATGTCAGCATTCACCCATTCACACACACACATTCATACACTGATGACAGAGGCTGCCATGCAAGGTGCCACCTGTTCCTCAGGATACAAATTCACACACTCACAGCAGTTTGGGGTTCAGTATCTTGCCCCATGTCTTGCCCAAGGACACTACATGTAGGCTGCAGGGGCCAGGTATCGAAGCAGCGAGATTCTGACACGCCACCGTAGTCCCGCCGAGCTTCCTTTTTGGTACACCTAAAATCGCATGTGGCCTCAGCCTACCCCCCCCCCCCCCCCCATTTGAAATGGTCTAGACAGGAGGAGCCGGGGATTGAACCACCAACCAGAGTCACCTTTGAAAGATTGAAAGTCTTCTTTACTTTTTTGAGTTTGGAGCTAGCTTTAGAACCGTGGAACTGAATTATGTAGGAAATATACACTACAGCTGATAAACCACAAGGTAAGCTACATCACATATGAAATAAATGAAAAGGTGTTTTCCTTTCTAAATTACACAATCAGAAAAATCACAAGCCTACAGTAGTCTATATACTGTAGTGTAATTCTTTCCAATACTCCCTGTGAAGTATACATTTAATGTCAAATTTTGAAGGATAACCCCTTAACATTTTAGCAAGTATTTGTATTGAATACGACATCACACAGTATAGTACACCATCAGAATTTTGCTGCAGGAACTTTAACCTGGTTACAAAGCATTTCTGATACCTCTAGTGCATGGTTTATTTTGAATCTCAAAATATTCAATAAACATGCTTGTAGAGTTACCAGAGTTAATCATTGGTTAAAACTCCTTACAAACAGAAGAAAACCTGTGGGAACTACATTACAAATAATAACATTATATTACTGTGAATGGTATCCTACATTCAAGAAAAACAACACACACTTCTTTTTTGAGACACCATTTTTATTTATTTATTTACTTATTATAAATCATTGCAATGATTATCTCTATGTTTAAACATGTTTTTTGGAAAGCATAGTAGATACTGTGGGGATTTTTCTTTTGTAAATTATATAATCATATTGCTTATTGGATGCATTATTTTGCCCACCGTATTAAAACCCCAAACTTCGAGACCCCCCTGCATGAAATTAACTAATGCTGTGAGGGGAGCGAGTTTGTGTCCTCGGATCTGCCTTGAGCACGCCCCGAACTCATTTGACTACGTCACTACAAGTTCCTGCGCCTGCGCATTTCACAGAGCAGGAAGCACGCTACCAGTCATGTGACAATAACAAACCTCTCCGTATGGTCAGGTCAGACACTGCGAAACTTCTCTCGATATTTTAAAAATAAAACTCTTACTACCTTTGTAACTATTTGCATAGTAGAAATGAATATAGCTAACGTTAAAGAAGAATGGAAGTAAAGACAGCTGTTTTAAAGTCCTTTGTGCTGGTCTGAACCTCATTTATGCTTTTCCCTAAAGCATTTAAACACAGATGGCTGCATATTAATGTGATCTGAACAGATCTACACTTTTATTCTGGGGGTTTAACGTTACCCGCCCGCTATCTTCCCACTGCTTATCTGTGTCTATCTTACCGCAGGTGTCCCGGCTGCTCTCGGGGTTAAAGTGCAGCTCACAGACTGGACGCCGGGTCGTTGACCTCTACAGGTAAACCAGGATGGCTCCGCTGAAGTTCTGTGCGAATATCTCCTGGCTGTTCACGGAGCTTCCCGACTTCAGTCAGAGGATATCCGCGGCCGCCTCGGCTGGTTTCCAGGCGGTGGAGGCAGCCTGGCTCTACGACTCCGACCTGCAGGAGCTGCAGAGAGCCAGAGAGGCTGCAGGAGTGGACCTGGTCCTCATCAACACCCCGCCCGGTAACCTTACATAGAGCCGATCAACACACCGAGGCTCAGTCGGCAGCTGGTCATTTCAACCAGACAGCGCTGATACTGACATGGTTAGTGATAATTAGAGGATGAAGATGGTAATGATCAGATGAATGTGTTGCAGGAGATGTGAAGGGAGGGGATCTTGGTCTTGGAGCAGTTCCTGGAAGAGAGGCAGAGTTCAGACAGGGTCTGGATCTGGCTCTGAAGTATGCCAGAGCTTTGGACTGCAAAAGGTGAGTCATCGGCAGAGTAAAGATTACTTTTATAATGTTTCTTTTTTTGTCATTTACTTTTTATTAGGTTTTCTTTTAAACACAGACAAACAAAAGTATACATATATGCCAACTGGACACACACACACACACACACACACACACACACACACCAAAAAAAAGAAGTTAAAATAAAATAGACTGCAGGGGGAGGATCCACCTCTCAAATAAACAACAAAGTCTACATATATATACACTAGTGGCGGCTGGTGACTCAAAAAATTGAGGAGGAGAACCAACCCACAGTGTCATGTCATTTTATTAAGTTATTTCTCTTAATTTGCACTTGCACCTCCATTTTATGTTTGAACACCCACGCTATCACAGGGAGAACATGCAAACTCCACACAGAAGGGCCCCAAGCCGGGTTTGAACCTGCAACCCTCTTGCTGTGAGGCGACAGTGCTAACCACTGCACCATTGCGCAGCCCCCAATTTTCATCAAAAGGTGTCAATATCAGTTCTTAGTTTAAATGTAATTCTCTTCATTGTGTATACATTGTAAACTAAGTCAATCCACTCATTTATGGCCGGTACTGTATGTCTTTCTTAAGCCATTTCCTGGTCAAAGCCTTTTTACATCCACTACCAACACCCTCAACAAGTATTTCTCTCGCTTTGCCCAATGAAGCTCTTCTAGATCACCAAGGTACATGATTTTAAAATTAAAATAGATTTTCATCTTAAAAACGGCCTCCAGGACACCGTGGACACTTCTCCAAAATGGAGCCACAGATGGACAATTCCAGAAAATGTGAAAGTGGTTTGCCACTGCGCTTCCACACAGCATGCAGTGTGATTAGAGTAGTTAGTGTTTTGCGCTGGAGTGCAGAAGAATCAAGCCACATTCTTCCAGCTGAATTCTCTCCAGGAGGGAGAGCTAGTTGTGAACCATTGCTGTCTGAAGATCCTGTCCCATTCTTCCAGTGTTATTGTGAAATTTCCCTCTGCTTCCCATCTTGATTTAATATTCAGAGTATGGTCTCTTTTTAAATTTTGAAGAGCAAAATATAATTAAATATTTTTTATTTAGATAACAAATTTGCTTGTTCATACTAAAGGAAAGGCAAGTTTATGTGTGCAGCACATTTCAACAACAAGGCAGGCAATGTGCTTTACATAAGATATAAAATTCCTCCTACATTGTCTTGGCTGTGTGCTTAGGGTCATTGTCCTGTTGGAAGGTGAACCTTCAGCCCAGTCTGAGGTCCTGAGCTCTCTGGACCAGGTTTACAATAAGGATATATCTGTATTTTGCTCTGTTCAGCCTTCAATCAGCCCTGACCAGTCTCCCAGTCCCTGCCACAGCATGATGCCACCACCATCCTTCACCACTGGGATGGTATTGCACAGGTGATGAACAGTGCCTGGTTTCCTTTAGACATGACTCTTAGAATTGAGGCCAAACAGTTCAATCTCGGTTTCATCGGACCAGAGAATCTTGTTTCTCTCAGTCTGAGAGTCCTTTAGATGCTTTCATGTGTCTTTTACTGAGGAGAGGCTTCCGTCTGGCCACTCTGCCATAAAGCCCAGATGGGAATTTTTATCCCATCTCCACACAGGATCTCTGGAGCTCAGTCAGAGGGACTATCTGGTTCTTGGCCTTTCTCCCCCGATAGCTCAGTTTGGCCCGGCAGCCAGCTCCAGGAAGAATCCTGGTTGTTCCAAACTTACATTTAAGAATTATGGTGGCCACTGGGCTCTTGGGAACCTTCAATGCAGCAGAGATGTTTTGTAGCCTTCGTCAGATCTGCGCCTCGACACAATCCTGTCTCTGAGTTATGCAGGAAGTTCCTTTGACTAGAGATTAACCAATCTGATTTTTTCAGTCCCTATACCGATACCTGGGCTTTGTGTATCAGCCGACACCAAGTAACGATTCGATACCAGCGTTTAATTAATGAGCTGAATGCCTCACTGTGTGGAAGTCTCTGGGATCATTCTTTTATGTGTAAGGTAACTTGACTTTAACATTACTTTCTTAACTATGTAAAACAAAATGTAACAAATAAATACATAGATATATATTTATTGAATTGTTATTTATTATTAAAATGATAAATCGTGCACCAGTAACTTGGTAAAAAAATCTTCAAAATTAACAGGAATTACAGTAAACCTTTTTAATGCGGCAACAAATTGGTCAAAACTTAAACAGGAGTTCCAGTATTCCAGTATATAATCTACATAGTATATAAACATAGAATTGAATTGAATAGATTAGCCCCATTGTCACTGATACCCGATCCAGCTATTTGAATCAGTATAATAATAATCGGCCCGATATCTGATATCTGTATCGGTGCATCCTTCAACCTCATCACTTGGTTTTTGTTCTGATATGCATTGTCAGCCGTGAGACCATATATAGACAGATGTGTGTCTTTCCAAGTTATGTCTAATCAATTGGATTTACCGCAGGTGGACTCCAATCAAGATGTAGAAACATATGATCAAACAGATGATCAAGAGAAATGGGAGGTACCTGCGCTAAATTTCAAGTGCCAGGGGTAGACATACTGTATAAGGAAAAATACATACAGTTATTTAAGGTGCATTTTAATAATGCACCTTAAATAAAAAATCTTAATTGTTTAGACAGTTCTGTCTTCAGGGCTTTTGTGTGTTGTGATGAGGAAACAGTCTTTATGTAAGAGTCCATATAGTTACAAAAGCAGGGTTTCACCTTTTCAACTTTGCATTTGTGTGTAAAGTATTTTCCATGAATTTGTCAGGATCCACCTGATGGCAGGGAGGGTTCCTGTGGGCTCACACAGAACGGCGGTTGCCAAGGAGATGGAGACCATCTTTGTGCAGAACCTAAACTACGCTGCTGATATCCTCTCAAAGGTGCGTGACCTTTTCTGTCCAATATAACACCAACTCCCAGCAGTATGAATGCAGTAAAACTGGGTTTCTGCAGAAATGTAGTGGGATCGTGAAAATAAAACGTAGGATATGAGATTAAAACAAATGGAAGATATTTAAATATGATTCAACTGACATTTACAGGAGTTTGATATACAAGGTAAACCATACAATACACTACAAGAATGAGAAATATAAGTCTCAGGGGAAAAAAAACAAATTCATAAGTACCAATTACTAATTTGTGGATTGAATAAATTATTCATGCACATGAATTAACAGAACACAATGTTAAACATTATTGTAATATTTTAGATAAATGACAAATTTGTTTTATCTGCAGAATCTTAAGTTTACCCACATAACTCTAACCAAAATCAAAACAAAACTTATTACAAAATTAGTAAGCATTAGTTAAAAAAAAGACCTTTGACACCTATCAGGCTCCATAGGTATGTCTATCTAAATAATCAAGAAAAATAAGAATGTTAATAGCATGCTGATACTGTATATCAAAAATGTGCTCACGTCTACAGAATATATTATTATACAAGTCTTCATCTTATCAAATGTATTGAATTTCTAGAAAGAAATAATGATAATATTTTTTTAAGGAATAGTTTGTTTTGGGAAAACTCTTGCTCGAGTCTGTTTACAGAGCTGGAGTCAGGAATTATTTCATGGTGATTAAAGGTGCTAAATACGGGATTGGGAGCATTTCTATTGCCTCTAAACGGCTCTCAACATGGCAAAACAGTGCTAACAGCGCTGACAGTGCAAAAAAAAAAAAGGCGAAAGTGCTGACAGAGATAATAGTGTTAACCTGAGGGGGAACCGGAGGATGGACGCTACGGTTCCACGATGACGCCGTCGGTCGGGACGGCCTTATCAGCTGTAACCTCCATATGAGAGCAGTGCAGAGCGACGGCCGTGAGCTAGCCAGTGGGGCACGCTCACATACATGAACATGCACTAAAAGCATGCACGGCCAGCTATGTCAACAAAGCACAGAGAAGCTCTGATTACAACACACACAGAGAGACTTTATTCTCTGCTCAGGTAGACATTGCTCCTCTATATCTTTACATAGACAATAGTTGTTTGATGCTATATTAATGCTCTGGTTATCGAATTTAGCACCTTTAACAGTTTATTCATCCACCCAGCACTTCTGTGCGGTGTCTCCGGCTACAGCGTGGGTTGCCAGATATGATCGGGAGAGCATAGGTTTTGGTCTCTGTACAGGAATCTCAGGTACCAAACCTGGCAACCTCACTGTGACGACTAGTCTCCAGGAAGCTGCACAAAGTCACTGCACCCGGCTGTTTTTCGTCATATAGTTGTAGCACGTAACCCCCATCGCCTTCATTAGATGGGTAGAATGTGGTATCACATACAACAAAGGTCCCTGACCAAAATCGGGGCATTGCGATCACACTATGGTTTGTGTGATAACCACTTGGCCACCATGACGCCATGTACTTTTTCCAATTCTGTTATGTACAGATTAAATAAACAAATTACATTGTGTTAATGTTCATATCATAATCTTTTTTGGTTGCATTCCTCTGTAGTGTAGTGTTACAGCACATGGACATTGTAGTATTCATATAGTTGTTCTACTGTATGCATAATATGTCTCAGTTAACATCACACCAACCTAAATAATTCCTAATATAATTGCAGGGTTTCCGCAGGTCCTTAAAAAGTCTTCGTCTAGTCCTAGTCTTAGTCTTAGTCTTCAATTGTCAAATTTAGGCCTAAAAGGGTCTAGTGTTGATCAGAATGTTGTGACATGTCGCTGTTCCTCACAGGAAGGAATCACTGGTCTGATTGAACCCATCAACACAAGGATTACAGATCCCAGGTACTTCCTGGACTCTCCTCATCAGGGTAAGACACTGTGTCCCATTGAGACAGCACCGTCAGATTTGCTGGAGAATATTTTATTGGGCATTTCAAATTAGTTTTACAGTTTTGTTGTTATTGTGCAAAATCTCAAAATTTTGATGCGTCCCAGATTTCAGATTTAGTTGAGATCGGTGGAGGCCCAGTTTAGGCTTACCAGCTGACTTATCTGATGCTCAGTATAAACGTGCAGTGGACACGGCCAATATAATTGTGAATATGCAAATAGAATGTAAACTTGCCTGAATGAACTTCAGATTTAAGACCCAGACAGACCAAACCGAAGTCAGAGAACTGGTGGTGATGAAGGCCGCCTGTTACGTCGCCTCACGTTGCCTTTGTCTTGACCAGAAAGTTGCACTCAAACAAACCACAAAAACTACAGTCGACGGCCAGTTAGCACGTACGTTCTGCGCCTGTGTGAGATGAATTAACTCTCCACACCAGCAGGTGGCGGTAGCTACCGATTCAACATGCTGAATCGGACAAAAAAACTGTGGGCAGACTAGAGCCAACGTTGCAGGAAACACTGCAAAAACTAGGCCGACAGACGCTTACCGACGGCCCCAAACTGGCCGACGGCCGACTGTCGGCTTGGTGTGTCAGGGCCTTTAGACTACTGTAAGCCTACATTTTATTTTGAAAATAAAATGTAGGCTTTTCTACGGAGCCCCCCTAGACCCCTAGGAGAAAGTTTTATTAATTCGTGCCCTCAAATTAGTAACTCGTTCCCTCAAAATAGTAACTCGTTCCCTCAAATTAGTAACTTGTTCCCTCGAATTAATAACTCGTGCCCTCGAGTTACTTCATAGTGCACTTCCTCCAGTTATTCCTGAAAGTCAACTCATTGACTTCGGTAAAGTTGGAAAGACGGATCAATAACTCATAACCGAAACATTGTTAAAACACAATCAACGGCTCTTTCTAACCGTAGTAAGGTAGACAATGAGCTACCACCTCATTTTAATCAAAACCAGCCGTCCTCCGAGCTGGACACATAACATTGGTCTCTATGCGCAGCCGGCTGTCAGACAAGTGGTCAGGGACCGTCTACAAAGTGCAACGCCGAAAAGAGATGCTATAAAATATTCAATAATGTCAATGTTATACAGTATAGCACCAAAATTACTTCACACACACTCCTCATAGTTGTACTACAACACTTAGTTTGGAAAAATATGCTTTTGCATAATTTTGGTGAATTATACTTACTTAATTATGCTTACTTATACTTCTGGTATGACATGGAAAGCTGGCCAGTAATAAATTATTTTGCCACCATTAACAGATTTTGTAAGTCATCCGTTGATTTAAGTGCATGGCCCATACTGTAATTTAATCTCAAGTTAAACACTCCTTATAACACACTTATAATGTCTGACTGCCCGCCATGAGTTATGTTTCAGCTCATCCTCATGTTTGTGTCTGTAGCAGCTGCAATACTGGAGAAGGTTGGAAAGCCAAACATCAAGCTGCAAATGGTGGGTGCTTTGCACATTTAATTTGAAAATAAAAGAACGAATAAATATGAAACTGTTAACTTGACAGATGTCTGAACTGTTTCAGGACGTCTTTCACTGGCAAATAATGGATGGAAACCTGACACAAAACATACACAAGTATTTCCCCATGATTGGTGAGTAAGATGTGAGATAAAATATAGTACTCAAATCTTTCAGCCTTGGTGACCAGTAACCTCATTTCCTCCAGGCTTCATACCTCTAGAGCCACCTCTTTCCCCTCTTGTAGTTATTCTTTCACTCAAACCTCTTGTTGCTTCTTTTATTCCCCATATGTTGAATGTCTGAAGAATATAGTTGCTTACCTAATTACAAAATCAGTTCAACAAAATCCCACCTGATGCCGCTAAATTCCCCTTTTGAATCCCCCACTGCACCATCTCGTGTCCTGGTGACCTTAAGATATCTTGGCATTGATATTCACCCTTATTTACAGTCGGTGGTCTCAAATATTTTTAATGATATTATAAAGCTGTTGAACTAGACTTGAACAGATGGAGACTGTTCATGCCTTGTGTTTCCATAATCAAGATAGGTAATCTCCCTAAAATAAACGTAATTTCCTCCCTGGGGAGGGGAAGCACACTGGGGGTTTAGGGATTGTTGCTAGGGCAGGATAGGGTTGGAACAACTTATACAGTGTGTATGTTAAGTTGGAAATGCTGCATTGCCAACCTCTGAGTTGGAGATACCAAAGTGGTAAAAGGTGGCCTGTGAAAGTACTATGTGTTTACTGCTCCGGTTGACTATGGGTGGGCAGCAGCCAGTCTGGGAGTTGTCCGTGTTTTCGTCTTACAATTTTAACCCTTTAGAGTGTGTTTTCAGTTCATGAAAGTTATTTGTAACATTTTGGTCGCCTAAAAATATCTTATTCAGTGTTCGGTTGTGCTTAGCTCCACCCTCTCGTGTCACTTCTGGTTGCAAAAAAACAACATGGTGAAAGCCAGATACCAAGATGGCGACAGCCAAAATGCCAAACTCATGGCTTCAAAACCGTAGTCCACAAACCAATGGGTGATGTCACAGTGATAAAGTCCACTTCTTACGAGTTTTATTTTCACTGAAAACAGCTGCCTGCTGCTGCTGGGAATGAGGTAGATGAGAGCTGTGAGAGTGAACCAGTACAGTAAAGATGTGGGCCATAAAACCCAAATACTGAGCTGAAAGAGGCTAAAACGCTCTGCAGAGCTGAGAACGGCTGAGGTGGTGATAATTCTCTGTGGGTTCATATCCATGAGTGACACCTTTCATATTACACTCATTTGCCCTGTAGTTATTGTTAAAATATTGACAAGTGCAGCTTTAAAGCTGTTCTATACAGAGCCAGAATCAAAATTCTGTGTATGTGAAAATATGAAAAATGTGTGTGCTTTAAAGCTGCATTGGGTAGAAATGGAGCAAATATGATTAAAAAAAGTTATTTTTATAAATTGTCACTATATCCTGACAGTAGTGCATGAGACAGGTAATCTGAAAAAAATCATGTTCCTCTGTGTCCTCCGGTGCCCCTAATGGCATCTGCAGGATTTCATAGACCGAAGGAAAGCAACCAGTCAGAGCTGATCTGGAGTCTGCCGCCCAGCTGCTGTCTATGAGAGCCGGCTGTCAATCACTCCTGAACTCCGATCAAACGGTCAAACTAGGCAGCGCTGATCAAATATGAATCAATATTCTGTTACTGTAATGACTATTTCTCTCCTCAAATGTTGTCAGTATCATCTTGTAGTGTACTGTTTAGCTGTAAAATGAGAAAGTTTGTGACCCGTCAGCCATGTTGAGATCAGTTGAGGAAATACCAAGCCCTGCCCACCAGCTGGAGCACAGCCAATAGGAACGCTCAATAGGAACTCTCTCTCTCTGAAATGACCTGTGATTGGCTAAAGTCTTCCGCCACGGGCTAGATTTTCTAAAGCCTGAAAACAGAGCCATGAGGAGGTGCAAAAGTCTAGTTTTCTCTCAGAACACTTGAATTACAATATGCTGAAAGGTTATTATGGAATGTTTTCCCAATGATGCCAAAAACTGCCTACTGAAGCTTTAAGTTCGACAAAAAATTGTGTTGTCTTTTGATTTCTTCTGGTCAGCTCCTGTAACAATGATGATACCTTGCTTTTCATGATTTTTAAAGGTTCTCTATTCAATTCAGAGCTTTTCTATTGCCTCCGCACGGATCTCAATAAGGCGACGGCTGAGCCGGCGGCTCGCAGCTAACGGTGCTAACAATGCAAACAACGGCAACAGTGCTGACAGAGCTAACGCCGAATTTACACCAGGCAGTGGCGCAGTGCGGCTCGCCGCAATAATTACATTTTTCTGCGGCCGGGGGGCGCTTTCATGTGTTTCAGGCAGGAAGAAATTCTTTGTTACAATAGGTCAACATGTCATAGGAGTCACAGGATCTGTTAACTGATTGGCTGCATGTCCGTTCTTGACACACTTCACCGCTAAAAGTTAAACTTAAATCAAACGGCTGCAGCTCCCTGAGCTCGGGAGCAGCCGCTGCAGCTTTTCATAGACATTGCATGGCAGCTCGCAGCAGGCCGCACTTCACCGCTGCTGTGGTGTGAATTCAGCGTTACAGTGCTAACCTTTTGGGGTGTGGGGGGGGTGCTACGCTTCCGAGATGACGCTGTGGTTCGGGATGGCATCATCAGCGGTAACCGCCGTATGAGAGCAGTGCAGAGCGGCCAATTAGCTAGCCAGTGGGGCTTAACAGAGAGACTTAAGTGCACTAAAAGGCATGCATGGCCGGACTGGCAAGTGAACAAAGCACAGAGAAACTCTGATTACAACTCACACAGAGGGAGAGAGACTTCATTCTCTGCTCAGGTAGACATTCGTCCTCTATATTTTTACATAGACAATATTTAATTTATAAATTGATTATAGATAATTAACTAAATAAGATGTGGACTGGGTTGGATAAGAGACGTAGCAAAGTCATGCTGTTTAATTGGTCAAACTTTGATTTCTGACAATGACATTTTGGAACTGTGCTTGTGCCTCTTCAGCTACTAGGGATAAACAACTATAATGATGTGAAGCAGAGTATTGTTGCCCAGAGAGCGTGCTCAGTGAAGCTTCTGGAGGTAATAAAGATGCAAACTTTCTCAGGTCACGTCCAGATTGCTCAGGTTCCAGGCAGGAATGAGCCCGACAGTGCCGGAGAGCTCAACTACAGCTACCTGTTCAACACGCTGGAAGAGCACGGCTACCAGGGATACATCGGCTGTGAATACAAGCCACTAGGTGAGTGCTCTTCCTGTTTGATTATTCATTGTAACTGATTAGAAAAAATACATGTTTCATAATCACCTCTGTCCTCTTTAGGCTCCACCAAGGAAGGTCTGGGTTGGATGAAAGATTACTGCACCCACAGCAAGTGATGAGCACACAGCTGTGGAAGTGTTCTGCTTAATAGCACGCTTGTTATGCTTCTTAACTTCTACCTGAGATTCCAGTGGCCACACACAAACAGTACACCCACAATACATTTTCATTCTAAGTATATACTATGATGTGGGTACATTTCATACTGTATATTTTAAATGACTAATACCCATCTAAATGTCCTGATTAAAGGACCAGTGGTTCTATTGCTCTCTGTTAACACTCTTCATTGGTAACAGACACTTGTATTTCGCTTATACTTTCGCTTATACCCCCAACTAACATTGGATTGGTTAATTTTTTAAGTATACTGATTTAATTATACTGTATATCCTACTGTACCATGTAAAGATATCAATATTACTGTGAAAAGTAAATTGTGATAATTATTCTAAAAGATGTTGATGAATTCTCTATAACTTGTTAATGTTCGTTCAACAAGCTAAAGTGCACGACGAGACGTGTGTTCATGTTTGCAAGTCAGATGATGAGGAGACTTTAGCAGTAAAGCTAATGTGGCTTGTTGTTCAAAGTCAGAGGGTCTTGTGTTCTGTAGCAAACTGCGATGCTATCTCGAGTGAAGATACTGGTATCATATGACTAGAGAAAACCTAAGGAATCCATTGGTACCAACCATGTCATGCTATTTTCAAAGGACCTCTGACCTCAAGATATGTGACTGAAAATGGGTTCTATGGGTACCCACGAGTTTCCCCTTTACAGACATGCCCACTTTATGATAATCACATGCAGTTTTTTGAATGCAGAAAATGTGTTATTTTTGCCTATTCTTAAAATGGTGGCATTGAATATTTCTGCATACTGGGGTCCCTAAACAGTCTTGAAATTGCATAAATTGGGTATCACTGTAAAGCTGAGACTCTTGTGGATCCAATGAGTCCAATTGTATTCATGTGTGATGATGTTATTCCCTATAATAGCCATTTCACTGTATTGAGACACATTTTTGAAACTTCAAAAACCTAGAGACCTAGAGCATTCAGAGGATGGATGGCTTTCCTAGGTAGATTGACAATAAGGGGGTTTCTGAGCTTTTTCCAGAACAGAAGTGCTCGCCATCCAATGGCCGAAAAATGCAATTCTTACAGAAATCTCTAAATGTCAAAAGTTGTTGATACCAAATCACAGCATGGCTTTTTCTACGGTGTTCCTCAAGGTCTTGGTGTCTTAATGTGGTATTTTGGAGGGATTATTGATCATTTTTATCAATTCTCAAGTGGTAAAAAATGGTTAAATTTAGCACCAAATCTGTGTAACAAATGGTATCAACCCAAAAATTGCTGCAACAATTTATGAGACATTAGTGAGCATTACAAATTATATCATCATGTTCTACGCTCTTATACACTTTCACAATTTATTTTAATGAATGAATGAATTATTTTTTTATTTCTAATTTATGACTAGAACAACTTGACACACAGTGCTGAGCTGCATCTCAAATTAATCTTCAGGTTCTCAGCTTTCAGATGATGTACACCACTTCTATGTGACATCTACTGTTGACTTTTTATCTCCCCCTGAACATCCCCTATCCCCCACCCCTACCCCTCTAAAAAAGAGGGTGGAATGGGAAGGGGTTTAGAAATCCTAACTATAACTATAACATTTGATTCTTCAATCGCGACTCGTCTAGTTATGCCTGTATCTATATTTAGAATGTACCGGTAGGCTACTCGAGATGGACAAGCCATAATAAGTCACCCTTAGTAAAAACAAAACAAAGTGCATTTGTGTTCTGTAGAACCACTGGCAGAGCCCCATGCCTCCTTGTGGGCCTCTCCAGAGCCGGATGTAGCACATCGATCAAATCAAAATAAATCGTCTTGGCAGTCGATATACAGTATATACCCATGTTTACATGCTCTGGGAAATTTAAAAGCGTCATCACACGGTTTGAGTAGCCTTTCAATCATTATATTTCAGTGTTCATGTTGTTCCCCAACTTCATTGTCATTGCCATACAGACCTCACAACAGTACTGCTGGCATTTTTGGCAGTTATTTTGAATTTAAGACGGGGTCTATGCCATCCTAATTTTGGATACCTAAATTAGGACGGTTCTGTAGTAGCTAAATTTCTATCCTAAGACAAGATAAGATTTCTTCCTGAATGCAGTTAGGAAACATGTTTCTGTAATACCAAAACTCCTAAATGTCATCATGAACTGAGATGAGATCTCAGACTTGTAATGAGGGCCCAGGGCCTTATTGTTGTCAATTGTAATGATTGTCTGTTTTACAAGTCATTTATTGTAGAGGTGTATTTCCCTCTAATTAGAAGCAAAGACAAAGCTTTCTACATATCATACTTTGTGTTCATGTAAAAATGGTTCAAAACATTCTCATTCATCCTACTGCTTTATTTAGTATTTCACATACTGTATAAAGTGTTCTGTATATACATAATATACATTATACAGTTAGAGACAGTGCAGTGTTTATATATTACAGAGTCATAATGCTAAGGGCTAACTTGTTTCAGTTCACATTTTGCATGATGAATATCCAGTGTTTAACATTCAGACCGAATTCTAGCAGCTTCGCTCGTCATTTCTTCATTTTACATCCACAAATGAGCTCAAACGTTTGGTTTCCTCCCAGTAAAAATGTGTAGAAATCTAAGGCTGCTGAGTATGTCATTAATGAAGGTATTGCAGTGGATATCAAGCCTTCGTGTTTGTTGTATCAGACTGGCTTCATGCCCTCTTTTAAATTGAGGTATGATTACCAGCCGCACTGTTTCAGAATATACAACACAAGTCAAACTCATCGCCCTGAACATGCTTTGGAAACACTCGGCTCTGATGACATGTGGCATGCTATTATGCAAATCATCAACGTTAATACGACCCATTTTCTTCCTTATGAAAGGCAATTTCTGTCACATTTCCCCAAACTGACTCAGGCACTTTCACGGCATAACATCAGGAGCGTTTCCAAAGATCTTCTATGCAGAGCTGATGGAACAACAACAGTATCACTTCATAGGTTTGGGAATAAAAAAAAAAAGAAGAAAAGAAGGAAAAAATAGACAGAGAAAGGCACTTCAGGGCACCAGATATGGCAGTGGTGTTCAAGTGGGTAACAGGTTTGACACTTTTGAAAATCTAACATAAAAGCGGTCCCACTGTGCACATTGACGTCCCAGCTGTCTCTCACTCATACAAAACACTGATGTGGTATGAAGAGCTAGCAAAATGCTATCAGAAGGCACAAGATCCAAGATAATGCAGACCTATTAATGAAGCTGTGGAGTATGAAACTTGTGCAGTTATATAGCCAGAAGTGATGACATTACATTGCAGCATGAAGCATCAGATTCAGTAAATCTAAACTGCTGACATACATTTAGGGTATTTCTCTGTGAGAAATACAGCAGTGTCTTCTCCACTTGTCCAAACCAGAATGTTTCTTTCACCGTTATTTCATCTGTATATATGTCAGTACTCCAGGACCCTCTTCCAGATCCCGATCCACCAGCCTGGAAGCATTTTGCTCACGGTAAGACATCAGTGATAGACACATCTCATTTACTTTCCACTTTCAGAATCAGTAAAAGGCTCTGTGCTAGAGGTCTTCAAACAGACCTGATCCCTAAAAACCCCGAGGACCCGACCCAACAGGGTGTCAGGTCCAGACTTTGTAGACCCTCTCAGGTGCAGGTCCAAATCAAACTGCGACAAGTCTCTAACGGTGGAAAATGTTGATTGTGATGTCATAACACAAGCTGCATCTTTTGTCAGCCAATCCGAACATGGCAAATGACAGAGTAGAATGAGTCATGGTACATTGAGCCTATCACTTTAAGAATGGTAAGGGTTTCCCCCTGGTATTGGTTAGTAGAGGCGGTGGGTGTTGCTGCGTCGCCTCTACTTTTTCAAGTTTGTAAAAACTCTGTTTTCCTCAACATTTTCATGTTTGGGCCTGATTAAGCTGAATCAGACAGATCCTGATAAATCTCGTCTCTTTATGAATGTAGTTACGAGATGAGGTTAAAGTAACTGTTTCACTCATTCATTCCGTGGCCCTTGCCGTATTAAACCGGGCAGACACTGTGCGGATTAAGCCAGATTTTAACCCCAATTGGTCCCCCCCCCCCCCGACTAATCTTAGAATCATCTGGGATCTTCTTTGAAAGAACTTTATCGGAACTGTCAACGGACAAACACCAAGTGGGGATTCCGTGCTAACGCTCAGTGTGAGCGCCAAGTCATGGCCGGTTAGTCGATCTCTACAGTGTGAACATAAAAGTCGCAGGTTGTGGTTGCACAGAAAGGCTGATTAAGGCTGAGATAACACAACGTACAAGATGTAGAAAAACTAGGGTTGTCAAAGTTAACGCGATAATAACGCGTTAAGGCAAGTTTGTTTTAACGCCACTAATTTCTTTAGTGCATTAACACAACTTGCAATTTTACGATTGTAGCAGGCTCAGTTTTAAAGCTAGAGTGAAGATACTGGCATCATATGAAACTAGAAAACCTAATGAATCCATTGGTTTGACTGACAGCTGTTGTTGCCTGTTGGGCTTGAGTTTGCCATGTTATGATTTGAGCATATTTTTTATGCTAAATACAGTACCTGTGAGGGTTTCTGGACAATATTTGTCATTGCTTTGTGTTGTTAATTGATTTCCAATAATAAATATATACATACAATTGCATAAAGCATCATATTTTCCCACTCTCATGTTGATAAGAGTATTAAATACTTGACAAATCTCCCATCAAGGTACATTTTGAACACAAAAAATGTGCGATTAATCGCGATTAAATATTTGAATCGATTGACAGTGTCTACTCAGAACCCAGGTCATACATTGCAGTTTTTTCCCAAGTTAGCTTGGCTCAATAAACTTCACTATATGCAGTTTTGTACAAATTTTGCACTCCATATGTGCACAGTGAAAAATGACACAGTGTTGAGAGAAACATTAAACTGCTCTAATAATTGTGATCTACTTGCTTTTTCACAAAGCGTACCCATACAGTAGCTCGCAGCTACAATGTGAGTAGTATTGTTCATGCTGCAGCTGCGTGCCTGGAGGATTTAAAGGTTTATCCACTGTGAGGCAGATCAGAGTGGGATCATCATTAGCTGGCACTAGAATATTTTCACACATTCAAATGTATCATGAATATAAATTAAAGGTCCAGTGTGTAGGATTTAGGGGGATCTACTAGCAGAAATGGAATTTTATATTCACAGCTATGTCTTCAATAGTGTATAATCACCTGAAACTAAGAATCGTGTTTTCGTTAGCTTAGAAGAGTCCTTCTTATCTACATAGGGAGCGGGTCCTCTTAACGGAGTCCTCCATGTTGCTCCGTCATGTTTCTATAGAAGCCCAGAACGGACAAACTAAACACTGGCTCTAGAGAGAGCCTTTTAACATATTTATGTTGCCTCAAGAACACCGTAGTTCAACTAAACTGCAGTAACGTGAGCCGCAGAGTGCTAATCCGTGGTACCGCCAGCCGCCGTCTGACTTCCGTTGCTCCTAAAGTAGTGTTATTTCGGTAAGGATGACCTCTGAGCGAGGCGAACGGCGTTACCGCGGTTTTGCACTCGGCGGCTCACGTTACCACAGTCTTGGAAAGGGAGGAGTGAGCGGAGGGGTAATCAGCTGGTTGTAATCTGCAACCTCACCACTAGATGTTGCCACTGTACCTTTAATATCACTATACTAAAGGTACACATATACTGCCACAATCCAACCATGGGTTTAATTCCACCTTGTGGACCTGTAGCATTAATTTCTCCACAGGAATGCAGGATATATGGGGTGGTTATCATGCACACATGAATGCGTAGTTAAAAGCAAGTATATCACAGTATTTAGGCTGATACTGCACTAGCTAATGGAGGTTTTCTACACACCAGTTAGGAGCCATTTAGATTTTAATCCCATTTTTCCTGACTGGTTTGGGGCTGATTTAGGGTGTGTTTGGGTTTCTGTCACGTCCATTGAGGTTTGAGTGCATCCTGTGCACTAACAGGGCATTACATAAACAGTAAATGTCCAGTACGATGCTTTTTCTTAATGCTGCTGATGGGAGAGCATACTGGCTAGAGGTTTTCCCCAAATGAGCTCATTCGAAAAAAATTCTTGTCTTCTTTTTTTCCTCTACTGCTGCCTCCTGTTTCCACGTGTCGATCGTGATCACGTGGATATGAGTTGAGGTAAGTACAGCACTGATCAGCTCTATAACAGTCCTGTCCAGAGGTTATAACAGGCGGTGTTGATGACAGACTCCAGGTGATGATACATGGAGACCAGCTGGGGAGGAGGGCTGCTGCTGGCCTGCTGCTGCGACGGCAGCGGCTCCCGAAACACAACCTTTAGGCTCTGTAGGAGGAAGAAAATGGAAAAGAAACATTGCTGAGATGTTTGCACAACTATAGTATAATAATAAGAGAAATCATATCGGTATAATAACTCACTGTTTTTCCAGCTTGGGCGTCCAGAAAGACCAAAACAAAGCAGTCAGTGAACTTCTGGTTCAGAACAGCCTGAAACCAAGATGATATAGATTAGATGGACATTTCAAAGTAAAGCTTTACTTACAAGGATTCATCCTTTTGATCTTCTTCATGATGTTAAACATAAAGGAAACATTTATTTTGGTGATAAGAAAAAGGTCAAATGTTAAAATACTGACAGTAGGTAATGGTGTGGACCAAACAATAGCAAAGTGTGCACAGCTTATGACTCAACATAAAGTTTCTCCCCCTAAGTTAAAAAAAAATGGAAAAAAGGCAAAAGTTCAAGAGTGTGTACACAATTATTTTAAATGGACTATATGTAAGAATCAGAAATTGCTTGTTCACAGCGACACCTGTGGCCGCAATGTCAACGAAAGTCGGCGTCCTGATGCTCGCGCTCGCACTTGTGCTCGCTCTACATAGACATGAACGAGCACCGGTCTAAACAGTGAGGAGACACACGTCAGCTAACACACAATATCACTCTATATTTCACCTGCTTGGCAGTAATGTTAGCTGACCAGACGAAGGTCTCTCCATGAATCAATGCTGATCCTAGTGTTAACTTCCTGCTTCAGCCTGCTGACCGCGGAGGGAAAGGGGGGGGGGGACACCGAAACCCGGTCAGACATGATAACATAACTCGCTGCGGAGCCCCGTCACTTCACAAGACACGGGAAACAATGTTTTCAGAAACACATTTTGGTGAACTATTTTCGTAATATAAGAGTTTCCAAACGAGCCGCCAAGTTGGTGCGGTTTGAAATCCGAGAGCAGACCACGGAGCCAAAGAACGTATATTACCAAGAAGTGAAAGTCAACTGTTCGTTCCATTGCAACATCAGCACCCAGCAGCAGAGCTACCTCTCCACCATTTTGGACTGAAAGTGACTACCGGAGGCCAGTAAAACGTCCACATACAAAATGCCGAACAGAAGTAAAACTAAATTATTTCTATTTAATTGTCATAATTTTAATATCTCTACCGAAATGTCCTGTGTTGAACAATGAAAATATTATAAATATGCATACTATTATAACTATTTACTTACTTACTTATTTATTTATTAAATGTTTTCCCTGGCTGCTTCCAAGAGGAGCATAAAATGAGCGATAGACACAAATGAAAATTAGAAAAATCCAGCACACAGATTTTGAGATTAATCTCAAACTTTGTCATGTCAAGGATCCAAAATGGAGTCCAATAGACCACAGAACATGGATGTAGAAGAGGTTATATCCTCTGCTTTTGCCCTGCGTGTTAGTAAATAGCCTACAACTACACTCAATTCTGTTTGTGTCATTCTACTAGCACCACTTAAATGAGGGCTATTTAAGTGTTCGTACTCGTGATTTACTTGCACTACTGCAGCGCCATCTAGGGGCTGTTGTCAAAAAAGCACCAGAGTTTCGTCTCTTGGCTTCTATACTCTTTGACGGAGCAGCACGTACGAGCACGTACGAGCACGTACCCTCACTAGCCGTACGCGGGTGCGGTACAGTCATTTCCATGGTAACAACGAGCTCCACCAATCAGAGATGAAGCTGTTACACTGAGGATTGTGGGTACTGTAGTACTTCTCCACGACATTGAGAATAAAACAAGGTTATATCATATGGACTCGTGGCTTCTACACAGTCTCATAGCTCGTGGTAAGTCTATCTTGGATCGTTAAGACATTATGGCTAGTAACCAAAATCCTTGATTTAGAATATGAATGGGATTTTATGGAGACAAAAGTCTGCCTGAAGGAGCAGTAAGAGCACATTCAGATTTCTAAAGCACAACAGTGTAGTGATGTAAAGTACAAGTGGTTTGATGGGCACAAAATACTACACTACCCATGAGTGTCATCGGTCGTTGCTATGGAGAGACTCGAGCCAGAGCTATTAAATCAGAGTTCTAGTGCACAGAAAGCTTTGTTGTTGTCGTCAGGAACAAACAATACACCATCCAGAATGGATCAGTAGACACTCGTTGCACACGAACCAGTTACAACAACGTATAAACCCCCACCCCCACCCCACCCCACCCCCCCCTACATTTGACAAAAAAAGATGCAGCTAATAAAATAGAAAAGAGCGGAAAGAACAGAAGTGAGAGGTAAGGCTGTGGTCACAGTCCATTCTTTTGATCTCCTGCTTTCTCATTTTCATAAATTCTGAAGAATCCCATAATTATCCCCCTCAAGATAAAAATAATCCCTCGACAGTCCTTTTCTACATTTAAACACTGAGCTCTCTCAGTCATAAAGTGACTCTAGTCTTTCAATAAAATGACTGTTCCCACGTTTTACATTTAGAAGCCAGAGAAATGCTTTGCAGATGTAACATATGCCTCTTGCATGTTACATTAGATACACAATTTTAGCTTTAATAAATTGTTACTATTATTACAATTCATTTTTTTTGTAATTTTACCGTTACTTGATAGTCGTTAGCTGAACATATTTGGGTTATTTTCATATTTTTATGCGGTTATTTTGTATTTAATATTTAATACTACAGTATCCAAGGTAACGATGGAGCTATAAAAACTCATTACTGGGGGAACAAGTCAGACCGGGCTTGTATCTCCCAGGTGAGTGTATGTGTGTAAATTTGAATCTGTAAATATTAATGTATAGTCTATGTATAATGTATAATCAAATAAATCCATCTTGAATGGACATCGGAGCTGTGGTTAGTTGGAGTGTAACGTTAACCGTCATGATTGGTCTACAATCAAACACAACGCAGAGACTGTTGGCTGCCACCGCTCCGCTATCAGCGGTACAAAACATAGTTAACTGTGTGTTATGAACTGTGTCTAGAGGAAGTAAACAGAAGAAAGACCTCCCGTTACACAAACCTCCAATGAAATCTAACCACTGAAAACCAGGAAACACCATTTACACGTCATGAAGTCAGTGTTGACTGTGACCATGCTTTGTTTTGTCTCCTATAAAAGAGAAAGGAGAAAAAGAGCATCTTCTCACCAGGTACTGGATGCCGTTGTCGTCAAAGTGTCTGCAGCTCTGAGGGAAACGGTTCAGCAGGACTTTGATCAGACTCTGGTACCAGGCTGGACTCATGGTCAGGAAACAGTCCTGCAGCAACACATCACACACTGCCATTACAACAACCATGTACATAGCAGATAAATTATTAATTATGTTTACCGTGTTCAGCTTTGTTGACCTTGTGTTTACCTGTATGTCTATTTCTGTGTACATTGAGAGTAAAATTCCTCGTACGTGTACACATGCATTGCCAACAAAGCTGATTCTGATATCTTCTGTCATGGTTGCATGAGATCAGCCAACATTTTGATTAAGATACTGTATCTACTGATGACTGTCTCAACTGCAGATTGTAGTAATATACCTCAGACTACACCAATGGGGCGGCTGTGGCTCAGAGGGTAGAGCAGGTCGTCCACCAATGGAAGTGTCCTTGAGCAAGATACTTAACTCAGAATTTGCTCCTGAAGGCTGAGCCATCGGCAAGTCCATTTACCATTTACCAATGGCGTCATCAGCATCGGGCTTGGGGGGCTTTAGTCGGGAATGTTTATTGTCCAGCCCAGAATCTTCCCCAAGGACAAAATTGAATAATCAATATATGTAAATAACTTAATTCCCGACCACACCAACTCCTGCTGCTGCCTGTATGTGTGTGGATGTAGCGAGACTGAGGGAGCGCGGCTGGGTAACTTCCTCTTGTAACCTATAGGCTATAAGCTCAGCTAGTCCATCTGCACGGCGTGCAATGCTGCTTCCGCCCGGCTGTCGGGCTCACACAGCAGCAGTCGTGAGACCGCTGTCCATCATTTTTTTTTCTGCCAGAATGCGCTGACTGGGTAGTGGGGAACGCTTCATTCACAGTGACAACAGCAGCGCCTTTCTGAAAAGTTCAGAGATTTTCAACTACAGGCGCTCAGAGCGGCTGCACAAAAAAGTCAGAGGCTCGGAGCAAAGACACTGGGTGCAACTTGTTATGGGAACAGTGTGTAAGGTAAAACATGATTTTGTCATGTAGGCATAGATTACATGATTTAAGGATATAGGATACTTGGAGAGTTGTTGGTAACACAATTTGGAGAAAAGTGAGATGGTCAAAACACCTGATATTCCCTAAATGGTTGTACACATAAAATAAAGGGTTTCAATTCAATCTACTGTCATCAGGCTGCTTGTTTATTTTATTTGTACAACACAAGGTGCTAAATCGGCAGTCGAATAATAATGTAAAGATTATAGGTTTGAGAATTCTCAGCTGCCCCGTAGATGTCCATTTTGTCCAGAGCAATTGTCTTCACATTACTAATAATTTAATTTCAAATTAAATGTAATGTTTGCAGTAATCACACATTGCAGTAAAATTAAAATAGATTTGGGTAGCGTTACAGGCAGAACAGCAGTCACCACCCCCCTCCAAAAAAACGGATTGGACTACACAATACAAAATTATTACAATATCCCAGTTTCTGTCAAAAGTGTTGACTTAACTCTTCGGTCATTTATGTCATTTATGTGGCATAGATCGTGGTGTTGCATTGAACAGTGCTCTTGTTATTTCATCCACCACTTGCATCTACTGTACTTGAGCTGGACAGATAAACTATTTTGAAATTACATTTTAAAAAACATCTCATATCTGTCGATGCTGATAGTTTGGCTTTGACTTCAGGTTTTCAGATATCTGTCTCTGAGATTTCTGCTGCCATCACAATAAAGTGGAGGTCAATGGAATTTAGATTGTGGCACTCACAGCACAACACTTTTCATACAGACTATTTCTTCAGTAGAAAGTAGTTCCTATGAAATCTGTTGACAGTGAGGTCTGTGGATTATCCACACAAACAGGGACAATGTTTCTGGTAAGAGATGTTGCTGTTGATTTTTTAAATTCACCATTCATCGGAGTGGAGGCAGAAATCTCATAGACAGATAGTATTTCAATTAGACACACTGCTATAAAGGTCTCAATCAACTGTTCTTGACAATGGATATATTTTGAAGCCAGCAATAAACCTGGTGAGTACACAATGTTTTTCTAACCATAGGAATGACGGCCAAACTGTAAATAAGATCCTGGTTGAAATGAAGAAAAATGATCCTTATATTATTCTCTTAGAATCTACCAGGTCTTGATATGTGCACCCAAAGGTTAACTTTGAGTGCTGACTCAAAGGATGGTGAATGAATGTAAAATGAAAGGCTTAAGTGGGCATCTTACCAGTTGTGGGTCGATCTCGCCCACCGAGCGGCTCTGCACAGCCTCCAGCAGCTCCTCAAGCTCGCTGAAGGACAGCTTTGTCAGCTTCAGTTTGTCCAGGGCCAGGTGCTCTCCGTGGAACAGCCTCCTCCACAGGTTATCCCTGCGGCAGTGACCCATGGCCTGTTCCACGCTGGCCTGGATCTGTCTGCGGGCCAACACCACCTCGTTGTTGAGCAAAGGGAACAAGGGGGAAGGGTAGAGCAGCCGCTGAGCCTCCGGTCCACCCCCCGCCAGAGGGTAAAACTCGTTGCCGTCGCTCGGAGCCAAGGCGGCTGCAGCTTCAGATGACGTTTCCTCCCAGAGGTCCTGCTCGGCACCACGTGACCCGCTGGCCTCTGCCCGATCTGGGGGGAGCCGGCCACCCAGCTCACCAGGATCACGGTGGATTTGAGGAAGCTTCTTGAAACGGCGCATGTCAGCAGTGAGGCGGGGGAAGAGCTCTCTCTGACTGGTCATGATCACATAGAACCGCAACCTACACATAAAGGTTTATGAGAAGTTAGAAAGGCATTCATTTAGAATAGGCTCCTTGAGATTAGAGCCAGACTGATATATCACAGATAAATCTGGATCGCTGTAAGTAATTCATATGTAAAGATGAACTGGTCATGACTGGCTATTTTAACGTAATCACTCAATGAAATCCGGACTATGGAACTCGGCTGAACAGCGGCCACCGTGGCCTCCACTCATTACATGACAATGGAATTGAATTTCCAGTAACACTTTTTAATAACCAAGTATTTGTTAATGATTAAGATATTATTTGTAAACCTTAAATAAATTGTTTGTAAAACATCTATAAACATTACATCGATAGATATTTGAAAAACTTTTTTAAATGGTTAATAACTGTTTTCTGAACCATCTATAAACATTATTTGGATGACTATTATAAAGTTGCAACTGATGATTATAATACCTTGTTAAATGGTTAATAAATACTTTGGAAAGCATCTATAAACATTATTTAGATATACTGTTAATTCCTTGTCAATGGTTAATAATTGGTTTCTGGTCAATATATCTATGTAATGTTTAAAGATGTTTTACAAACAATTTCTTAAAGGTTTACAAATCATTTGGTAATCACTAACAAATACTTAATATAGTATAGTATATAAATGTTATAATGGGTGCAACAATAAACTTTTAATTAACACTTTTTCTAATGTAATTGTAATTGTCTCTTATGAGCTATGACCAAAATAGAATTTATAAACTAATTATTTCATATTACACAAACTAATGATGTACTAAAATATTAGTAAACATGATTAATTATCATTTCATTGTTTGTTAACTGTAAAATAACTATTAACTTAGTTTAATTAACTATCAATTTACCATTGATAAATGGTGGTTACTATAAAGTGTTACAGAATTTCCTTTCATTTCCCAACATTCTTTTGAGTCAGTCACTTTAAAGACTTCATCATTAGTAGACCTGAATGAATGGGACTACAATCAGGAAACAATAAACAGGTATTGTGTGTTTACTTCCTGTTTTTACTATTGTGATAACATTATCTAAATGTTCATGTAACATGCTGAAACACAGTGTAACATAAGTACAAGAAATACAGGGTCGTCAAGTGAATGGACTGACTCAGTAATGTCACTTACACTGCAATATCTCTCTAACGTTTGCTAACATCAGCAACCAGAAATTACTGGTTATACCAGAACAAGTAAGACTGTAGCTACTCTAAGTGTACTGGATTGCAACATTATATGTATTGCTTATGAATTATATGAAGTTTTCATTAGTAAGAGGCAGAATGTATTATTTCTTTTCTTTCAAAACTGGCATAGTCTCACTTTAATGTTCATAATACATGCCTACCCACACTAAAGTGCTATATTTAGTCTTTCTCATAGCCTGCCTGGTGTTGGATATTTGAGGCTGATACCTATGATGGTATTTGAGAATTAAAAAAAAATATGATTTTTGGTCAATATGAAGTTTTGTATATTTACACATAACATAAGCAAACAATTTTGAAGTGTTTTAAAGAATTATGACCAAGATAGATAGGACATTTTACAGTATCAGAATAAACTTGTCATGGACATATACTTTATATCTTTAGTTTAAAATCTAAATCATATTTGCTAAAATTACGGTGGAAAAACAATGGTCTTGCGCTGCACATTGGTCGGCGCAATATTTCCCACGCCGGTGGCGATGCAGTAAACATGGCAGCTGCATCTGCATGCTGATATTTTATTATTTATCGGTTTTGTCTGGTGTTGATATGAGGCCAGCCTGTCATTGTACAGTTCTGGAAATTCAGTAACACCGGTAGGCTAATAAGGCTTTCGTCCATATTTCAGTTCAAGCAGTGGTTAACAGTAGGGGTGTAACGATCCATCGAGTCAATGATCAACGATCCAATATCATCGATGCAATGTGAAAACATCGATACATATCATCGTCTTTAAGATACGCCTTTATTATTATATAAATACATATATATAATAATTTATTGGCACGTCTGTTTCACTATTTCCGTCCAAGCGCACCTCATTCAACAAGCTGTGCTAGTGGGGTTAAAGAGTGATGCTAGCGGGGTTAGCAAGCGGTGTTAGCGGCGTCACATTAGCGGTCGGCTGAGAGAGAGAGAGAGAGAGAGAGAGAGAGAGAGAGAGAGAGAGAGAGAGAGAGAGAGAGAGAGAGAGCGTGCGTGCGTGTGACGGTGAGTAGCAGTAACGTTATAGCTGTGAACGTAGCAGTGCAGTGTGTGTAAGTTACAGTTTATTTGTCGGTGAATAAATGCTACAGCTCCTCAAGGCCCAAACCAAATTCCTGTGTCTTGCTCGCTACCTGCTGGTTAAAGTGAAGGGGGTTAACTCCGAAGTTAGCAACAACTTTAGCTCAGACTCAGTTAAGGTGGGCTGACCTTTAAGGTGGACCAGCTATTCTCATTTTATTGACAAGCCGCTCACCAGGATCGACCAGCAACCAGACCTCCAACAACAGGAGGTCTATTTTTATTCTTTATTATAAAGAATAGATTTACATCCCTAGTAATCAGCGATTGGCTGCGCCCACTAAGGTCATCGCAGCTCAGGTCAAAGTACAACATATTTGAACTTTCGGCTCTGCTTGGCGCACCACGGCCATGTACGCAGACCTGTCGCAACACACCACATACACAACAGTTCAGTAAAAATAATTTTAAAAAATGTAGTGAAATATTGTCAGATTTTTTAAAACTCTCAAATATCGATATCGGCATCGACTTCAAAATCCAGTATCAGTCAGACTCTACTTTAGATTATCAATATGGACAATTGATTGATTGATTGATCAGCAACAAAGCTAAGGCTGCTGATCAATCAATTTCATAGTCAAGTCACATTAAACATACATTTAAATGAATGAATTCATAATTTAAAAAAAACAAAAACAAGCCAAGGTGAAATGTTTTTGCTTTTTGGGCTCATGCTTTATGTCTTCTTTAATGTGTTCTTTCATATCTCTTTACCTCAACAAATGCCTCTCCCCATCTGACTGTTCCTCAAACGGAGCGGCATTATGGCACACCACCAGGGACACGTCAAAGTCATCATGGTGGTGCAGGCCCTCCAGATCCTTGTAAGAACCCGAACTAAAACCAAAAAGAAGAGAAGAAAGAGGAGGTTTGAAACAAAGCTGTTTATGTAATGAGAATATACTGTGTGTATTCTGTGATGCTGATGTATGTGTACCTGTTCCACAGAGCCACTAGTGCATACTCGTGCAGGTCGGGCGTCCCTTTCTTGCTGTCAGTTGCGACTGCAGCCTTGGACATGCGGAGCGGCTTCATGCCGTAGGTGCTGGCGTGGTCAGTGATGTAGTTGTACAGCTGGTGAGCCGTTATCATCCCCGTGGAGATGGAGAAGCTCCCTGATGTGCACAAAGATCAGAGACTCTCACAAAGATAATCACAAGATTTGCTTCTTGTGAAAACATCTTTTATCTCTTCAATGACTCAGAAAGACCTCCTGCTAAGGTGGATACACAAATACATAATGGAAAGGAAAACAAGGATTTAACTCATCTCTTAGGAAATTTACATATTTCTTGCAAAACTTAAAGGTGCTAAATTTGAAATTCAGAGCATTAATATAGCAACTAACTATTGTCTGTGTAAAGATACTGTATAGAGGAGTAATGTCTACCTGAGAAGAGAATGAAGTCACTCCCTCTGTGTGAGTTGTAACCAGAGATTCTCTGTGCTTTGTTTACGTAGCCAGTTGGCAGTGGGTGCATAGCCCCGTTTCGACCGCAGGAACTTTCCCCAGGGACAAGGAACCTTTTGAGGAACTCATTGCATTTCGACTGCAGGGACCAGGGTCTAAATCAAGTCTCTGGGACATTTTACCCCCCAAAAAGGCCCTGGTCGGGGAATAGCATAGACGGTATATAAGAAGTGGAAGTAGTCACCGTGACGTGACCCATTGGTTTGTGGTCTAAACGGTACCATAATTTACTAAATGAACATCATGCTGTATTGAAGAAGACTTGAAACTAGCGATTCAGACCAACTCATGTGTACAATGTTTACTGAGGTAATAAATCAAGTGAGAAGTAGGCTCATTTTCTTATAGACTTCTATACAACAGACTTCTTTTTGCAACCAGAGGAGTCGCCCCCTGCTGGCTGTTAGAAAGAATGCAAGTTTAAGGCACTTCCACATTTGCTTAACTTTTCAGACCCGGAGGTTGCCCTCTGGGGGTAGTACTTTCTGAAAGTACAGGAAGTTTCGTTGTGGAGTTTACAGGGATGACCGTCGCTGATTGGTCAAACAAACACAGCGGGGATGCTTCAACGGCTTCAACTCGTGCACCGCTTCATTCATAAACAAGGAAGTACTCTAGTAATTTTATTTAGTACCATTTTAGGACGAGGGGAGATCATTTCTCTTTGTTTGAAAAAGTAAAAGTAAAGTTAGGCTCATTTTAAAAAAGACAGAGAAAAAGAGAGAGAGATCGTGCGAGTGAGCTGAGATGGCGAGCGATAGAATACAGCGCGGCGGTGCTGTGAATGAGAAAAAAAAGAGTTATTTTCTGATTGTTTCACAGCGTTAATGTTCTAAAGCACAAATAAATAACCATCAACCACTCAACATGATTTACTGTCGAGACATTTTCCTCTGCTGCATTTCATTCATTACATCCAACGTGCATCAGTAAATATCGTTGCAGTGAGACAAAACGTATTTTTCTTTCCAACATGTTTTTTAGATGAAACGGGCGGACACACTGAACTACAGGCTGCAGAGTGTTTTTACCTCTGTGAGCAGCCCTCGTCACGTCATGTTGCTTTTCCATATGGCAGCGGACTAATTTGCCTAATCTTCACGGGTCTTTAGACCGCGGTGGAAATGAAAACAACAGTGGGCTGAAGGAACCTTTTAGTTCCTTGAAAAGTAGTCCCGGGACTAAAATTACCAGGAACTTCTTGGAGGACACAGGGCTAATATGAGTCTCTCAGTTGTGCCCCACTGGCTAGCTAATGGCCGCCACGCTGCACTGCTCTCATACGGCGGTTACCACTGATAAAGCCGTCCCGAACGACGGTGTCGTCGCAAAAGCGCAGCGCCCACCATCCGGTTCCTTCCCAGGTTAACACAGTTAGCTCTGTCAGCATTGTTGCTGTTGTTCGTGCTGTTAGCACTGTTAGCTGCTAGCCACCGGCTCAGCCGTCGCCATGTTGAGAGCTGTGTGGAGACAATCCCTCAATCACAGATATGCTCTGAATTTGGAATTTAGCACCTTTAAGCCTAAACCAAGACAGCAGCATTAGCTAACTCTCTACTCTTTATCCACTGTGAGTTAATCCCGATACTCTGATCGTAGTCATTTGCTTGCTCTTTCCAGCTAAATCCTTTAGTGAATCTGCCTGTTTCTGGTGATTCTACATGTCCAGAGCAAATGGGAGTTGCAGGGTTACTTTAAATATTACTTCACACCGAAGTCACCTTGGAAGACGTGGTTGCGACCAAACTTGGGGATGTCTGGGTGATGGGAGATGAAGTCGTCCAGGAAGTCGGTGAGCTGGTAGCCCTGGCGTAGCGTCATGTGGCAGCCAACCAAGTACTGGTGCACCACACGCAGGTGGAAGTCGTAGCTGAAGGAGTGAACGTGCATCAAGTCCCGCACCTTATCACACTCCTCAGTGAAGAGCATGGAGAGCTAAAACAGAGGGGTGGAAACAGTCATTACCAGCATAGAACGACTAGTCACAGGGCTAAAGGAGGAAACAAGTATTTTCTCGATAGCTCCAAACTCAAGTCTGGCCATTTTCATTGCACAGATCACTGGAAAATGAATAGAATCTGGCATAAACCACCACTTTCTCTGAATGGTTATCTGTTTTATCATCCACTCGTGAACCTGCTTTGCATTTGAAGGGGAACACCCTGCCAGCTTTGAATGCTGTGTGCTGTGCACCTTAAGGCCCTGCTGCTCCGTGACTCCCATCGCTTCTTGGTGAGAGCCTTTTGTAAGCAACTTTGATATCAATCAGATTGATAATAGCATCTTATTTAATTAAATCCAACATCAAAAGGGGGCTGACAAAAGCATTAATTGCAAATGTAAATGGCTGCGGTGAGAGGCTGCGGTGTGCAGTTAATCACAGCACAATGAGAGTTTACAGGGAGAGCTGAATGCTACTCCTGCGTTTACTTTCATCTGGACCATTTGCCTGGAACCTTTACAAATAGGCTTTATCAAATCAAAGAGGCAAGAAAAACTGCATAGCTCTCTTTAGCTAGAGAAAACCTTCATCTCTGTGTCAGTGTCTGCAACCTTTCACCACCTTTTCCTGCCTCAACACAGTGATCGCATAAGGGCAGGAGACTTTCACCGTCATCACAGAGGAATGAAAAGATGAATATTAACTTTTCTCTCCCCATAGGTGTTCCCGCAGTCTGGCAGACAAATTAAGTGTGACCTCTTAGCCTGCTATCGATGGAGCCAGGAGGCCACTGGGACTCCAGACATCTCTTAGCTCAGAAGTAGTACATGTTCTGCGTGTGTCCTCTTGACTATCAAGCTAACATTTATTATTTCCTAACCTGCAATCCCAAAAGGTTCATGTTCTAGCTAATTAAACACCCTGTGTAACAAATTGTTAGGTTGAGTTGCGGGTCTGCAGCTCGTCTCCTGTCAGCCTCACTCAGTGGAAGGGAAATTAATGAGTGGCTACATCGATGGGAGAAGCTGTAATCATTCAGGGTCATTCGAGAAGAAGAGAATACACAAAGCACATTGATTGAAAAAAAAAAAAAAGAACAGTCATGATAGGAAAGCTTCAAAATGATGACATCCATGGACATTTCACTTTGAGGTTGTACTCCGGCATTTTCTGTTCTGGAAAAACAGATATAATCAAACATGTATTTTATACAAACACTACGTCATTTTGGTGGAAAATAAGCATTTTATACACAGGTAGCTAGTACATTGATCTGACAAACCATCTCTCCCTCTCTCTCTCTCTTAGATATACATTGTTTAATTTTCTCCATATCTTTTATATGGTAGTAGAGTGATTGTCTTCATGTGTAGAGGACCGTAGCTGTGATTATACTAACACAAAGTTCAAAAGTCCAAATGTAATATTACAGACATTACAAATAATTTGAAATATAACATTTCACAAGAAATGTCCAAAAACTAGGGATGCACCGATTTATCGGCTGAACATCGGTATCCGATATTCAGTATGGTATAGGCTTTTGAAGCAGTTTTTTTTTTTTTTTAAAGAATATTTTTCATGTGAAAGAAGGTTATATGTAAGGGATAATGTACAGCGAGCCGGTAATTGTTGCCCTGAAGGGGATTCTTTCACAATAATGATCTGCTGGCTGTACATTATCCAGCTTATTACACGGCTACTTACTGAAGAAATCAATATTTTGACACAAAACGGTCCGTCAGAGTCCGACATCAGAGCTGCGCCCATAGCAACGGTCTGCTATACATAGCAACGGTCTGCTATACATAGCAACGGTCTGCTATACATAGCAACGGTCTGTAATACAGAAATTACAGACTGCAGAACGCTGTGATTGACCAATCAGAATCGAGTATTCAACACAGCCGTGTAATAATAAAGGTTGTTTCATAAATTTGTATGACTGACTTTGTGCTCATTCAAAGACAGTGTAATAAAATGCTGAATAACTTTAAAACAGCTCAGTTATTTTTATCCCTGGCACAAAAGTGGAAGAAATAACAGCAAAAACAAAAATAAACGAAATGAACAAAAAACATCGGTAACGGCCAAATTGTTACTTTAAACAACAGTATCGATATCGGCCCAGAATTTTGCAATCGATGCATCCCTACCAAAAACCACATATGCCTACATGTGATTTGGTTTGGGTGTCTATGTTTCACCTCGTCTGATCCATTGCTTTTTCATATGATTATATTTTGTAGTTTTTTGAGTACAGAATTTCAAATATTAGGTCAGACATTAGATGCCTGTTTCCATCTTGATAAACGAATGGTGGACTGTGAAAAGATAAGAGACAACAATTCGTCCACCTCTTTAGTTTTCTCTAAACATACTGTAAATAAATCAAACCTTTTGGCCTATATGTGAATTCATCACATGTGAAATGTTGTTGTACATGGGTATGTAAGTCTAAAAACTGGACTCAGCCTACAAACTACCCCCCGTATATAGGTTTTTAATTAGCCTATAGAATGTAGCTCCCCCAACAATGCTACAGTCCTCAAATTCCTTCTTTTTAGCAGATTCAATCACTGACTATGTTTACATGCACATTAATATTCTACTATTATTCCGAATATGACAATATTCTGAATTTGATACGGGTCATGTAAACAGCATATTCCGTTTGGAAATTCCGAATTAGGCCTTATTCGAAATGGAGCATTTTCCGACATGTATACAGCACATTCAGAATATGCGTCTTGCCTGTTTACAGCCAGCTGTTGTACACAAATTAACTAGCCGACAGTTTGCAGAGATGCATGCCTAAAAACAAAAGCCCATATTTCTGGTCGGAAGGAGAAACACAACTACTTTTAAACATTATGAAAGACTTGGATATCAGCAGGTTTTTGGATATGCGCAAATATCACTCCACTAGAAGGTGGTTGAAGGAATGAAAGAGGGAGGCTGTGTTTGCATAGTCGAAAAAGTCCGGAGTATGCACGGCTGCATGTAAACGGGAATATTAGTGGAATATTCATTTTCATTATCCATGTAAACAGTTTAGTAGGAACATTGTCCTTTTCGGAATAAGGGCAAAAAACAGAATATTTTGTGCATGTAAATGTCATCACAGATTTGCACTCCGTCATTTTGCCTAATTTAAGTTTGAACAGAGGTGGCCCTAGGATCGAACCCTGGGGAACTCCACATCATTTTGGTTCTCTCAAATATGTAGTCATTGACACACATCAATCTCTATCATTTCACTAAGATTTGAACCAATTCAGTGCCAGGAAATCCAAACAACTTTTACAGTCTGTCGAAACGATCATCTATAGCGAGCAGCAGTAGCAGCAGTTTTCAGCCCCATGGTATTCAATGATTGACCCTTTAAACCCAAAGGCATACTAGAACTGATAGTGGAAGTAGGCCTGGAAGAAAATCCTAGCTCCAGTCAACCACCTGGAAACCAAAGATGCAAGAGGAAATATAGTAAGATTATCAGAGAAAGGGCAGAGGGGGCAACAGTGGTTGAATGGACACTTAGAAAAACACAAGCTGAGACACCCACGACACCCAAACCAGCAAGCAGGGAGACAGACAGCCTGTTGAAAGTTGAGAAGGAAAAGGAAATCACAGGGGAGCTTGACTCAGGCCTGAACCTCAAAAAAAAGAAAAGATATTTTAATACCTGACCTTTGTCCAAGTAAAACCAATCTTCATACAGCTGACCCTGGTACTTGCTTTACAGTCTGGCTGTTGAAGCAACTGTAGCTCCCACAAGTATGAAAGAACACTTCATTGAAACCCATTCATTCCCGAAGAGACAAAAACACAGACATGTAGATTTGGAAAGGAAGAGACCAGGACTGATGGCAGCAAGCAGAGCGGCGGGGAGGGGTGAAGCCTGATTGTAGTGAGACACCCCTCCCTTGAGAATGGCTGGGACATACCGCACAGTCAGATACTGGGGTGGCATCTGGAAACGGCTTGCAACGAGGTTTGGTGAGGAGGCTGCCCTGATGGAGAAATGACATGAGGTGGGACTAGGCAGACACACAGACACACAGATAGGTGGATGGAAAGGAAGACTGAAGAGATACTACAATAAACCTTTTCCATACTACCAAAATGCAATGAGACACACATTACATACACACATTAGAGTGACTGGTGCCCAGAGGTCAATACATAGGCTGTTGTAGATTGAACCATTTCACTAAGCTTTTCAACTAGTCGAGAAGTCGACTACTAAAACCGCTGGTCAGCGCTAGTCAATGTGTAAAACACAAATGCCTGTATATACAGGATTTACATACATTCTGCCACATTCATTGTTCACATTGTACATTCAAGTTGTGGTGCCATGGCAATCCCCTATGCACAATACTACCTTATTTATTATTATTTACCAGTGCATTGTCACAGCAGAAGCCCAGTAGATAGAAAAAGTCCCTCCCCTTCTGGTGGACCTGGGAACTTATTTTGAAAAAAACTGCAAGAGACAAATATTTTTTTGATCGTGTTTGAATTGTGCCATTAATCACACATATAATGTTTGTCAATTTATAAGATCATTTTGCAAGTTAAGAAAGTCGCAGTTTGTTGTAAAACTGTTGCTGTCGCTGGATAAAACACATCAGGTATGATAACGTTACATTTGTGCGTGGAACATGGCTACGTTAGCTAGCTAGCTGGTGTTGGTGACGTATATTATGCAAGACGAGAGATGTCGTTCACTGAGCTTCCTTGACTTGCAAAATTATTTTTTAAATTGACAAACGTATATGTGTAATTAATGCCACAATTCAAATAGGATCAAAACATTATTTGTCTTTCTTTCCAAAATAAGGTCCCATGGGAGAAGGGGGAGGGACTTTGCCGCTCAGTTGCTTTCTTTAAGCTAAAGATAAAGCTACTGTTGATACTAACACAATACGTCCTGTGTGTATTTCATTATACAGTAAATGCCTGTTTAATGTGAAGGCAGTGGCAGGCTTTTATTTTGAAACAACCATATACTGTATATGTTACACAGGTAAACTAACAAATGCTTGACTCATTCATCTGTAAAGTTTATCATAAAATAAGATTTTGAAATTTCAACACTTGTTGCTGGGAAAACTGTTTGGAACACTGCATTCATTCTGTGTGATTATCAATAAGATTGTACTGTACAAATGAAAACATGAACCTAAAGCCTTTCTTGGTCTGGTATGACCAGTAGCTTATTGTGGTTAATATTAGCTAATATTAGCAAAATAAGTATTGCTGTGTAAGTTTGCTGACTTTATGACTCTTCTATACTTGTGCTACTATGTTTCAGCATTTACCATTATTCCAGAATAGGATTTTCCCCGGCAGACATTCTAACTTGTCATAGTAAGAAAAGCAGAGGTGCCACTAATAACATTAACACTGGCTCTGTTGTATTCAAATGTCCCTGTAAGCTATGACAGTGTGACAGTGAGCCAGCATGAACAAGAGCAGGACCCTGAAACTGAAGCAGCTAAATGGATTTCAGCCATCATTCGTTACACGCCTGTTCCTTCTCTAAGGTGACGAGTCAAAATGTGTTCTGTGAGAAAGGCCACTTCAATGTGATTTCAGCCTAGTGTTTTACTGACACTTCTATTACCTCCGCCAAGGCCGAAGGCCTAGGAAGGAGGTTATGTTTTCACCGGCGTTGGTTTGTTTGTTGGTTGGTTTGTTCGTTTGTTTGTTTGTCCGTTAGCAGGATTACTCCAAAAGTCTGCAATGGATTTGAATGAAAGTTTTTGGAGGGATGGGGTGTGGCACAATGAACAATCCATTAGATTTTGGTGGCGATCCGGATCATGATCCGGTTTCAGTAATATTTTATGGATTCCAATCAGCCTGAGCATTAAAACAACAGGGTATAACACATGCGCAGTGTAACTGATGACACGTTCATGACGCGTCACTCTGCCTCTTTCCTTCTGCTAGCAGAGAGAGAGACAGAGAGAGAGCGGGGGGTGGAGAGAAGGGCGGGGACACCTGTAGATTCGGCGTTTTTGTCACATTAAACTCGGTGAAATTACAGTTGAGTTGGACCAAAGCACACTTGGTGATTGTTGGAAAGAGTAACGACGACGGTTTAGGTGAGTTTTATTTTGTTTCTGTCCAGTTTGAATGAAGTGTTTTACGATGCTCCGCTACGTACAGCTGATCTCATCATAAACAAGAATACACGTGGATGATGGCGCAAGCTGAACGGAGAGGGGGGCGGAGGTCTGCGCTCTCCGAGTGCCATTCTAGTTTATGCTGTCACTTTAATATCTATTATCTATTAATTGGTTAGTATTAGTTAATTAGTCAACTGGTCCATATTGTTTCATATGGCACACAAGAGCCTTTGTAGCCTGTGGACTGTGGGTCAGTAAGCAAAGCAACAATGTCCTTATTAGAGTGATTGAGGATTACTGGCACAACACCCACTACAACATGTGGACAACAAATAAACACTGCAATTATAAATCCTTCTCTATATAGACAATTCAATTTATAATAATAATAATAGTAATAATAATTATTATTATTACAATTAATTTTGCACATTGTTAATTTGGCCCCAGTTTAATCAATTTCAAGCGTTTTTCAGACTATTTCAGGACATCCTCAGGACACACACTAGCTGTAATAAATGCATCCTTTCTTCCATTCTCACCCCTTAAAACCCTTTTGCGCCCCCTCCCGCTGTGCATAAAGCCATCGTCTCCTTTCTGACAGTCAACCTCTTTCATCACTTTGTAGACATTTTGACAACACCAGAGGGAAACAAATGCCATGACATCTTAGACATCTTTCAAAACATCCTTCTCTGACTTTGTCACATCAGTGCACTTGTCCCAAAATCTGAAAATGGATCAGTCACAAGTGGGAGAGAATGGAATCCGTTTGTGATGTTCACCTAATATTGAACCAGGGTTTAAGCAGGAAATTAAGCTGTGGTGTGTTGGCAGATGGGATTAGAGTTACATCTGAAAAAAAATGCTAAAACACAAATGTGAGAAATTGCACCTTAAAATCTCTTCAGCTTGTGTTAACCACAGACCTTATTTCAGGCATCTAACCAAAAACCCATTGAAAAAAACCCTTTGACTTTGAGACAAGAGAACCAGAAGTGCTAAAATGCCCTAACTCATTTCCCGGGTTTTAGGACTAATTTCTGCACCACTATATTCGGCCCGCCTCAGCTCCATCCACGCTGCACCTCTTTGCCCATTTTTGGATTAGCTGGAGACGTCACTGCCAAGATGGCGACGGCGGGAGCTGCCCACTTTGAGCTTAATTTTTGCTCTCCAGAAACCTATGGGTGACGTCACGGAGACTACGACCATATTTTATACACTCTATGGTTCTGTCTTAAAACTAGTGCAGCAGTTAAACTGGAGCAGAGGAGGGTTAAATAAAAGTGGATGGTGCAACTCAGCTAATAAGCTACAATAACTCTCCAACTCTCTATTCCCTCAAAGGTCATTGTTGATGTTCATTTAAAGTCTGTGTAAAGCAAAAATAAATATGCATTCTGGGTTTGTCACACCACAGAAAAATGTGTTACTAACCACCCAGCCAAATTTGAATGATTAAGAAAATCGCCAAGTATATAAAATTAGCTTTCAAAATCATGGAAAAATCCTCAGTATTCTCTGCTCTGAGACGCTGGGGGCGTGTCGCTGAAGGTGCTGAAACCTCTCATAATACATCCATGGCTGAAACCACACCCACAAGCGGGGAAGGTGCAGCCTGTCAGGATTCCTCAGTAGCGGTGAGCGAAGAGCCCAGCGCCGAATCGCCGTCCGACGGGCGGAGTGGGGAAATGTGGTGTACGGAAGACTGCTTGCCCGGTGTCGCTCGGGGGCCTGAGTCCTTCTGATCGAGGCTCAGCCCGTGGACGGTGTGAGGCCGGTAACGGCCCCCGTAGCGCAGTCTGCCCGGGGGATTCAACTTTACGGGTTAGGGACTGCCGCTCGGTGTGGGAGGATCCCCTCGCGGGACCTCTCCCCGGCGCTGGTGGCGTTCGGTCGGCTTGGAAAGGCTCGGGGCGAGGGTGGCTTTGCGACCGTGAACTTTACAGCGCCCCCCCGCCCGGACCTCGCTTTCCGGGGCCGTGGACAAAGTGCTTGCTTTTGTGGTCCTGGTAGTCCAAAAGACGTTCGTGGCCCTGGTACTCCATACTCTGATACTTTGTCATTATCTTATCTCATTTTGAAAGACTATTCATTTTGCAATTTTAAAAGTTTTACAGAAAAAGAATAAATATACATAGGAAATGGGATGGATTACAATCATAAAAATACAATACAATACAAAAATAATCATGAAAATATCAACGCCCAACGTGGGGCTCGGACTCATAACCCTGGATGTATGATTCTCATGCTCTACTGACTGAGCCAGCCGAGATAACCTTTGATAATTGTCTGGGTTTCTGTTTTAGGTTTCTAAAAGGTTCAGGTTTGTGAAGACGGGTGGAGTTATGTTAAGGATGACTCCACTGCGTCATCGAGCCATGATTTCAGCCCCGCCTAAAAAATCCTGAACACAAAACTGGCGAAAAACAGTTTAACGGTCTAACTCCACAATCCAGTAATACAATGCTCACAGCCTTTTCCCATGTTTTCAGTAATAATTTTCCAACATTTATAATTTGTTTAGAAACAAATCTCTGAATTTCTTTCACATGGTCTTTAATAAATTATGGTCCTATTTAGAGTCAAATAGAGCATTAAGCAGGGTATGCTTTAGGGCGTGACTACCTTGTGATTGACAGGTCGCTACCACGGCGATGGCCGGTCTGGGAGTTGTCCGTGTTTTCGTCATAGAACTTTAACCCTTTCATAGTTTGTTTTCTGTTCATTAAAGTTAATTATAACCTTTTTGGTCGCCTATAAATGTCTCATTCAGCTAACGGTTGAACTTAGCTCCACCCTCTTGTGACTTCTGGTTGCAAAAGACCAAGATGGCGACGGCCAAAAACCAAGATGGTGACAGCAAAAAATGCTGAACTCAAGGCTTCAAAACCATAGTCAACAAAGCAATGGGGGACGTCATGGTGACTACGTCCACTTCTTATATAGTAGCCCCTTTCACACATGTGTGATTTTAGATATCACGCCGGCATCGCAGGAGCAAAAGGGGTGTGACGTTAAACACAACAGCGTCTAGTGTGTGTGTGTGTGTGTTTGTGTGTGTGTGTGTATGTGTGCGTGCGAGTAGTCCCGCCGTGCCGGCTGTCCCTTTCACACAGATGTCGGCTCGGCTCTGTGACTACCTCCGCTGCCGGCTCAGCGGTGGAACAAGTCTGCCCCCCCATTCCGTCTCTGTACCTTTCATACAGAACAGCAAGGCGGAATAACGGCGCAACAATCCCGCCTTGAACAGGCTGTGTGAAAGGGGCTCCAGTCTATGTTTGTTACTGGCTAGTGGCAATTGTCAAGAAAAAGTTGGAAATGTTGAACTCGATGTGAAATACTTGCGCACAAAGATTTTACAACTACAAGTGAATTCCATTGAAATTAATTGATTTCGTTACAGCTTTGAGTTGTTTAAAATGCTGGTGTGACCGGCCTTTATGGTGAAAAAAAATCAGCCAAATATACACAGACACTGGTTAACCCTAAATAGCCTAATGACTGTCACTCAGAGGAGACGCCCAGGTGAGAGCAGTGTTCCTCCCTGCGACAAAACACTGCCAAACTGTCTGAAAAACCCAGCAAAACAGGAAGTAAAGATAATATAATTTCCAGAAAGAAACAACATGCAAGCAAATTAATAGCAACTGATGCCATTTCTAAGAGCTGATGGTAAGACCACCGATATAATTAACCCCACCGATATAATTAACCCATTCAACACCTATTCATTTTACAAATGCACAATGTGGAGCTTCCTGTATACCTTTAATATACTTCACTTCACCTTCTAAGGCAGCTTTGCATGTTTGTCTGTTGTACAATAACTCTCTTTCTTTCTTGCAGCAATACATCTATGGGAATTCACGGCATGAAACAGCGCGGATTGGAGAACCCAATGAAGTCTAAAAAGTGACATAGTGTGAATAACACCCTGTAAGTGAAAGTACTGAAGCAAAGTTATTTCCTTTCCAGATGAAGGATCACTCTTGGAGAGCATCAAGATTTCATCTTCACAGGCGGCTGAACCGAAAACAAAAAAAGTGTCACAATTGAATGGAAACCGAGGTCCAAAAACAAATGTTTGTTAAATATATATTTGGAGCTCAAGGAAATACTACAAATATACAATATATATGCTTCCAAATGAATGCATATTATATTTAACTCACAATTCCTGGATCTGGATTTATTGTCATTCCCGCATTATTTAAAAAAAAATAACATATCATAGTCAAAATAATAGTAACAATAGTAACAGCCTCATGGCGTACATAAAGGAGTGGACATAGTTGTGCTGTAAAGCAGTGTTCTTTTGTGCTGTGAGGCAAAACAGCAAATCCACTGCCAAACTGAATATGGTGTTATACGAAGTGAAATACAATGCAAAGGCCGGCGGATGCTGCCAGGATTCTAACAGCTCTGCTGCCATTATGAGACTGTGAGACTGTACTCCCCTGAAAAACGTAGCATCAGTCGTTTGTTCAAACACCATATGTTTATGTTCTCTTTTAGCAGGCGCTGACCGTCGCTCTCGCCAGTTAAAATGACAAACGTCATTGGCGGTAGGTCATAAGAGCTGACGCTAATTAACATTAATTCCGTGAGTAACTTGATGGCAGGCCAAAATGAGACTCTGTTGGCTGTTGTCGGCTTCGTTTGCGCTCTGCCAAAAATATTTGAATCCATAAGATTTGGTGCATGATTGAAATACTGTAGGGCCCCAAAAGTGGTGAAATAGTCCCCAACAAATGCACTGTTTATTATGGAGAGCCAGAGACAGGGAAGAGAAGTGAGAAAGTACTGAGAGACAAACTAACTTGATTTCAGTCTTTTCATGGCATTTGTTAACAATAACAAAAATATATGCAGCTTTGTTTCTATTAGCAAAAACCTCCAGTATGGATGAACAGAGAAAGCAAAGAGTACCAACTTCATCAAACAGTTAACCAGGAACGAGAGACCACACACTATTAACTATACTGTAATCTCAGCAAAGACCATCTGGCATCAAAAATATAGACAGAAAGAAATCCCACAGCAATGATATCATAGCAACAAAATAAAACAAAACTAGAGCAATGACCACATAGCAGCACACTTCTTCTCAATCATTCTTGCACCATGGACCCACAAGTAAGAACACGCCCATGACTGACATTAGTTTAGGTGTCTTTTAGTGTCAAACTGTAGAAACATCTACTCTTTACATGAGTAGATCAAAGTGAGTTACATAAGTGGGGAATGTCATTAGTCGTTAGTCGTTGCAATAATTTCTATCAAATAAATACAGTGAAATTAAAATAATGTTGCAGGGAAGCCCCACAAATCCCTAAAAAGACCTCCGGAATATCCAAACCTTCAGTCTACTGACCCCTGGGACCTCCTCCAAGGCCCGGAAGCCAACAAATTCTCACTCCCAACTTGTCAAATACCGCTGCTTGGTCAGTGCCCCTCAGCATCAGAGACCGACGCACGGGGTACCCCTCTTGCGCTACTTTTGGACGTGTCAGGGACGGCATATCAATATGGGCTCGTTACATGCATAGTGTCCTTTCAAAATAAACTTCCGCTTTCACAGGAAGTTAGGTTTAGGCAACACAACCACTTAGTTAGTGTTAGGAAACGGTGGTTGACGTTAACTTCACTGACTAGTGACTCAAGTGACTGAAGATACTAACGACTCACGTGACTCACAGGACTCACGATAATGATGAGTCACATGACTAACGACTGACGTGACAAAATAAGTCAACGTTACTTTTAGTTTCGCACGGGACATGAACAGCGGTCTCCTGGTTTAAAGTCTTGTGTTTGTGTGACCCATCCACCACCCGTCCCTCCCGCCCTGAACGGATTCTCACGCTATTAATATGACGTCACTTGCTCCGACCGTCAAATAACACCGCAGGTGGGTTTACATTGGAGTTAGTTGAAAGCCCGGTTCGTCACATACTGTTGCTAAAGGGTGCCTCCGTACGTCGGTTTCCAATGCCGATGCGGCATTGACCAAACAGTGGTATTTGATGAGTTGGGAGTTAGAACGGGTTGTGGAAGCCCAACCAGTAGCCCTGAAACCTCCTTAAGAATCCCTGGAACCCAATTCAGGACCCTCAGACGTCCCCCAGAAGTCCCTGGATCCTACTGTAAAACCACTGGTATACAAGGGGATCAGTGTACCTGCCCTCTCACAAGTGAAACTGAGACAATTAAATCCTTCTGTATTCCATTTTCTGTTACTCTTGCTCTCTTTTTCATGCTTTCAATCCAACAAAACCCCACAGAAGAAAAGGCACCGCTCAGTGTTGTGTGTTCACATAGCAGTGCAGATTTCTGTCAATCATTTACCTGGGAGTTGACTGTCTGGCCCATGGGAATGCGGGAACACTCCAGTGCATACTGCTTCACACAGAAGTAACACCCCTGGAAGAAGGAGAAGGCATATGGAGAACACGTGATTATTTCATGAAAACAATATTATTAATGTGTGGCTGACGAGTTGATGAAGCCATCCATTGGGGGGGGGGGGGATGGGTCATGGAATACTGGGAGTAGAATAAGTTTACTTTACTGTTCATCAGAGAAGCTACAGGTAACAGAGAGACAGGATGATATTTTAAGACCTTTGAAATGGCCTTCACTGGGAATTCAGACTTAGCCATGCAAGTCCATCTACACAAGCACAGCATTATGTCTCAGTGGGTTTATTTCCCACTGAACCTAGAGTAGCGAAAAAACAAAACAAAAACCCAGACACCAGGAAACTAATGGTGTTGTTTGCCTGGAAATAATATGGCTGGAAAACCAGACAATGCATACAGGGTCAAACTTACTGTACTGTGACAACACAGAAATGTAATCACACATTACTCCTGGTCCCATTAATATCTTCTGGTGAAAGTAAACATTTTACCTCATTGCACTTTTGTCTCAGCTCAAGAAACCAGTATTACAGTGTGTCCTCTACGGCTCTGCAGGAGCTTTGTCAAGTCTGAGAAAACTAAATTAGTGGTTATCTCAGCTAGGGCTGGGAAACTACAAATTGTTAACAGGAAGTCTGCACAAGTCTGATAAAAGATGTTATCAAGTTGCAGTATGGGATGTGTAGGAGGTAGTGTTTTTGGAGCTTGACCTATGCTAGGTACTAACAGACAGGATATCACAATCTCTCCTGCTTCAGTTTAGCTGATTCATTCCTAGAGCCACGCTGCTAGCAGCTCTAGGAATGGCAACGTCAGTCAGGCAGTCGGTTCACCACTTTAGTCCGGAGTGACGTATCAACAACTATTGGATAGAACGCCATGACATTTTGTAGACATTCATGGTCCCCAGATGATGAATCCTAATGACTTTAGGGACCCTCTGACTTTTCTCCGAGCGCCATCATCAGGTCAATATTTTAATATGCCCAACAATATGGTTAATGATCAAATAACTGCAAAACGTATGACATCTCCATCAGCCTCAGCTGAACATTAGCACTGTTAACACACTAAACTAATTGTGTTCACACCAAACGCAAATCCTGAAAAGACCTTTGGAACATCCAAAGTTTCCATCTTACTGACCCCTGGGACCTCCTCCAAGACCCCGGAAGCCCAACCAGTAGCCCTGGAACCTTCTTCAGAACCCCTGGAACCCAATTCTAATGACTTTGGGGATCCTCTGACTTGTTATCTAGCGCCATCATCAGGTCAATATTTTAATATGTCCAACACTAGGGTTAATGATCAAATACCTGCAAAACTTATGACATCCCCTTCAGCCTCAGCTGAACATTAGCATGCTAACACACTAAACTAATTGTGTTCACACCAAACGCAAAGCGAGTTTTTCGCACTGCGTTTACATACAAAGTCAATGCAAAGACCAGAATAATTCACGCCGGGCTACCCGAATGACGTAAAGTCAATAACACGAACTCCCAAAATGCGTTGCATTCGCGCGAGTTAAACTTTTTTAACTCAAGTGACAAATTTGCAAGACGCTGTGTCACAAAATCCTATCAGCGTTGACATTCTCCTGTCGTCACTGACGTCCTGACGTTGTTGAGTGAGAGATAGAGGAAACAATGATTGTAGCCGTCTGTGGGCACCCAGAGCTCTAGTACCTTATATTTGTACCTTGACCGGATAAAAATCTATGTGTATAAACAATAACGTCGCTGCCATATTTATGTCTAATTTAGATGATGTTATATATATAGTGTTGATGGAGCAGGTACAATTTAAGCACAGCATAGCCCTGATCGATCCAAACTCATTCAGAAAACAAGCATTTTAAAAGTTGTTTGCTTGTCGTCTTGAGGACAGACCAGACAAAGCATGAATTTATAATTTTTACAAATCGGCATCATGATGTAGTTATTCCGGCCTCCTTTTGGCTTCGCGTTTGGTGTGAGCATGCTTGCAAGGTTTGAAAATGCCCAAAAATAATATATATATATATATATATATATATATATAAAAAAAAAAAAAAAGTAACATTTCATTCAGTTTTAAAACATGTTAGAACGTGTTGCTCTTAAGTTTCACTCTAATTTTTACAATGTAGTAGGTGTAGGAGGCCCTTATTGACCCACATCTATGATGATTATAGCAACTGATAAGGCCTATTTAATCGCCTGATAACAGTAGAATTGGGTGATTAGTTACGATCACATAGTGCAATACTTGTAACCATTTTTTTTAAACTCAACCATTTTGAAAGGATGAAGGCTGTGAAAGTTGATTTTCATACTGCATTGTCATAAACTGACTGACACCAATGGCCGTCATGGGGAAGTCATTGTAAAGTTGTTGGAATTATATTTAAAAATACATGAATTGTATCAAATGTGCTAAAATATTAAAATGGACCTAGAGATTTATACCTTTGTGATGTTAGCAAATATGTTAGTGAGCATAGTTCACAATCCGAACCTCACCTGAAAAGCCAGTTCCATCAACACGATCCCCCCTGGCAGCGCCCTCTGGAGGTGGTATGCGGTGGTGCCAGATGCTATAGTCTGCAAAGTTCATTCACAAAACAATCTTACCATTACAGTTCGTCTAATATACTATAGGTGTTGGAAGGCAGATACAGCTGGGTTCTAAGCCATGTTGCTGATATTTTGTGCGGTTATTTTATTTCTTTTCTCATACCAGCCGTGCTGCAACACCTCTTTTCATCATCTGTCTGAAACACTCTGTTTGAGCTCCTGCCCCCAATTCACCACCGGGTTTCGGGGGGCATCCCTATTTGTGAGTTGTTGAAGTCGTGTGCTTCAAAGAAAAGGGAACCAGGTTCTTTTATGTCACATTTTCATTATTAAGCTGATGTATCTTAATTAATCAAAATATAAGGTGACTAAAAATGGCAATGGTATTTTCAGTTTTGGCAACCAAACGCTGGTGCCTAGTTGCCAGCCTGGCAACTACGTTTAAAAGTTAGTGTTGAGCTCTGGACCTCTAATCCGAGCCACCTCTCACTGATGTTAGCAGCAATGAAAAGGTTACCACTACCTGACTAAAAAATCACCATGTTTCCTGAACGCCCAGCAGCTAGTTGAGCACTGCAGTCTTTTTTCATTAATGCAACACCACACACATTGTATCACTATCAATATCGTCTTCAGAAGCATAAAATCCAGTTTACTGGGAAAATATATGAAAATGTATACAGTGAACAGCAATGTGTCAGAGCCAGTGCCTCATTTACAAACACAGGTATGCTTTATGATCGTCATATCTGGTATTTGGTGTTAGATATTCCCGCTGCAGACTGGGTACAGGTTGGTGTTTTAGATTGCATGTAGTAACAGCGTTTAACTTAACTGCTACTACTATTACTACTAATTCCAGGTTCTGAAAATATATATTCAGAAATTGATTTTAAGGTTTCAAGAAGGGAATCAATGAAAATGGTGAAAAAGGAACGAAGAGAAGAACTGTTTTTGGCAATATGGACTCAGATTTAATGAGACATTTCATATTCATAGGGGTCATTGTTACAATAGCAGCCTGGCTCAATCCCTAAGTGTGTGTGTGTGTGTGTGTGTGTGTGTGTGTGTGTGTGTGTGTGTGTGTGTGTGGAGAATAAGATTTCTGCATCTCTGAGGTGAACACTAACCTTAGGGCTGTCCTCGCTCTTCTGCTTTACATAAGAAAAAGACATCCTCCCTTCCGATGACATAGAGCTCAGCATGGAAGCGCGAGCCCGGGCGATGCTGTAAGAGATGGGGGTGGGGTGGGGGGGGTGCAGGACAGGGGTCACTTAGGGTCTGGTTAAATAAGAGAAGTCTGGGCCCAAGGGATAACGGACCACCAACAGCATGTAGCAAACCCGTAAGATATAATTCAGAGAGAGTCACACAGTCTGAGCCTAGAAAGTGACAGGCAGGCAGGACAGGCATCTGCCCTGCATCCGCTCTGGTTACATCAGCCATGGGGCAGCAGTGCTGGGAGGTCAGAGGTCAGACAAGGATCAAAACACATATGATGACTAATGGATGAATGCTGCTCACTATGGAGGAAGAGCGGAGACTAGGAGGATGGTAGAGAGGCAGAGATGGAGTGATTCATTTTTAAGTTTCACACAAAAAACGAGCAGAAATATGAGGAAGAACACCTTGTGACACCGCGTAACACATACCATCCATTTACCAATGGAATGGTCAAGAAGTTCATATATTTCAAACAGCAAACCAAAAGCTTGGGCTGGTGTTTGAAAAACAGTGTACTACTAGAAAATGAATTAAATTCCATCTACTTTATCTACTGCAATCAGGATTTGATGTGCATGGTGTGTCCTGCTTTACGGTGTATTGCAGGAGGGTTTCACATGCCTTCAAGCCTACTTTGATCAAGGGGAAAGCCTCAAATATCATGCCAAAAACAGAAACAAAACACTGGCAAAGAGAAATAATGCTCACAAGACATTCAACAAGCAAAAAAAAAAACAATTTTGCAGAAACAGACCTGCGAGCTGGAGACTGAGGTCGGACCTGGACGAGAATGAAGCCCATGCTCTGCAAGTACTGGACGTACTGCTGGAGGAAGGTGCTAGAAATCTCAAGCAGCCAGGGTTCTTCCTTCAGCCGGCTGGGCAGCATGTCAGCTGAGTCAGTGCTGTAGCTTCGGTCCCGACCTGATGCTGTGGAGTCGCTGGAGCGATGGCGTTTCTGACACACAGAACAGTGGACATCACTTAAACACAAAAGACTCTTTCAAGTATGCAGACCTGATTTTGTGTACCATTGTGTAGATTAAAGGTACTGTGAGGAACTTCTGACTGGTTATGAAAAGGTCTCAATGTAAAACTGATTCCTATATATGACCTTCATAAGCAAAAGTGACCATCAGCGAGAAGATTTGCTATTTCTGTATAGTTATTCTTAATGCTTGTCGTCGGTGCCACCGGTTCCGATTCCGGCGAAATCAGACGAAATCATGCAGGTTCACCAGATACTCCTTCAGCTCAGACTCCAGCAGGGCCTCCGGCAGCGGCCAGCCCACTGTGGACAGACCCAGATCCGACTACGCTGTCGCCTTCGACCGCAGTCGGAGCTCCGGTGGGAGGTGGAGAGCTCTGCACCCGGCAGCAGAAGCTCCTCCTCCGGCCAGGAGCAGAGCTTCGCCTCGCTGCTCTGTCTGTCCCGTTGAGAGCCAACATGACACCATGCTGCTGGAGGCCCAGGCCGTATTGCTGGGCCCGTTGCAGGGAAGGGAGGCATGGGAGAACCAGAACCAGGACTACGTGGGGCAGACTGTCAGACCCTGCTGCAGTAAAATGAGAGCTTTTCTAAAGGGACTCTGGTGCTCGGAAACAATACCGCTTTTGTCCACAGGGACCGCCAAAATCAACACAAAATTAAACTTTCTTGTAGTAGCTTTAAGCAAACAAAATATACCTTAAACTATGGCTAATAACCACTAGGTTACTAGGGATGCACCGATTTATCGGCCGAACATCGTATCGGCCTATCTGCAAATAAGATGACATTCATCGATGGCAGTGGCCGATGTTTATCAGTTGTGTTGCATCAATTTTGCTAAATGTTGTGTTGGTTATTTGCGGTCCATGTTGGACAACAGTAACCAGCTGCTGATTCAAAAAAAAGCCACTGGCTGGACAAAACGGCGGGTGAGTGTAGTTTGTTTACAAATAAAAGTGAAAGAAAAAGTCGGCCGTCTGGGAGTATTACACTGTCTCAGAGAAAGATCAGCGTCAAGAACGTTGTAATGTTCAATAAAAAATTAATCAGTAAAACAACGGCTTACAAGATGTCTTAAAAACAATCACTGCGGTCTGGATGGGAACGGACCTGGTGTGTGAGTAATGTGTCACTAGATGCAGTCAGTCCAACAAGGGGTGATGCAGCACCCAGTGCCTTACAGTGAGAACATCCTCCGTGCCGTTCAGCCCGTGCAGCAGTCCGTCCCCCATACCGGGATCCTGTCCCAGGTGAGTAGAGTGCAGCAGCAAGTCGGGGCCATCTCATCGTAGTCACGCGGCTCCGCCGTGGGCCCGTCCAGCCCGGACAGCTGAGGCAGCGAGGCCCGAGGCTGCACAAGCAGAGCGGAGTTCTGCTGCTACTAGTCCACTAGTAAATCGATCGCGCATGGCGTCGTTCTCTCGGACGGATAAATATATTTAAATGAAAAATGCTAAAATGGGTCACCAAATATAGGCTGCCGTTGATATATGGGCGGCCCGCCCAAGTAAAGTATATGTGTGAGAAACACTGCTTATATTTCTTAGCGCTTTACATTTAGACTGCATTTAATTTATGTTTCACAAAACAAATATTTTTGTTGGGCTATGTACTCTAAGTACTGAAACATTCTTCTCATTGAGTGGGTAATTGTAGGCTATAGCAACTGAAAAGGCTTTTGCATAATGACAATAAAAGATCACTGAATCCTTGACATGGATGGATGGATGAATTCATTAGAATGACCAGGACAAATCAAATTTGTCAGGTACATTTTTACAAAATAACCCCCTACTATTTTTCCAGGGACAATGCACATTGATCAACATCACTGCAAATGTGCCGGTGTTAGCCAAGAGTCTAATTGGTCATATGTTGAATTAGCCATTAAAACAATAATAAATAATATGATCAAAAATCACAAAGGGTGCTGCAACACACAGGAGGCTAAATGCACAGCTCTCTCTTTCAATATAGTTTGTGTTGCTAGTGAATAGTGTTATGTGAGAAGCATGTTAATGCATGCACCTGAGTGAGTGTTGAATCATAAAATCACTATCTATAGACAAGACACAACCTCCTCTTCCTGTCACCTTCCTCTGAGTCAGGCAGCAAACATACCTTCACTGGAGGCTGAATAATCTGTTCCTCCTGGATCTGCTTGCGGAAGATGGGATCAAAGAGTAGAGGGGTGGCACAGTAGTGGACCAGCCTGGACGACTGCTTCAGAGTCTCCAAATCAGCCCCCTGTTGAGACATCCAGGTTATGATGAGATGATGACACTGCAGAGGGTGAACTTTGAGAGAAGTGGGAAGACTAGAACAAGTTTGGACTCAAAAATGATGTCTACAGGACTGTATATCGTAGCTCATTGTAGTCAGACGTAGCAGTTTTCAGGGGCAGATGGATACTAAAGTGTATTAAGTACATGAGGCTTGACATGCATGCAGTCAGATCACATCTAATATTTAATTTAGTTCATCCAGTGGCATGAAAATCCACCTAAAACCAATTGCCAGTGGAGATGGCTGGGGCCCTGTTGGACCCGGGTCAGGCTCTTGGATGTGCTTGAGTTGGAGTGCTCTGCGGTGTCTGTTGAAATATCAAATTCATAAATTTGAAGCCACCGTGTAACCTCTCTTGAGATGTCAGTGTGGAAGAGAGAAACCTTTTTAATTAGCCCCGATATTCCCCACTTTGAAACAAGCCAATACTAAATGATTTCCCCGAGGAATAAACTGATTGTGAATCCTTAAAGCCATAAAGTAGTGAGAGGCACCACTCCCCCAGGTTTTGTCAAGTCCAATTAGCTCCAATATTAGATGATATTAGGCTACTTTCACCGTACAGGAATTTAATATTTAATTCTGACTCACTGGTCAGATCCAATTTGCTGTTAGATTGTTCACATTATGTTTTTTCAATGTGTCCAATATCTGACACCATTTTGACCTTTCTGAACGAACCCATGAGCAACAGTACAATACTACACCAGATGTCAATACCTTTGATGATCATGCATGACTGCACAATTTTAGTTGAGCCTGTACATCATAATCACATATGGTGCTGTCATGTACAGTAACTATAGAGGCTCATACCTGGCTTAACGCATAAAATACATTTTAGTGTTTAACGTTCGAATGATCCTCTGTAAAGTCAGTGGTCAGAACACAGGCTGGGCTTCTTTGGGGTGATATCTGGTTGAGTCCTTTCTCAACCTTGACAAAACATACATTGTTTGAAAGCACACACAAAGCCTTAAGTTTCTGTGTAAACTAGGGTTGTCCAAGTTAACGTGATAATAACGCGTTAACGCAAATTCGTTTTAACGCCACCAATTTCTTTGACGCATTAACGCAAAGAGGTCCCTTGACCTCTGACCTCAAGATATGTGAACGGAAATGGGTTCTATGGGTACCCACGAGTCTCCCCTTTACAGACATACCCACTTTATGATAATCACATGCAGTTTGGGGCAAGTCATAGTCAAGTCAGCACACTGACAGCTGTTGTTGCCTGTTGGGCTGCAGTTTGTCATGTTATGATTTGAGCATATTTTTTATGCTAAATGCAGTACCTGTGAGGATTTCTGGACAATATCTGTCATTGTTTTGTGTTGTTAATTGATTTCCAATAACACATACAGTATATACATACATTTGCATAAAGCAGCATATTTGCCCACTCCCATGTTGATAAAAGTATTAAATACTTGACAAATCTCCCTTTAAGGTACGTTTTGAATAGATAAAAAAAATGCGTGATTAATTTGCGATTAATCGTGATTAACTATGAACAATCACGCAATTAAACGCGATTAAATATTTTAATCGAATCTGATGTCTTGATAGTGAACACCAAAGTGTTTTACTTTCAGAAGAAGAGTTTTCATGAATATTAATCATAAGGGATCAAGAACAATAACATTGTGCGAACAGTTAATTAACAGTACTTTATGGTTTTCTCGCAATGAAGAAACTACAAATTACAATCACTGTCCCTCTGCTGAACACTTCCAGAACTGCTGTCTCCACCTTCCCTCATGAAAAGCGATACAATGAAGTGAAACAACCTCAAATTATAACTCTATCCTAGTCAGAACCACAAATCAGAAAACAAAATGTCAGATATTAATGTGATCTGATCTGTTCACGCTGCCATTAAAAAGAAACATTTACTCTGTATATGAGGGGAATAAAGAACAGATGTTGTCGACTTTTCCCTACGGTGTCAACATATCCTTCAATTATTACAATACTGTATTAAAGGTGCAGTGTGCAGGATTTAGCAGCACCTAGCGTTGAGGTTGCAGATTGTAACCAACTGACACGATGCGAAAATGTGAAAATGCAAATGTCCCTCTCTAGAGCCAGTGTTTGTCCATTCTGGGCTACTGTAGAAACATGGCGGCCGGCTCCATGAAGAGAACCCGCTCCCTATGTAGATATAAACGGCTCATTCTAAGGTAACGAAAACACAACGATTCTTATTTTCAGGTGATTATACACTAAAGAAAACATACTTATTAATATTATATTCCATTTCTGCCAATGGATCCTCCTAAATGCTACACACTGTTCCTTTAAAGGTTCTCTATACGCTATCCAGAGTATTAGTATGGCATCAAACAACTATTGTCTATGTTAAGATAAAGAGGAGTAATGTCTACCTGAGCAGAAAATGAAGTCACTCTCCCTCTGTGTGTTGTAGTAAGAGCTCCTCTGTGCTTTGTTGACATAGCCGGGCAGTGTGTCTTTTAGTGCATGTTCGTGCATGTGAGCGGCTGCCGCTCTGTACTGCACTCATACATCGATTACAGCTGATAATGCCGCCCCCAACTGAAGGCGTCATGGAAGCGTAGCACCCACCCTCCGCTTGATAGACTACTAGGCCACTAGGCAGCTGATTGGACGAACACTTTCACTTTGGGCTGTCTGCTCACAGCTTTCAAACCGTTCAACATGGCGGCTCGTTTGGAAAAAAAATTCTCTTATATTCTGAAAATAGTTCACCGAAATGTTTCTGAAAACTTTTGAGGCGAGAAATAAGCCATGCAGTTGCTGACTCTGCCTTCATTTTAAATTGACAACGGTTGGTTTAAAACTTTGCGGGCTGCCGGCTCAGCTTTCGCCATGTTGAGAGCCGTGTGGAGGCAATAGATATGCTCTGAAGTTAGCACCTTTAAGTTAAAAACATTTTGTTATATCTACATGAGGCTCTCAGAACTATGACGTGGGCTACTTACGGAGATGGGCATGTTGGACTGTGCTGACCTCTGCTGCCAAGTCACAAACAGGTTCTCTATCTTCATCTGTTTCTCCAGTTCTGTCAGCACAAAGACAAAGCCATTACCCCTTCCTGTCCAGTGTGGAGCTTGATGGGCTCATTGGGCAAAAATGATATATTCATTATTATTATTATTAGTAGTAGTAGTAGTAGCAGTATTAACCTCTCCGCTCAGCAGCTTTGATCTCCAAGAGCTGGCCGCCATGTCGGGCCACCACATCCCCCTCCATCAAGGGTCGGATGGTGCACACGTCCCTCAGAGCCTCGTCAAAGGGAAGCAGCTCAGAGGGGAAGTGGAGCGGAGCAAGACTTCGGCCAGAGCTACCCAGCCTGCCCTGCTCTTTACTGGGCAAAGGAGGAACTGCGCTACGCAGCAACGCATCAGGCTCCATGGAGGGGCTCAGGAATGGGTTGGGATCCTGGAAGAGACAGATGGGACATCGATTGAATGGTTTGACAATAAATGCAGAACAAAAAGACAGCAAAGACGGACTAAAGAAGCATCAGAAGCAGAGAGGATTGGTACTTTCAAATAACAATGCTCCCTGTTAGAATGAAAGCTTCATCCACCAAGTCTTATAAGGAATATTTAAGTTAAATTATATCAATGACATCTTCATCCCACTGAAAACTTTAATTATAACTTAAAATTAATGTCTGCATGGTCAGCTTCATCACTCGGACGCTACAGGTCACTGTCATGACCTGTGACATTATATAGAATAGATTCAATGTTGACGGGTATTATTATAATTATTGGATACATCCATTCCCAGAGTGTTGTTGGTGTGCCCTGGTTGCTGTTGAGAGGAACTTTTGGGCCAGTTAGTTCAACGGAGCAGCTCAGGGCCCAGATGCCCCAGTGTGGCAGAGCTGGCTGCACCATGCCTACAGGCTGGAGGCTCTAACTGGGCACTGGTGCTCCCTCTGCTTCTCATCAGGACCATGACAGATGAAGCTCTGTTCAGGCAAATTTTCTGCTGCTCTGACTCTGCCTTCTGTCCGGACTCATTAGTAATGCAGCGATGAAGAGCGGGGCCATCGGAGGGAAATGAAAAGTTTGGTTCTTTCTATTCTTTGAGCTTGTTTTGTAATTGGCCGTAGGGGGAAGGCTAAAAGGGCATTTGGTGTCGTCTTTGCTGTAAAATGCTGCTCTAATAAATCTCTACTGCAGCCTGGTCTACACAACAACGAAGGAACAACACTGAACATGACATTTTTCTGTAGTTTTTAACCTTTCTTAATATAAACTCAACTGCTTTGCAGACTTTGTGTCAATGTCACCATGGCCAGATTGACCTGCTGGGGGGGCCTGGGGACAAATGAGCTGATGGGCCGTATTAACCCATCCAGCCACTCTGTGCATCCTCCATGCTATTCCTACGCTGGAAGAGTAGCTGGCCAAAGGTTTTCTGTGTGGAGATTTGATTAAACACAGATTCATCTAATAAGATTCACTCGTCCCTTTTGCACTTTGCGCTGCTGCACATACATGAACCACAACAGCAGGGGCACTTGGAGATGCTGAAACAGTTTGTGTGCCTAGACCTCCCACTTGATCATTACATCAGTTGATATTGCGCACGTTACCAAATTATTACCAACCACTTGACACACATTGGGCCTCGTGCAGCAATATTCTCTTAAAATTCTCTTAATATTCTGTTAAGAGAAAAACTAATAGAAGTCAACTCCAGATGCACCAAACGTTCTTAACCATCCAAATCTACTCTTACCCAGGTGTGCCGAATGATGAATCCCACTGGATCAAATATTGGAGGTGTGTCGCCGATTGTTTATTATTAACATAGGTAAAACCCCCTAAACACTATATAAGGCCAGTTATTAGCATAGGTAACATCTCCTAAAAACTATATAAGGCCAGTTATTAGCATAGGTAACTTCTCCTAAACACTATATAAGGCCAGTTATTAGCATAGGTAACTTCTCCTAAACACTATATAAGGCCAGTTATTAGCAAAGGCAACGCCCCCTAAACACTATATAAGGCAAGTTATTAGCATAGGTAACGCCCCCTAAACACTATATAAGGGCAGATATTAGCATAGGTAACATCTCCTAAACACTATATAAGGGCAGATATTAGATTAGGTAACAACTCCTAAACACTATATAAGGGTGGGCGTTGTGCCGGGTGCAAATAGTCTGGCACATGCCCAAGAATTGGAGAGATACCACAGAGTGATTGACTGACTTAATTGATCCCAAATTGGGAAATTCTAGAACAGTTAGCTAAGTCCAAGCCATTAAAAAGCTGAACACATGCAATATCATTCAAGGGTTTTAATGGGATCAACGGACCAAAAAGTATTTCTTTAGCCCACAAATTTAATAATCCAATGATTATAATTACTCTAAAACATAAAATAATCTAAATTTGATTATATAACATTCATGCGTTTTTTTGTGTTCCTCAAATTTAAAACTTATATTTCCTTGTGTTCGACTAACAAGTTTTGGATTGTGAAAACAAGATTTTTTTTTTCTTATTTTGGTAAGATTGCTTTTGACCACTCGTAAAATGTTATCTTACCTAAGAGAAGAGCAACAATAAGAAATCACTGGTGAATCTCAGAAATCAAAGTATACGAACAAAATAAGAACAAATCGTGGATACAAACAAAATAAGAGGAAATGTGTTCGTATATCCTTTCCTGCATGAAGCCCAATGTCCTGGGGTTGTCCAGGCCCACTCTGCCTGGTTGGTAATTCAACTTCGTTTAACACTCTTGTTCAAATTCATAATTTCCGCACATTCAGCATGATATGTGGGCTTTTGTTGTACTGGAAGGAGATCATAGCAGCTCTCTTGCAACGTTTTGGGGCTCAATGCTTGCTTTCCTAATAACACTGTAATTAATTTAATTATTACATTTAATGGGACTAAGTTCAGTTTTTCCATTACAGCTCACAGTCGCTGTAAGTTAAACTGAGCACAAAAAAATGTCTATCTGCAGAAATGGACCTCCTCATACAAATTTGGCAGAACAGAACAACTTTTGATACAACTGCAATGACTCTGACAGTATAACATCATATCATAGATATAATTGATGTGATATTTAAAATGATATAATATCCCAGGTAAGGCAGCAGTATGTCTCTGCCACCTCGTTTTAATGGAGCTCTTAGAAACGATGGCAGCCTATTACTTCTTGAGATGAGGCAAGGAGGGTGAAAAGAGGAGATGTCACGCGTCATCATTGCGTCATATCATTGGGGTACAACACATGCGCAGTAAATTCTGGTCTGCACTCGCCGAAATTGAGCCAATAGCAACGTACGACCGCAGTTACACCACACGTGTCATACCCCATAGCTCAAGAATGGTGTCCCAGCCTCTTTCAATAAGCCTGGAGATGAGGGAAACCTGCAGCCCAAATTGCTGCTTGGCATGGAAGTTAAAGGTGCAGAGTGTTGGATTTGGCGGCATCTAGTGGTACTGAAATTCTCCCGTGTGCCAAGCGTGTAGGAGAAATACAGTGGCTGATGCGAAAATGTAAAAACGCGAGTGACCCAATCTAGAGCCAGTGTTTGGTTTGTCCCTTCTGGGCTACTGTAGAAGCATGGCGGATTCCGTGAAGAGGACCCGCTCCCTATGTAGATATAACCGGCTCATTTTAAGGTAATAAAAACACAATGATTCTTATTTTCAGGTGATTACACATTAAAGAAAACATACTTATTAATATAATATTCCATTTCTGCCGATTAAACCCCCTAAATGCTACACACTGTTCCTTTAACAATGATAGAAAAAACATTGTTAATTTACCTCAACAGCAGTTGTTGAGGGAGGGAAGACTGTTACTCATGAGCTTTCTCCACCCACATTTTCCCAGCCTGTTCCAAGACTGGACGCAGCGACCTTTTAGTCAACCAATTATCAATATATCTTTAGCCTACTGTCACAATCCAAATGTCCCCCCCAAAAAAGTCCCTTATTGCAAAATCTTAAAACGCAAGTGCTCCCATGGTCTTTTACCCTGCGTCAGGCTCTCCAGCTTCTGACCAGTGGCTGTGGAAATGAAAATCAGTGGGCTCGAAGTTGGAAATGGAGTCTTTCTGCACCACTGTCCTCTTACCCACCAGTGGGAACAGTGAGGTTGATATGACAGCTGACTCCTGAGGAGAGCAGGAGTAGGAGTGTGAAGGAAGACGGGTTGTTAAATATGCTTAGCAAACAGTTTTGTCACTGGAAGCACAATTTAAAAACAACTACAGACTCTGAAAACTTCCCAATTCAGACTTCTCTATACCAAAGCTGATCATAAATAATCCAAGAGGATAAATGGAAACTGACAAGGACTAAATTGCATTGAGGTAGTTAAGTGTTTCATTTTGAAAAACAAGGCTGTTTATGTGACAGGGTTTTATTTCCAGGATATGATCAATAGGAAATACAGAGGGGTAAGAATCAAGAAGAATAAAAATGCTTAGTCACATGGCTGAGAAATCTTGTTTTGGTTTGGGCCGCCGAGTCCATCAGTCGCATATTGATCTGCAGCTCCATATTTAATGCAGGAGGTCCAGCAGTTTTGCAGAGATACTCAAAAAGAAAACAAGCCTGAATAAAGCGGCAACAAGCTCCGATGGAGCTGCAGGGGACACGACCATGGGAGAGAAGTTAGCGTTTATACTGAATGTCAACTGGAACACTGGAATTGATTACATTTTAATTCAAACATTCAGTTCAATTTACTAATAACTCACCATCCAGGTTAAGTTAATAGTTTAAATTAGGGCTGTCAATCGATTAAAATATTTAATCGCGATTAATCACATGATTGTCCATGATTAATCGCAAATTAATCACACATTTGTAATCGGTTCAAAATGTACCTTAAAGGTGATTTCCATACATCAGACTTTCCAGTTCCATTCCTATCCATATTTTGAATGTTTTTACAGAGGGGTTTGTCCATATATCGCCTCATATATAGCCTAATTTATAGAATATTTTATTCCTAAAAAGTTGGCAAAAATGGAAATTTTATGGCTGTTGACAGTATTTTCTGATTTATGGATTTATTTTTGATAAGATAATGCCACATTTGCATATTTAAACATAATTTTTCAGAAATCTTGCAATATAAAAAATAATTGTCTTAATGTAAGCAATCAACTGGGGAAGTTTTATGGCGATACCTATTAGTTAAATTTTTACCCTTTTCACCAATCATAGTATAAGTAGAAACAACATGAGTGCAGGTACACTAGATCATTCTGAGTGTAGAAACATGATAAATACCATGAGAAGCACATGTCAAACAGGCTGCTCGTGTACAGGTAGTGACATCATCACTTTCCACTGGGATTCCTCCCCAGGATACAGCAGCTGTGTGAAATGTGCCCCAGGACCTGCTACCTTCTGCAACAGTGTGAATCCAGATGCCGCCCTGACAGGCTGATTCCACCTGAACTAGCAGCCCACTCTCCTCAGCAGCTCCCAACCCTCATCGTATGCAGGCATACTGACTGGCAGTTTGAAACAGGAGGCATTACAGCTGCTTTTTAGTGACACATTTAAAGTGTGTCAGCATGTCTGTAAAAGCAGTCTAACGTGCTGTACGTGAGGTAGAGAATGCTGACGGAGGAAATCTTTATTTCATCCTAAAAGTCCTGTTAAGGTCTGTGTGTCTCATTTTATTTTGACAGAACAAGTAGTAAATGGCTGCCTTGAATTGGAACTTGTAAAAACATTAAAACTTTACTCCTGATCCTGATGTATTCCAGCGCCTCAAAAACTTTAAATTTCTTCCATTCTAAAAACTGGAGCAATTTCCACTACACTTTATTTCAAAGAAAGACGCAGCATTGGAAATGTAGCTGATGTAACGAGAGCTTGGCCAACTTCTTTTTCTGCTGTCAATGCTTCACATTAGGAGCTGTGTCAGTGTCTTTACCTGCTTGGAGTCCATTTCGTGGATGGGTGCATCAGAGAAGCAGTAGTGGTGGAAGAGGCCCATCTTCTGGTTGAGCAGGCAGTGAACGACATGAGCCCTCGCATTCTGCCACTTCACAAGGCGGACCAGCTCACGATTCAGAGAGGCGCCCAGGTCCACAGACCAGTTATAGCTGTACAGCGTCACCTAAAGCAGTGATGGTTACAATATGACATATGACAAGTCAAACACACACATACGATGCTTCCTCTTACCCAAGTTGTGGCATGTAAACACCAGAGCAGTGTAGGCATCACACACATGTATTTGCATTATGTTACAACTGGTATTTTTGCCGGGAGACAGACCTTCAGTTAGCGGAGCTGCAGTAACAAATTCAGCCAGTGCAAACCTCAGCATCGGGGTCTGATCCAGGAGGACTGCCCCGACTCCCCACCGGATCAGCAAACTTTCTGTTGCTGCAGTTACACAGGCTGTTACACAGACCCAGCGCCTCCAGCCCGCTGTGAATCCCGGCGCTGGGGTTTGCGCTGCTTGACTACAAGTTACTAAAGCTAACCGCTAACTGAACTCCCGGAGCGGCCGCCCGCTAGTCTCCTGGTGGCGGGGAGGACAAAACGAACACAGAGTTATTTTCCTCGGCATAATGAACGGTCATCAGACCCACGGGACTGCACCGCCCTGCACGCTCATATGACATATCTGGTTCTGCCAGCTTCCTGCTAGCTGTATGCGGCTGTAATAATGGATATATTGGCTGTAATTCATCACTTTTATAATCATCTTTATCCACCCATGGGCTGTATGCTGTAAGCCTGTACCGTGGTGGATATATTAACGTCTCTGTTCCCAAACAACCGGCTATCAGCTAGTAGCTAGTAGTGCTAGTAGCATGACACAGAATTAAATGTAGTTGTAGTCTATTTACTAACACGCAGGGAAAAAGCACAGGACACAACCTCCTATACATCCATGGTCTGTGGTCTAAAAGTTTGAGATTGCTCTAAAAATCTGTGTGCTGGAACTTCCATTTATATCCATCGCTCACTTTATGCTCATCTGGGAAGCAAAAAAGTCTAATAAATAAATAAGTAGGTAAATAGTTATAATAGTATGCATATTCATAATATTGTCATTATTCAACACAGGACTTTTCGGTAGAGAAATTAAATATATGACAATAGAATAGAAATTATTTTGTTTTAGTTTTGTACGGCACTTTGCAGACGATTTACTGACGTTCGGTCGTTGCTTTCAGTCCAAAATGGCAGAAGCGTAGCTCTGATGCTGGACGCTGATGTTGCAATGGAACAAACAATTGACTTTCACCTCTTAGCAATATACATTCTTTGACAAAAAGAATACTGGATATAATTGGATATTGGGATATTGGATTTAATCCAATAAACAAACTATCAACACGTATACAGACCCTGTACCTTCCACGTGACTGACCAGCCCTCGGGGCAGCTCTACTTCTCCGTCCTCTCATGTTGGACTGAGGACAGACTGGCGGCTATAGTGACTCACTATCACCTCTTGAGGTATAAGTGGTATTACAAGACAGGATGGGCCAGGGCTAGCTGGTTAGCATGCTAATTTCAGTAGATATATCTGTAACACAATACATAGACGTCTTTGACATAACGTCAACACTGTAACCTCTTCACATTCTCTTGATAATGTTGTTCATTTTTTGAATGATATAAACTACAATTCTGGCCAGATCTTACATATTACACCTTTAAAGCTCAGGTAAGACAAGTGGTCAGAGTGTGGAAACTGTCCCCATTTAACAACTGATTCACAAAAAAAACATTACTATGAATTAGTCAGTGCCATTAATCCACCCTCTGGTGCTCTGCTGCTGGTGCTCCTCAGTTGGAGTGTGTGTCAAAACCTGGACAAAATGATCTGCATGCTGACATACTACTGGATGTAAGTGAGACTTTTTTTTGGATGAAGCAGCCGTTTAATGGACAAGAGGACCAGGGAGGGACATTTAACACAACTGTAATTCAGAGCTCAGAGATGTATTCACAGCTGAAACAATCAGAAGCTTTTGAATTTGTAAGAACTCTGTCTTGTTCTCTTGGCCTGAGGGACATTCACATATGCCTAGTCACCTTTTTGTCCAGGATGCTGATGAAGAGGAACCTCTGGCGGGGAGCCAGTCCTGCCCCGGCCTGGCTCGGACTGAACCAGTCACTCTGCTCCAGAGCCTCGAAGCGCTGGAAGCCCTTATGAGCTGGGCAGAAGAGAGAGATATATGAATATGAATCAAAGCCAGACAGAACGCCGACTCTCTACTGACTGTCAGGACATTCCTTCATCTCTTCTTAACCAAACTGTTGGATCACAGTCAATGGACGGCACCGTACCATGACTTTGAGATCAGCTTTTCACATGTCATTAATTTTCATTTGCACATTAACTGGGGAACTGCTCTGTGGGTCTTTATCAGCCCAGAAGCCAAATGCACTGAGTTACCCAGGACTCTGTGAGAGGTCTCCAAGGTTTGGCTGAGAAGTGAGTGAAAGCTTTACTTATTAGAGCAAACAGTAACGCTGGTGTGGAAATTCCATCCATTTGTAGAAGAAAAAATGTGCTGAACATGACCAGTGGGAGAGAAAACACATGGAGAGTGTTTATTCTTTGCATTCCACAATACTACCATGTTATGGATATTATTCAATTTCCAGTATCTATATATATGTGGGGGACATTATGGGCCCTAGTCAACCAATCTATAGCACATGATCTAAAGTGCATGGCGCATGTGCATTTAGGGCTTGTCCAACTCCACTTTTGCTAGTTAAGCACCACATAATCTGGGCGCAAAGTAAGGGGCAAGGGGCAATGGGGTTGTATTTAGTCTCTTATTTAAACATAGGTGTGTTTTGGGCGTAACAGGAATTAAACCAATCAGAATGTCCTCTCCCATTCCTCTTAAAAGCCAGGTGCGCCTGCTTCGGGCGCATTGCTGTTTAAAAGGCGGATTCGGCAAATTAGAGAAGCGAGCCGTTTTCTGCTGAGGAAACGGATCTGTTTGTGCGTGAAATCAAAGTGCGCGAGCAGATGTATGTGGTGCTTAGCCGATGGACCCTCTGCCTCCACCGTCTCCCAAAACTCTGTCCCATCAACAACTCCATCTGACTGCACATGAGCAAATGCACCGATAATCTATTTAACCGGTGCAGGTGGTACGGGGGGGGGGGGGGGGGGTAGAGCGCCAACGCTGTATTTAACTGAGGAGCAGGAGCGTTGCTGCGCGTCCCTGTGTGTGTAACAAGCAGAATGGACGCGTGTTGTGAACCTGCCTGTAGACACATCTTACTATCTGCGCCCTTTAAATAGCAGGAAAATACTGCCCCAGACTTTAGACCAGGTTTTTGTTGGTCAATGGAGTAATTCCTTTCTGCTGCCTCAAGATAGCAAAGCGCCAACAAAGCACCTGAACACACCTCATTTTAAGACCAACACGCTCTTGGGCGCACAGATGGACACCAAGTACATTTGCTACTTACACAACGTGGGCGCTGGGCGTGAACATGACAACTGCGTCAGTCTGAAACTAGCAATGACAGTTGTGCTGCACTGTGTGCCACTTTGAACCAGGTGTTAGATTGGGCCCTTTATCTTAGTAGGAATTAAAGGTAAGTAACTGAAGATTTAGACTCCTGAAGCTGATGTGACTCGATCAGCTGATCTTTTGACCACACTAGACTCAACCATCTGTAGGAGTTGTTGGTACAGCAAGACACACAGTCCACTCTGATTGTAGAGTGGTGTTTCAGAGTGGAGACTGATCTTTGGCTGAGTGCAGACAGCAGGTTAACCCGACAACAGCCAAATGATCATTTTGGCAGGTCATCAAGTCACTTATGAATTTAACATTAATGAGCAACAGCTGATAAAATATGCGGCCGCTGAAGTTTTTTATTTTATCTGGCGAGAGCGTCGGTCAGTGGGTGGGCTGTGCTTGTGCCTCGCACCTTGATTCACAAAAGTAGGGCTCATTGTGTTTGTTTTATGTAAAGATGTAAAGCAATTAGAACTGCCTTTGAGTTTGAAAGCTACTTGTCTTTTGTCCACTTTTAAGTATGTTGTTTGTTAACAAATACATACATTTATTAAAGAAAATCTAAAATATATATTAAGCACTATATTTCTATAAAAACCAGCAATTTCAAACATCCCATCAGCATCAATGTGTTAAGCTGAAAGGCAAACTTACGTGTGAACCTATTTAGCACTGGGGTGTTTTCCTCATCTGAACTGTCTTCTGTAGGCAAACAGAGATGGTACAAACAGCAAGGCGGCATGGACAGTGAGACACACAGCTCAACACAAACTGATGGAAGCAGACACTTGCAAAACAACAGTTATGTTAGAGAGCTGTCAGCATGGACACAGAAACACAGGAACAAAGAGCAACAGCAAGGAGAGCATGTTGAAAGCTTGGGACACAAAACACTCATGCTCAGACCTCTTCCTGTACACTACAGATGAGGTTAAACAGAGGTTAGCAACATGCTGCTGGTAGAAGTCTTTACACACTTATATAGGTCTTCATAAACATTAATCAGTATCAGCTCCTCTAGATACCCTCACCACATCCTATGATGTGTTCTTTTCCATTTCAGTTTCAACTACATTACACTGTCATTTAAAATGGAGTGTAAATTATTTTTCGTTTACGATCAGACTATTGACTTAAAGGTATAATATGCAGAAATTTCCTAAAAAACAATGCATAGACCGACCCCATTATCCTAACTATGATTGGCTTTCTGCCCAGTCAGAGGTGGGACCTGAGGTCAAACCAACCGTTTGATGAGTAAACCGGACTTTCGCTTATAGGTGTCTTAACCCTGAGTGGCAGCAGCATGTACTGGAGTAGCGCCTAGCCTGCCAAAAAAACAGAATAAAGGCCCTTTACACACCATCTATATACCACCATATAATATACGCAGGTATGTATTTCAAATTTTGGTGTCATTTATTGGTCCCGCCCTCAGTGTGTAAGAAAAAAGAATTTTTGGTTTGATTTGGAGCGGAGCGGACACCGACGTGCGTCAAGATCGCCGATCGCAGCTGACATTGGGTGAAGGCGGGGTACACCATGGACAGGTCTCCAGACTATCACAGGGCTGACACATAGAGACAGACAACCATTCACACTCACATTCACAATTACGGGCAATTTAGAGTGAACAATTAACCTGCATGTCTTTGGACCGGAAGAAACCCACGCTAACACGGGGAGAACATGAAAACTCCACACAGAAGGGCGCCAAGCCGGATTCAAACAACAGTGCTAACCACTGCACCACGTGCCGCCCCATCCTAAATATTAAAACATGTTTAATATTTACGGTTGGATATCCTGTTGTATGTGGGGAACCCAGAGGACAGCCGATGACGCAGTCATGTGGGAAAGAACGATAGCCAATTGAGAACCAAGCTGACTGAAGCGGAAAGACAACCACCGCCATCATGGCGGCCGCAGCTAATGCATGAGCTATTGCAAAATGTGAAGCATAAAGTAGAAAGATGGAGCTCAGAAATGGAGGAGCAATGTGTTAATTTGTGGCAACAACACGAGTGTATATTTAACATGTCTCCATGACTTCATCCATCCATCCTTCATGAATTTTCAGTACAAAGTAGTGCAAAAACTAACATCACTAATTCTTCCTGCCCGTCGTCCGCCATGGTTGTTTACACTAAAATCATGTTTGACGAGAGATTTTGCGAGATTTTCATTTTTCTTTAGTCGGGACTCTTGTTGTTCATGAATGAATCTGTTATTGTGTGGTGTGCTGTTGTGGCCCAATCGATGCTCATCACACACTACAGGAACAAAACTGTTAAATTTAACACAACATGTCGTTATGTGTGGGCTCTCTCACATTTTCAAAATCTATTAAGATTTGAAAAATCTTTTAGTGTGGGCCAGCCTTAAGGCAGTACCCCACTTGGGCAACCCCAGTCAAAAATGTCTGGACTGCCTCCATTAAAAAACGGTTATAAGAAAAAGAGATTGTGATGAGGCTACAGGTCAGCAACAACCTCTCTCAGAGGTATTTTCAAATGTAAATGTTTGTCACCACAGCCAGAATACAATCTTCTGCTACTGTTACTAGGAAACTGTTTCTGTGCTGAGAAAAAAACAATGTTATTGTTACAGTTTACACCTTCAAATGGCCAATTACAGGAATACCATATTTCTGGGACAGCTTCACTAATCTACTTGGTTGATTCAGTTTAGTCCATGAAGTTTCAGGGAAATCTGTTCTGTAATTTAAACATTGTGATGACACAGAAAACAACCTAACATACTGTAGATGTCAAAATCTTGTTAAATTAAGTACTTGCTAGCTTCTTAATCACCCATATCATGGATATCTAAAAGTACAAAATGAATTTGCTGTTGCAGTTGTCTTTGAATTAGTATTTGTAGTTACTTCTTAGGACTTGGCCTCTACATGCAAAACTTACAAACTGGAAAAAAAGAAGTAAACGGGCATAAGCAAGTATTTCAAAAGAAACCAAAGTGACTATAGATGATCATGTTGCATTATGGACTGATAATCCTGTGTGTGTACTGTGCAGTTTTGTAAGCAGTGCAGAGGAAGAGCATTGGGTAGCATTGGCAGCAGGCGAATGATTAGAGACCCTGGCTTTAGCAGTTACCTTGCTCTGTGCTACAGTGCCACTGGTGGAAGTTGCGACCGATGAGAATGAAGCTCCTCGTAGCGTCTGGAGGCTGGCTGAGGCTCTGGACAAGAGGGAGGGGTACGAATATGTCTCCAGATGGGGGACAGCTAAAAAGAAACAGAGAAAACCATGATTGTGATATATATATATACAGTATATACTGTATATCTGACACAGCTGTAACACAATACTGGTCTGACATATTAAGAACACTAAGACGCAGATGTAAGATGATTAAAGATCCTCTACAATGTACAGTATTGACTTTTCCCAGTAAACTTTTACCTACAGTTGAAATGGGAATCTTAAAAGCTCAGTGTGATACACAATAGACTAGACCAGTGGTTCTCAAACTTTTTCTATCATTCCCCCCTTTGGAGGAAGAAATAATTTCACGCACCTCTTTTTATTGACGTGACTGGGATGTAATGTTTCTCAGAATCAGAATCAGAATCAGAATCTTGTGCCAGGTGTATGAGGTATACACTAGGAATTTGATTTGGTTTGTTGGTGCAAATAAGCAGTAAAATAACAATAGAATACTTAAAAACGTTACAATTAAATAAGAATAAAAAAAAATTAAAATTGAAATTCTACTAAAAATTCTACCTAAATGTCTTCTTAATTTGTTGGGTCTCATATCATGAGCAGCCAGAGTTTTCAGACGTAAAATACACACTGGTCTCTCCTCATCTCCTACTGCCTTCATTATTATTTATATTTTATAAATGTAATTTATGTTAGACCGCTAGACCGGCCCCGTTACATGTGCATGCGGGAGAGAAAACAGTTTTTAACCGCAGTTAAACTGTTGGTTTTGAAAGGCTCAATGACGAAAAATATGGACTGAAGCAGATTATTTCAAAGATAAAAACATGTGGTGAATTTTGGAAATAATACCATCTCTTTATTCAATAAATCTTGACTTTTGGACTGAGGCAATTACAGAGACGGACGGATCGCTCTGTGTGTGTTTGAGAGAGAGGAGGGAAGAGAAGGTGGAAGGTAGGCTCATGTTTCTGTAACTTTAATAATAATTAGAATGTCAACATTATGAACGAAGCTTCGCACTACCAGCCCTACTTCGTAATATGTTCTTCAGATCACCTTCTGTGAACCTACAGATCTGTCTGAATGAACACCATTGCTACCAAGGATGTATAAAGAGCCGATTTGTGTACTGTTCCGCCGTGAACAAGATTCCGACGTTAAAACATTAATTGCACATTACATTTTCCCCAGGTCACGCAGGCTCCACAGTTTGACAACGACTGAGCTAGACAAACCTGAAATTTTTGTATAATACAGAGGTTTGTATAAAAGGAACATTTCCAGGGTTGACTGCCATGGTGACAAAACAACTAAACGTTTGACATTTGTACGGCTCACAAAATGACAAAACAATTTTTCATTTTGGTGCCAATTTACTGATACAATAACTGGTTTTCAAGCATGAATGAAATGTTTTGGGTGACTTGCTGCCTTTTACAGACATGCAATAGAGTTGTGAAGTCCCATCCAACAGTTGTGACAATTGCACTTGCAGTTTAGAGAATGTTAAGACTGTTTCAACAAAAGAGCCAAAGTGATTGAGAAAAACTGTAAGAGGTGAAAACAGCTGACATTTCGGTCGAAATCTAAGCAATAAAAGCTGTTGTGTAACACCATTTGACAAGAAAGCACTGAAAGCAGCTGGACTTTCAATTGAAGTGTAATGGTGAAGACCCACCGAGCAGTTTGCCCCCATTCATTTCCTATGGGACACGAGCTAATCGCTTTGCAAGGCATTCTACTGTACATTTCAAGAAATATTCTTATTTAATTCTTATTCATACCTTTCTTGCAATTATATTTAACACACTTAATAGATCGCACTTCTCGGCATTTTGTATTTACTTATTTGCACTGTTGATATATGTTATATATTGCATGTCTTAAAGCTGAAGTAGGCGAGATTGGAGCAAATATGATTTAAGAAAGTTATTTTTATAAAACGGTCGCTATAACCTGACAGTAGTACATGAAACAGGTAACCTGAAAGAAATCATGCGCCTCTGTGTCCTTCGGTGTCCTCCTGTGCTCCTAACGGCATCTGCAAGATTTTACAGACCGGAGGAAAACAAGCAGTCGGAGCTGATCTGAGATCTGCTGTCTATGAGAGCCGGCTGTCAATCACTTGCGAACTCCGACCAAACGGTCAAAGTAGGCAGCGCTGATCAAATATGAATCAATATTCTGTTACTGTAATGCCTATTTCTCTCCTCAGATGTTTTCAGAATCATCTTGGTGTACGGTTTAGCTGTAAAATGAGAAAGTTTGTGACCCGGCAGCCATGTTGGAAATCTCTTGAAGGAACGCCAAGTACATACTCCTTTATTTCTATTTTCTTTATGTTTATATAAATGCAACTGTAACGCCCCAATTTCCCCCCCGGAGATCAATAAAGTATTTCTGATTCTAATAGCCAGTCAAACAACTCACCTTGTCTTTTCAAATGCCTTCACTGTTGTGTCGCTGGCCAGTGAACTGACCAAACTGACAATCTCTGCCAAGATGGAAGGCAGCAGGAAGTGCGAAGCCATTTCATCCGTGCACTGCTGAATGGAGGGGCAGCCTGTTCTCCAGCAGCCAGGTCAGAAGGAGAGAAAGAGGTACTGATAGTGAGAGATACTTCAGCATAAAGAATAGAAAACCTCTCATCGTCAGAAGATCAGTCTTTCTCAAATCATTTTTTTTTTCCATTCTGGCAGAAAATATAAGACCAAAATAACACTTACCAAGATTAGCCATGAAAGTGATCCATGGCTGGCAGGTATGCTGGTAGACGGGGTGTAGAGTGCCTGCATCTCCCTCTTCCAGCTGGGACACCTGCCTCCTACACAGCCACAAACACCTATACTGCATTAGGAGATTTTAACAGGTGCCGTAACACTGAATGGTTTAAAGGTGTGTTGGTCGCTGTCAATATAGTGATTTCTTGGACAGGTGCTGAGATTTCAGGCTAGTGCTCTAGAAGAAATTCATGACACTGCCACTACCCATGGTACTGTAGTCTCTGTGTATCTGTTGTCCCTGGCCAGATGTTAAAACGGATGTAGCAGAAAACAACATATCTTTATATAAAGACCATAGCACACCATAGTGAAGTACAGGTAGCTAACAGTAAAAAACGAACTAACCCACATGAATGTGTCCTTGGCTTGCTGAAAAAGATACCAAACAAGAATCCATCAGGGAAAAACTGCACTGCTAGCGTCAGTTTGAAGACTAGATAGCTTATTAGCTAATCAGCTGTAGCAGTTTTTAACATGAAAGCCTGCATTGTGTCCAAGTGATGAATGTAATATATATAATATTCTCTCTACTTTAGCTCTGTGTTTGGTTTCCACCAACTCCTGAGAAAATAAACATCTGTCTCTTTAGCAGCTAAATGTTCCACTATGTTCACCAGCTAGTCTCTAAATTTGTTTTACTGCCAGTTGGTTGCTGCATACGTAGTGTACAGAGGGTTTTTAAGGCTTTTACACTGTCAATCAAACATGTACAGTACACTGCCCGCCCACTCAGAGAGACCTCTTTTGTCTTTCAGTAATATAAAATATTAGCATTACATTAGGAAATCCTTTTTACATGACTTTTAATTGCAAAAAGAGGTGATCTTTTTGTGGTCAAATCTTTAGCACTCATTGGTAATAATTCAATGCAGTGATGTTAAAGTTTGAGTTATACCCCACCTCTGGGCCTGCTCCAGCTCCACAGCAATAGCTTTCTCCTGGCTCCACTGCTGCTTTACGTTCTCCGTCTTGTGTCTTCGTCGCGCCGCTCGGCCCTCCTCTCCTTTTTCCTGCACGATGTCATCCGTTGTCTTTGGGCTCCCAAGCTCTGATGAATCTGGCTTACTCTGCAAGGATAGACAGGAACACAAAGCCACAAATACCCAATAAAAGCTCCGTGTATAGTAGGAACAACCAACAACGCACCATCCGAGGATCTCAAGTTGTGCACTGGCTCACACCCTTTTACAGCCGACGTCATGATAACGTCACAGTGTTAGCTGGAGGCAAAACAAAGGAAAGACTGGAGGCAAACACAAACACAGAGTAGTAAGGTAAAGTTACACATCAAAAATGTCAATTTGCTGTGTTGTTGGGTGCCAGAATTGATATCGAGATGGAGAGAAAATGTTGCTAATAGACTAAACTATTAGAGAGATGGAGAGAAAATGTTGCTGATAGACTAAACTATTAGAGAGATGGAGAGAAAATGTTGCTGATAGACTAAACTATTAGAGAGATGGAGAGAAAATGTTGCTGATAAACTTAACTATTAGAGATATGGAGAGAAAATGTTGCTAATAGACTAAACTATTAGAGAGATGGAGAGAAAATGTTGCTGATAGACTAAACTATTAGAGAGATGGAGAGAAAATGTTGCGGATAGACTAAACTATTAGAGAGATGGAGAGAAAATGTTGCTAATAGACTAAACTATTAGAGAGATGGAGAGAAAATGTTGCTAATAGTTTAGCCTTCAGCCATGAGCCTTCGGCCGCGGTTAACAGTAGCTAAACTATTAGCAACATTTCCTCTCCAGCTCTGAAACGCTTCGCCGATATTGTGAGACTCTTTTTTTGTTAAGTCCGTCTTAACACCAACACTCGCGTTCCCTGAGAGTGAGTGACCGTACATATTCAGAAAAACTTGTATTTTCTTCAGCCATTGTTAAAAGCTAGCTAACGTGTTCAAAGAATTATTCTGCCTCCACCACCTACACTCCGCCCACAGTAATACGTCATCATGTTTACTAACAGAAAAGGGGTCTAAAGGCTAATAATTAAGGTAGCCTAATTAAAAAATTAGCATCTATGACCTATGACAAGAATTTGAGCTCTGAATATCTAAGACTGTCAACTCCCTGTGGGTTGTATGCGTTGCAAGACCAGTAGGGGGTTTCATCTGCATAATAATGTAAACTGGTAATATACCGTATGCTTATAGGATGGCCTCAATGTTAATATGAATAGGGAACAGGATTGGACCTAGAAGTGACCCCTGGGAGCCCATCAGACGAATGCAGTCTGGAGTGTGTCACTTTAACTATCAGACATTTCTGTTTTTTAATTCAAATCAACTAATACATTGATCAGCTGCTGCTCTGTGGGTTGGGCACCATCTAACTATTAGGTGGCACACTGCTTCCACATCTTTAAACTAAAGACACCCAACTCTAAAGTATAGCAATCACAAAGTGTAGACTAAATATTAAAGCAGGCAAACAGACATTTTCAGATGGAACACGATAGTCAGACACATTAGTAAACACAATCATTTAAAAAGCTTTCTCAAATCAGATCATTAACTCCATTTTAAAACTGAAGTATTATTTCACCAATTCACCACTAGAAATAATTGCCAAATGTTATTATTGGCAACTTTACCTAGATTTTGTTGTAAAAAATTTTTTTTTTTTTAATTTATCAATTTAGGATTTAATCATAATTGGCTTCTAATTGTTCATCGCACATTAGTCTGTTGCTATTCAATTATTAATGGTGAACTGACAGTTATAGAAATGTACAGAAAACACGGTGAATAATATAGGTAGGTGGTTTCAGTCAGCAAATTATAAGAAATCATAGTATAACTATAATATTCATTTAACTCTGTTATACATCCCATTAACAATAATATGTCCATGAGATTTGTACTGAATTCTAATATAGCCAGTGATTAGGCTACACCGAGATTACAGCCTTCAACCTCTGGAGGAACTGACCAGTATGTCCCAGAAGCTCCTGCGGGTGCTCTTGCTGGTGGGTGTGGTGGACTCGGGTGTGCTGGTCCCCGTCATCGGAGCGCTCCCTACAGCTGGGGTTAAGGTGATGGGAGAAGGGCTGGTTTTAAAGACCCGCGAGCCACTGCGCTGCCTGGGGCTGTCCTTCAATTCTCTCACTTCAGGCAAAGGAATCAACAGTCCTGAAGACACATTCAGAGACAGACGACCACAAACAAGTAACATTTATGACTGAATAAAGGGAATTTGTATGTTTTCACCAATAAAGAACACAAAACATAATCAAGCAGCTAAAGACACTGTTTTGGCAAATAGCGAATTTGTCTTCCTTAGTTTTTATTTTTCTCACAGTGAAACTGGGGTCCTTCAATGATGTAATATAGTGGATATATTCAAAACATGTACTGTAGGCAGCCGGAGATTTGCGTGATTAAATGGTAAATGGACTTGCATTTATATAGCGCTTTTCTAGTCTTCCGAGCACTCAAAGCGCTTTACACTACATGTCAGCATTCACCCATTCACACACACATTCAAACACTGATGGCAGAGGCTGCTAAGGTGCCAACTTTGCCCATCAGGATGTAATCTAAATACTCATTCACACACCAATGGCTATGCCTTCGGGAGCAATTTGGGGTTAAGTGTCTTGCTCAAGGACACATCGACATGTGGAGCAGACGGGGATCGAACCACCAACCTTCCGATTGGTGGACAACCTGCTCTACCCTCTGAGCCACAGCCGCCCAGATTAGCCTGTGGCGATCACGCGATCACACACACACACACACACACACACACACACACACACACACACACACACTATAATATATATATATATATATATATATATAAAATATAATATAATATAATATAATATAATATAATATATATATGTGGAGTGACACACGTCTCTCTGAGTCATTTGAGTCAGCTTGAACCAGAGTTCAACTACTCAACCTTTCAGGTGCTCACAAAGTTTCAGGTCAGGCATTTTGTTGGGTAAAGCTTTGTGTTTAGGTTCCATGTATAATGTATAATGTTTATATACCATAGACTGTATATAAAAAGTGGACGTAGTCACCGTGACATCACCCATTGATTTGTGGACTACCGTTTTGAAGCCTTGAGTTCGGCATTTTGGCCGTCGCCATCTTGTTTTTTTGCAACCAGAGAAGTAGACTAATTTTCTCATAGACTTCTATACAATCAGTCTTCTTTTTGCCACCAGAGGAGTCGCCCCCTGCTGGCTATTAGAAAGAATGCAAGTTTAAGGCACTTCAGCATTGGCCTCACTTTTCGGAACCGGAGGTTGCCAACTGATATATACGTGAGGCCCAGTGGTAAGGGACAGAGTGTAGCCATTTTGTTTCATTGGATAAGCGAGCTATCGGTTAGCAATGGATGAAATAAAGCACAAACATACTGCAGCTTGGGTTCTTGCGCTGGGTTTAGGTCTGAAATTGGCAGCACCAGTCAGGTTAATGAGGACATTTGTAGGAAATAGAAGTGTACCTTTTCCATGAGATGGACACATGGCAAAAATACTCCAATAACACTTCAAAACTACTTTCACCATACTGTGACTCCAGGTGGGCATAATTCATGACATAAACACCTGGGCAACATAATATGATATAAATAGCGTTTCAATTTAAAATATGTTTGTTAAGTCGGGTTAAGTTTGTGTTGGCAGCGTGTCAGAGAGAAGTTGATGTGTGGTACCCTCCCTTTTCCCTCCAAACAATCCCAGGCAGAGCAAAGAAGAGTGATGGGAGTTTAATATGGACTTTGCACCTTTATAATTTATTTGGTTGAAATGGAATATATTGTTTGAAAGTTAACAGGCTGTTGTGTTATGTTAGATCCCTGAGTTTAACCCTATGTCAAGGAGAGAAGCCAAATTCCAGATTGTGGATGCATGAATGATGTAAATTAAAATTATAATCTCATTTATTATTTGTAATTTGTATTATATTTTTAAGATATGTAATATCCTCTGTAAATGTTTTTTGGAATAGAAAAAAATCCTCCACCAACCGCCATCCAACTGTTGACCACCCTGACTACAATAAATTGTTGGAACGGCTCCCTGGATCCTGTGTTTAAATGTGCACCACATTAGATGTTTTATGAACCAACGCCACCGCAAGCAACATAGCTTTTTCACTTTTGCTTTTTTGGATTCCTTTATGTTTTTAAATTTAGGCTGTGTTGGCTGCCTGCTCAAAATGCCATGATTAACACTCTTATTGTATGATCAATTTATTTTTCCGAATTTTATATTTTAGAAAACGGAATAGTGGCAACAGTATGGAAATAGATATTTTCCCATATTTTCTTTTCTTTTTTCCACACTTATCCAGACCTGGAAATTACTAAAATAAATTCCATACTTTTCCATACTGCGTAAGAACCCTGCAAACAGGTAGAGTACAGTATACAGTATATACTGTACAGCACTGAGGGATGATAAACAAATAAACATTTGGTGATGATGACCTCACCTTTAGCCTCTTCTCTCTCAGCTTTGGTTGCTGGGCAAAGTACCCCCAAACAAAGAGGATTCGGCAAGACTCTCAGCTCCATGACGACATCACAGAGTGCATGGCGCAGCGCCCCCTGCAGTTTATCACTCAGCTGTAAGGGGCTGACGTTGCCTTGTTCCCAGATGTCAAAGCGCACGTACAGCTGTGGCTCTGTTAGAACACAAGCAGACACACCAGTGATTAGTACTCCCACACATCCCAATGAAAACAACTGGATAAAAATAACATTAGACAAAACATTAAAGAGAAAAATCCTGTTGACTCATCACATAATTATATTGTTCTAGCTCCTAAAAGGGGATCAATGGGCATCTGGAGAACGCTATTGTTTCCATTTGCAAGAACCAACATTCAGTGTGAATACGGAAGCAGCAGGGTTTATGGGAAATGTGGTCTTAATATTGGGTCAGCAGTTCTGAGGCTCTTAATCATCTCCACCATGGCATTCTGACTATGATATATATTATATTATTATTATATCTAAAAGCACAAGCCAGTGGTGATCCACATCTTTTCTTTGTCAGGCTCAGACACTCACACACACCTTTTCACCTCACTGATAAAATTATAATACTGCTCATCTTTAGAGGGATGATGAAAAATTCTATTCATGTTCACTGTAAGGACATAACTGAGAAACTAGACATTAGGAGTGATTGCCGTTGCCATTTCTGTGATCTGGCACCAAACGTCGTCTCCTGCCTTCTGTCCTCTGCTGCTTCCTTCATACACTTTCATAGTTTTTCAGATAATTTCCACATCATGCAAACTTTTAAAATGTTGGTAACCTTTCATTAACATGTCTTCAAACAGTATACAATAGCAGATGGGGACATGTATTATGATTGTCACTCACTGCATAGTTAAGTCTTATTTAACTAAACCCACCATTTAAGGACGGCTCGATTTTTAATGCCCAAAACCAAACATCTGGAGTCGTATTTGTCACTTCTTTCCTGTTGCAACCATCAGGGTATGGGCTAACACTTTAGAAACACAATTATATTAATAAGCCCCCAAAACCATGATTTAATTTTGATTTATGGCCCCGCGATGCATTGTCACATTGACAAATCTAGCCTCCAGGAACGAAAATCTCTTCATATTACACAGTTGTATTCATTTACCAGAAAGATTTACTCGCTCAATTTTAGGGGCATTTAATATTTAGACTTTAAATTTAATAGCCGGACTGTTACCCATGATGTAGCTTGACGTTTATTACTGTAATTAATCCATTTTCAAATTAGTGCAGTTTATACAATAAAATGACTCCTGGGACTTGCTGTAACCTTGTAAGATAATCAAATTATAATTCTAAAGGAGAACTGCACTGATTGCACACATCAAATTCAGTTTACTAGTCATGGTTAGTACTACCCAAGCTATGAAAACAGTGGTATAATATCCTCTTCTGTGGATTTGTAGGAGCTTTGCCAAGTCTGAGAATATAACCCTGAAGATGTCATTACCTCAGGTTGGGCTTGGACATTTTAAGATGCCACCTGGTATTAAAGGGATAGTTTGGGTGTTTTGAAGTGGGGTTGTATGAGGTACTTATCCATAGTCGGAGTATTGCCTACAGTAGATGGCGATCGGCACACCCCCAGTTTGGAGAAACAGACAGGAATACCAGCATGAGAGCAAAGCGATGTACTGCTGTGGACGAGGCCTAGCTAGAGTGAAGATACTGGTATCATATGAAACTAGAAAAACCTAAGGAATCCATTGGTACCAAACATGTCATGCTAGCTCACGAAGGAGGTTAAATAACGCTCCAAACTTGCGCTTAATTTTGGCGAGGAAAAACTGTCATGGGCAGGTCCCTTGACCTTTGACCTCCAGATATGTGAATGAAATGGGTTCTATGGGTACCCACAAGTCTCCCCTTTACAGACATGCCCACTTTATAATAATCACATGCAGTTTGGAGCAAGTCATAGTCAAGTCAGCACACTGACACACTGACAGCTGTTGTTGCCTGTTGGGCTGCAGTTTACCATGTTATGATTTGAGCATATATTTTCTATGCTAAATGCAATACCTGTGAGGGTTTCTGGACAATATTTGTCATTGTTTTGTGTTGTTAACTGATTTCCAATGATAAATACATACATACATTTACATAAATCAAGCATATTTGTCCACTCCCATATGTTGATAAGAGTATTATCAATATATATATATATATATATATTTTAATTGATTGACAGCCCTAATGTCTATTTTACCTAGCTCTTTGTTCAGCTTTTTTGTCCTTGTTTTTAGCTGTATGTATATTTCTGTGTATGTACATTGAGAGTAACGAAAAACAAGAGTCAAATTCGTTGTATTTGTTCACATACTTGGCCAATAAATCTGATTCTGATAATTTGCCTGCGTGGGGTCAATAAGTTTACTTTACAGTGCTTATCATACCTTAGCATTAGGGATGGTAATTGCATTCATGTGTGAATATGGACCTTCATTTTTTCTTTATCTTGTGTTTTCTGACATTCAAGTGCATTACTGCTTCAAGGCCCCATCAATTCATGACCCTCACGTCATCAGTAAATTGAGCATGTTCATGTTTACCAACTTGGCCAGTGTATTTAGCATTATACTAAAGAACTAGGGACTAAGATGAAAGTGTTTCTCTGGACGGAGCGGAACTCTTCATGTAACCCTAACTCTTAAAGATAGGGTCGACGATGCTCCGTCTAAACCCCCCCCCTCCCCTCGGGGCTCCTTCCAAGGCAACGCTCTTCACAGACACAGAGCGGAGAGAGGACCTCAACTCAACAACGCTACCTTATGACAAGTAACCGCGGCAGTTTTACTGCAGGGCTGAGTTTTCTCTTCCATTCTCCAGTAAACGTGCGGCGGCGACGCGCTTTGAGTTCAGGCTGGTGCACGCCCAGGGTAGAGTACGAGCAGGGAGGCAGGGAGGCATCTGATTGGTTCTTTCCAAGTGGACCGCGAGGCAGTGATTGGTAGACGTTTTTACAGGATTACAGCAGCTACAGATGACGGATCTTTTCCGGTCCTTTTTCAGAGCTCATAAGTAATGGATCGCTGTCGGGGTGTGAAGACAATTTCAACCAATATAACAAATAGTGTATCCTGCCTATAATCTTACCCTCAATCTAACCTGAACCCCCCCAAGAGGCTGCATCCGCCATGTCACAACGCAGGCTAAATTCAGTTAGGCTACAACTGCTCCGTGCTGTGTTCAGCTGTACCTGAGCTGAGGTTGATGGAGTCCACTTTACCCACACTGGTCAGCTCATCAAAATGGTCTGGATGAAGGGGAATGGTGCAGTTCTCTGATCTCTGCGATGCAGCACAGTCCTGGACTGGAACCTGAAGGGGACGACCGTGGACGTCCACAAATGAGAGTGCGATGCAGGCAATACCTGAAAGAGCAGGGGGATATGTTCAAATGACCAAACTGAAACATAGTCAGCTCCGTTAGGTTGTCAACTTCCTGCAGAGTCACAAATTATTTGCTTTTGTTCACATTATCCAAAGTGCCTCGACTCGAGGCCTCGAGTGAATCAATTTTCATTTAGCCTTGGGGTTATTAGGCAAATTTCCATTTGTATAACTGGAAAATATAATATTTGGTTTTAATTGCCATGGTGTCTGTCACCGTATCCTTTTGTTTTGTCACAGCAGTATAGATTTAAAATGATCACAGTGAAATGGAGAGTCTTGATATCCATTTTCAATCCTTTGATGCCTCAGTTCATCACATTTCAACTGTGCAGATGCTTCACCACAAGGTATAGTTCCCATATAACACAGCTTGTCTGAGACAGTATTGCTGGATGTGTTAACATTGACATGGTACTGGGTATTATTGCACACAATGGGTAAGCAGCAGGAGCATGCATGGAGCCGGGTGGAGACAGGAGACTCAGACGCATTTCAGAAATACAAATCACTTTTGCCATTTCAAACAAAGGAGACACGACAATGTTTGATACTGGTTTCATCATATTTCACCAAAATGAGAGTTACTATCAACACCAAAAAGATCACATCACATATCCATTCACAGTGAGAGGGAAGTTGTCCTGTTACACTTGTCAGAAGCTTTTCAAATGTAATTACTCACACAAAAATCCATCCAAATCACTGTACATGTGGTCATAAGTTACAACCCTGTTCTGCTTCTCATAGCAGAGATTCATTCGATTCTTTTATCTTATTTCATCCATATCATTTGGGAGACGGATGAAAATGTCATGTTATCACACACAAACACTTGGTCATTACACAATAAATGTCTCTTGTCCTGTCACTGTCAAGGTCTGCAATTACACTGGTCTCTAAACTTGGTCCATTGGGATCATAACCATATTTAACTGTACAGTGCAGTTAAGTGTCATTAATTAGCAGACCGGAAACAGGTGAGACTCTACAGGGCAGAGGTCAGGTAACATCATATAACTTAAGCTCTTTGTTCCGCAGCTGATAAAACTAATGAGATGGAGTCAGAACTTCCCCCACACAGCAATTAAAAAGTAGTTAGACAGCAAGTCGAATGAGTACAGGAGCAAAGAACAAACTCTCCTGTTTATGATCTAACAGCCGCAGAGAGGTCATTTTAAGAGACTAAAGGTGACGTTATTGACTTATCATACGACATATGGACATGACCTCGATAATAATTACATTATCAACTTATAGTTTAATATATGGACATGACCTAAATAATAATTACGTTATTGACTTATCGTATAATATTTGGACATGACCTCGATAATAATTACGTTATCGACTTATCGTACGATAAATGGACATGACCTCGATAATAATTATGTTATCGACTTATCGTATGATATATGGACATGACCTTGATAATAATTGCGTTATTAACTGATCGTATGATATATGGACTTATGTTATCGACTTATTGTACAATATATGGACATGACCGTGATCATTTTTATGTTATCGACCTATCGAACGATATATGAACATGACCTTGATAATACTTACGTTATCGACTTATCGTACGATAAATGGACATGACTGTGACTGAACTTGCGATTTTTAGATTGCGATTTCATACTTGCTCGCGAAGTATTTTTTGTTTTTTTAAATGTGTTATATGCATTGCTATATGATATATGTTACGTTTCTGTTGTTGTTTTTTAAATGTTTTATATGTATTGTTATATGTTATGTTTTTGTTGTTTGTGGACCCCAGGAAGAGTAGCTGCTACCCTGGTGGCAGCTAATGGGGATCCAAATAAAGTAAAGTAAAGTAAAGGAGGCTAAATAATGCTCAAAGGTAAATAAAGGCAAGGAAAAACTCATATGGCCATTTTCAAAGGGGTCCCTTGAGTCTCCCCTTTACAGACATGACCACTCTATGATAAACACATGCAGTTTGGGGCAAGTCATAGTCAAGTCAGCGCACTGACACACTGACAGCTGTTGTTGCCTGTTGGGCTGCAGTTTGCCATGTTATGATTTGAGCATATTTTTTATGTTAAATACAGTACCTGTGAGGGTTTCTGGACAATATTTATCATTGCTTTGTGTTGTTATTTGATTTCCAATAACAAATATATACATGCATTGGAATAAAGCAGCATATTTGACCACTCCCATGTTGATAAGAGTATTAATTACTTAACAAATCTCCCTTTAAGGTACATTTTGAACAGATAAAAAAATGTGTGATAATTTGTGTGGTTTTATTTTATGTTTTATCTATTTAGGATATTTTAATATTTGTATCACATTCCAATTCCAATGTCTAAATATCTTTCAGAATTAAAAGCTATTGCTCTTTGACAGGGTGTGCTTGTATTATTATGCTATCATATTATCATTATTTCAGTGGCATAAAATGGTGTTAAAAAGACAATAATATAATTTAGCGCAATTATTTCTGGGACAATATATCATCCAACAAAATTAGTTATCGTGACAGGCCTAACTAGAGACACAGCTCTTGGTTCACAACACACTTTCATGCAGTGAAGATCCAAATTTAGTACCGGTCCAGTAAAACTATAATCCTGATCTACTGGCAAATTTAAACTCAAAAGCAATCATGTGGTAAATAGCTGTTTACCATAAAAAGTATTATCCCCATTAAGAACTTTTAAACAGAGCTGGAACAAAGTCAGATTCCTGACTGGACTGGAGGAGCCTCAAATCCACACCTCTGCCTAATATTTTAAACTGCACTGATAGTACACAACAGTCTGATTGTATACAGCTTCTTTGTTTGTGCTAAATGGAACAAAGCTACTTCAGCCGGCCCACCCAGGATAATGTGTTCCGCAAATGAAAATGTGGCACTGTGATTAAGAGCCAAATGTTAAGTTAAAATGGCAATGAAAGTTAGCACATTAGTAATTATAAATGAGGGTTTTAATTCAGTAAACTCATCATTTACATCCTTAATTAGTTGCCCTTTGGTGAGAGCTGTTGAAGGATGGCAGAGTTATTTATTCACTTTCCACAGCAACATTTTCACATTGAACAGGGTAACCTTTCGGGCACAGAGCTGATTCCAGCAGCAGTACTCCCCTTTAACCGACAGAGCATATTGATAAATGAGAAAGTATTGCAATATGAAATGGCATTGATCACTTCTGACAGTAAGTGAAATATATGGAGAGGGAAAGTGACAAAACAGAGAGCTTAGCTGAATTTTTCATCTCGATTTGCATAAAAGAGCAGAACTTTTGCACACCTGTCGGTCGACAGGCGACCTCTGGTCGACAAAATAGAGCAAAAAGACTCCTGCATACTGTCCTGTTTACTTGCAGTCAGATAATTTTAATTATAACAACGTTTCGGTACACAGACCTTCATCAGGTTATTTCATCTTGTTTGCATAAAAGCATACAAATAAATAATAATAGACAAGGTACTGTTTACACTAAGTAATCCAATATCCAAACAAGTATGAATACATACTGTACTGACTGTCCACATTCATGAGCGAGTGACCACATTGCAGGACTAGTAGCCCAGGGCAGCAGCCTCCTGCTAGTCACATACAATCTCTCTGTAGAGTTAAACAGAGTGTTGTTTGTGCAGCTGTCAACCAACCTTGTATAATGAACAAGAGAGCTGAGATGCTTTCCTGCAACAGGCAGGTCGTCTATGTTAAGAGAGCAGATTAGGTTGACAATCTAAATGCAAACGCGTGCCTGAAAATAACACAGTGAGTAACCTAAGTGACACGAGAGGGCGGAGCTAAGTACAACCAAACGCTGAATAAGGCATTTTTAGGCGACCAAAATGTTACAATTAACTTAAATGAAGTGAAAACACTGTGAAAGGGTTAAAGTTGTAATACGAAAACATGGACAACTCCCAGACCGGCCAACGCCGTGGTAGCAACCTGTCAATCCCAAGGTAGCCAAGCCCTAAAGCATCCAATGCTTTATGGTCTATTTCACTCTAAATGGTCTATCTGACTCTAAATGGGACCATAATTTACTAAATGAACATCATGCTGTATTGAAGAAGACTTGAAACTAGCGATTGAGACCATAAACTCATGTTTACAATGTTTACTGAGGTAATAAATCAAGTGAGAAGCAGGCTCATTTTCATATAGACTTCTATACAATCAGACTTCTTTTTGTGACCAGAAGAGTCGCCCCCTGCTGGCTGTTAGAAAGAATGCAAGTTAAGGACCTTCCGCATTGGCTTCACTTTTCAGACCCTGAGGTTGCCCACTGGTAGAAACGCAGGTAAGAACCTGATCCCAATAACAGTGCAGGTTATAGAAAGCCCCAGCCAATGTTTGGGCTTCATGATTGATAAATTAATTGATTATCAAAATAGCTGATTAATAGACAGATACTGTAAGAGAGAGACTTTATCGTCATACATCTGCATATACTGTAGTATAGTGCAGTACAGTACATAGAGGACCGAAATTGTGTTGCTCCTGGTCCCCCGTGCAAAACTAAAAGAATGAATGATGCAACATTCAGTGGGAGCGAGGCAACGTTCAGACTACATGTTAGGTGCAAGGTACAAAAACAAGACACAAAACAAGGTGCAAACATGTAGTGCAATACACAGGACAACGAAACTTGGCTGTGTTATAAAAGAAAAAAAAAGTATCAATATAAATGAGAGTATATGAATAAGTGTAAATGTTAGGGCTGTCCTCGACCAAAGAAATTCTTAGTCCACTAAGACTCATACGATTTTGCCAACTAATCGCTAAGTTGATTTAATCGACAGATCTGTGAAACTGGAGTTTCTCCACAAAGAATCACACAAAAGCACCACTTTAAATCTTGTTTTTACCAAAGATGTGCTCACAAGTTTCTTGGAAATAAGTCATTCAGCATAAAAAAGCATAAAAAAATGACTAATTCACTAAAGAAAACTTAGTCGACTAACACCAAACGACAGATTAGTCGACTTATCGACTAAAAAGGGGACAGCCCTAAAATATAAATAAGAGTAAAGTGTAAGTAGTGTAGCAGCAGTTTGTGGGGTCCCTGAGCATATTTATGTATACAGCTGATTTGTTGGCTAATCATTTCAGCACTAAAATGGATGTAGAATCTGTGACCAAGTGTTTCTTATCTTGCAGAAGTCTTAGTCCAAAGACAGGTATTGCAAATAGGGCTGGGGTTGTCGTCTAATAATCAGGTTCATCTTATATTTGAGCCAATACAATAATAGAACATTGAGTCACTATGGTGATATCTGTCTTTGTAAATGTACATGTGTATGTACACACGCACGCACGCACGCACGCACACACGCACGCACGCACGCACACACACACACACACACAGAGGAAGACTGAGGCCCAGTGGGGAATGTGATTACCTTTGCCTCCCGTCCCCTGGCCTCCAGGTTTATTGTAGAGGTAGATATCACCGTCAGCCAAGTCACTGCTCAAATGAAAGTAGTGCTGCAGACAGAACAGGAGAGCAAATCAGCCCCAGGACGCTCAAACCACACAAGTCAGCATTTATTTCATAGATCACAATGAGACTTGTCAAAATGATTTTAGTCTCTGCCACAGTTTTGCAGAGCTGGGAGCCTCCCATATCTCGGATTTATTCATTCTTAATCCAGATCACTTTAAACAGAGCTGTTTGTAGTGCACATGTCAAACCGTCATCTATCAGTGCAGGAAGGCACTTTTGATTTGCAATGAGGCAATTACTTATTTTTACAAGTCAACAACTCATTCAAAATAGTTGGAGGACTTAAACAAGTCTTATACTTTGGTTTTTTATTACCCAGACTTTTTCACTACTGCTAAGTCATTGAGCATGCAGCAATAGTTTCTAGGATTATGTTTGAGTTAGAGCAATCACAAATCCTCTTGTGATGATTAGATTGCTGCTGAATGTTCTTTCTTTATGTAACAAAAATCTCGGAACTTACAACACTTGCACACTGTAGTGGTGCCTAATGCCTAGGTAGGATAGGTAGACTGGGTAGGTAGGTGTTTTTTTTAGAGACAGTAGTCGTGTTTCCATTCTATTGTGAAGCGATTTTCAAGCGAACCTTTGAAAAGTCGCAAAATTAAATGCGAATGAGGCGCTTCCATTAACTTTGGTTTGGAACGAGTAAACTCGGCTACCACGTAGTTTGGTCAGAAGTTGGCGCTATAGGCTACACATACACGAGGCTTTAATCCACCAGTAAACAGAGTAGAAAAAGTAGAGGTTGCAAACCGGGGAAAAAATCAAGTCGGCTTGGCCGTCTAACCATCTACGATAGAAAAAGGGAGAGAGGTCTTCAGGAAATTGTTTCAATTGGTTCAAGTTTTAATTGTTCTTTCATGTCAGCTAGTATTGGCCATGTTTCATGTTGTGCGGAGACAAAGACGATCATTTGCCCGTTATGGGAATATCCGCGAAGACGCCGACAGCAGAAACAGCTGATCAGTCATGTGAGCTACATGTTCGCTACGTCAGAATTTATTCGGTAAAAGTGTTTCCATAACCCATTTAGCGTGTCAACTCTTTTTTTGACAAAGGCAAAAACCAAATGTGTGTATGTGTGGGTGTGTTTGTGTGTAAGCATGATTGAGGGTATTATTATGTATTACATTATCTGTGTGGATGTATGTGGGCGCGTATACAGTATGTATTATGTATTATATACTGTATGTGTATATGTTATGGTATTTGTTTGGGGGATTGATCGGTTCTCTTGGTCATGACATGTCAATCCCATCGTAAAAATCCCATGGTGTATCTAGATTGGTGGCCAGGGGGAGCTTTGGCCATATGACATGATCCCCAGATATGTATGTATCGACTGTATATGTTATGTTGTATGTTGTATATATTATTTGTCTCAATAAAAAAAGCCACTTCAAGCGAGCGTAAAAATGTTTTTTTTTTCACAACTGAGGAAGTTTTATCAAATGTTGTCGTTCCCATACAGCTTTCTAATGCGATACTTCAAAATGTGCATACAAATATGTGAATGGAAACACGACTACTGAGGACATTAGCTCATAGATTAGCACATAAAACCACAACTTAAATTTTTCTTTTTCTTAACGTGGGGGCAACCCTGTCTCCTTAAAAAATAAGAGCCTGTAGCAGGGTCAGTTATACCGTTTAGGTAATTTAATAATGTTGAGATAAGTATAAGAATAATTTATGTTTTAATGAGGTATTTTTTGTTAACATAAATATAATTAAGAACATACAAATTAGGAATATAGGCTATGTCTAAAAGGATCAGTCTGAACCTTTGTGCTACAGTGAGGTTTGGTCATTATTACTGTATGAGTGGCGCTCCCCTGCCAGCTGGCTGCAATGGAGGTTGATGTTTAAGTTACGTTGGTGTAGCCTTTAATGATTTTCAATGAATATTGACCCTTGGCGCTAGCTTGAGACACGAGAGTTCCTTTCAGTAGGAAAGCAAATATCAAATTTCCCAGCATGTCAAACTATCCCTTCTGGTCACACCACTCATATTTGGTGAAGTCTGACATGCAAATCTGTGCTGTTGACCAAACACATAACATCCTGACAGAGCTGACTTTTGCTGAAACGGAGAGCAAGAGAAACCAAAGCAGAAGAAGCTATTATATCCTATTAGCTGTGTGTGTAGCACCATCTACTTTTATGTAACCCTACTCTGCTGGAGTATAAACTGCTCCACTAAAGAAACATGGTTTGCAAACAGTTATAAAACAGCATCCAATAGTACAAATATGTCTGTGGAATATTGTTTGCAAGTGAGACAGCTAGCTAGCTAGTTTGGAGAGCTACTGTGACGGACTAGTGTTAGCATGTTGGCTGGTGGCTGGTTAGTGTGAAAACAGTTAACTTGCCACCTTCGGTAGTTCATAAACTAGCCCTATGAGTAGTCACTATGTCACCAAACTTCTAGCACCACCTATTTTGCCATTGTGCATATAGATAAACTTCACTCACTATCACTTTCTGCTGTGAACAGGTCTTTACACAGATAAAATAACAATTTATGACCTATTTGCCACTTTTTTTCATTGTTTCTGGAAAGATAAAATAAAAAAATGCAAATCCTACAGATATTGGCTTTAAATGATAATTCTGATTTATTGGACTTTTTTCTACAAGCCAACAGTTTAGACAAACAAAAGGTAAAGGGAATCATTATTATCCAAACTACCTGTTGTAAACATCTAGCACAATTTACAGAGCCACTTGCTGCTTCAACTTTGATTTTGTTGTACTTACTGTAGTTGTGCACACACAGGTTTCCTGGGCAGTCAGGACTTACTAGCATCAAATTGGGTGAGCTAACGCTCTATCTGACCTTAACATAAAATTAATTTGACTTTTTTTTTTTGTAACTTTTATTGCTTTTCCAATTTTCTGACTGCTTGTGTTTCTTCCCCCGTCAGACCTTGTTCTAGCAATGTTTCTGTGTTCCCAGATCTCAGCAATTACTTTGGTGAGTACGATGTTACTATTGCATGAGAAAGCCCCCTGAGCCGACAGAAGTCGTAGTTGTAATAAAGCAAAACTTTCTTCTAAGATCAACCAACAGATTCTGGCCTTTGTCTGTACCTCAAAGAAAGGTTTGATATCCACAATTGTAGTTATTTTCCAGGCATTTATAGAAAATAGAAAGAAGCAAGAAAGAAGCACTTCGTCATATAGGAAACTCAGTTTTTCACACTCTGTAAGACACACATTAGTGGGGCAATTATGTCAGAGCGAAGGAGCTGCAACATACTCGGCGCTCCAAGCAGTTTGAGGGTTGGTTACCTTGCGTGGTCCGTGATAGAGTTGAACTGGCGACCTTCCAGTTCCCAAGTCTTACAGACTGAGCTACTGTTGCCCCAATGTTAAGAGCATTAACATGCCACATGCACATTACACCATTTAGTTAATAACTCGGACTGTCAAAGTTAACGTGATAATAACGCGTTAACGCAAATTTGTTTTAACACCACTAATTTCTTTAACGCATTAATGCAACTTACGATTTTTAGCTTGTAGTGGGCTCAGTTTTAAAGCTACAGTGAAGATACTGGCATCATATGAAACTAGAAAACCTAAAGAATCCATTGGTACCAACCATGTCATACTAGCTTGTCGATTAAATAATGCTCCAAACTTACGCTAAATTTTGGCGAGGAAAAACTGGCATGGCCATTATCAAAGGGGTCCCTTGACCTCTGACCTCAAGATATGTGAATGTAAATGGGTTCTATGGGTACCCACGAGTCTCCCCTTTACAGACATGCCCACTTTATGATAATCACATGCAGTTTGGGGCAAGTCATAGTCAAGTCAGCACACTGACACACTGACAGCTGTTGTTGCCTGTTGGGCTGCAGTTTACCATGTTATGATTTGAGCATATATTTTCTATGCTAAATGCAGTACCTGTGAGGGTTTCTGGACAATATTTGTCATTGTATTGTGTTGTTAATTGATTTCCAATAGTAAATATATACATACATTTGCATAAAGCAGCATATTTGCCCACTCACATGTTGATAAGAGTATTAAATACTTAACAAATCTCCTTTTAAGGTACATTTTGAAAAGATAAAAAATTTGATTAATTTGCGATTAATCACGATTAACTATGGACAATTATGCGATTAATCACGATTAAATATTTCAATTGATTGACAGCCCTATTACTAACATTATGTTGGTTTGGATTGTACCTTGAAGTGGTGCGCTGTGTTGCTGTCGGTGTACTTGGGTACATGCAGGAAGATGAGGAGGTTCTGCCTGAGGTAGTGAGCTACAGCGGTCAGCCAGGGAAGACAGTACTGGGGGAGGCTGAAGGTCATCACTTCAGTGGCTGGAGATCCTGATGGCTGGATGAACTGACCAGACAACATTTTGTGTAGGCTTTTATCCAAAGAAATTTTCAGTAGCAAGTGTTTTCTGGTTGTCCCAGTGGGAATAAAACCCATTATTCTGGAAGTGTACACAGGTTCATGTACACAGAACTACAGACCAGCAACAAATAACACAAAGATTGTTTGGAGAAATTTAAAGTGCTTTTACCCCCCAATTTCTTCTACAAAAATGAGTCAACGAGCAATTTACCTCTACATCAGCTGGTGTCAGCTTGCAGTTCCTGACAAGCATGACCGTGATGATGTCCAAGGTGGTCTCATCCAGGCGCTTGCGCAGCACCTTGAGCAGCTCGTCTGTGATCTCTGGACCTGAACAAAAAGTGAATAAACATCTCCGTATCACCCTCATGCTGCACGTACACAAACGTTCCAGCTAGTGTATTACAAATGTGATGGCATTTTGGTGATTAAATGTCTTAGTATGTTTCAAACAAAGTGCTTGTTGGATCATCTAACAGCATCTGAAACACCCTTCCCCAGTGGCACAATCAGAAACAGACAATCCACTTTACGAAGCAGCTGGCCAGATGTGCAAAGGTGTGAAATGGTAGATGGTCACATCATAGCATTTGGTCTGTATTCCATTGTGCAGTTGAAAATCTCAGGAAAAAAGCTAGTAAGTAGAATTAAGTTTTTTCAAACTTCTGCCTTTGGTTTCAAGTGTACCTTTGTGATGCTTTTATTATGGCTTATCATAAGAATTTTGACATTCCCCGCCATTCAAATGCATTTTGGACAGATGCAGAAAAAGGTGTTATTCCATCAGGCCAAAGTTGAGTCTGTAGCTTAAGATGAATCCATACACACAGGCTGGTCAATCTAAAGGTCCAGTGTGTAGGATCTAGCGGTATCTAGCGGTGAAGTGAGGAGATTGCAACCAACTGAAGCCTCTCCCATGAACCAAGCATGTTGGAGAATTATGGTGGCCGACGTGAAAATGGGAATGGTCTTCTATAGAGCCATTGCGAGCAGAGCCAGTGCGTAGTGTGTGTGTAAGTGGGAAGTGAGTGGTGAAGCAAGAGAGAGAGAGCGGCGATGGGAGCAAGTAACGTCATCGACTCCGGCTCAAGCAGGAAAAGTTAACAGAGTTTGGTTTGTCCGCTCTGGGCTACTGTAGAAACATGGTGGAGCAACATGGCGGACTCCGTGAAGTGGACCCACTCCCTATGTAGATACAGTATAAGCGGCTCAATCTAAGGTAACGAAAACATAACACTTCTTACTATCAGGTGATTATACACTAAAGAAAACATACTTATTAATATTTTATTCCATTTCTGCCAATAGACCCCCTAATTGTTACACACTGGTCCCTAAAGTAAAAAAATAAATTCATGAAAAAACTCAAGGTCCACTCCTAAGTATTGAATAGAGCTTTCAACTGCATCTCATGGCCTTCCTTCGCGGAGTTTCTCCGTTGTTATGGAGATAGCTCAATTGTTGTCATCACATGACTCAAATATGACAACGAAGCTGAGTCCATTTCAACAGAGCAAACTCCATCCAGAGAAAGCTCTGGAAAAAGTTAGGAAATGGAGCTTTATTTACTCCTCAAGGTCAAGAATGATCGTCAATGCTCAATTGTGAAAAAACTCCTTATACTGTATGTTCTTACCACTGTGCACAATGTTAGGATTACATAATTGACTTATTAATGCTTCAGAGGGGTTAAAATATCAAGTGCTGTGTTTTGAACGTCAATATTTTCTTCTACTGATGAGAGACCTTGATGGTGTACTTTACAAAAACACACACATTCACTTCAAGGATGGTGGTGTTACAAAATGAAGACAGCGAGTTCAAAGCACAGTGAGCGGAGGGAGCAGACAAGGATTTTAATGAGTTGTGCTTTTGAGAAAGTGCTGATGTAATCCCAGCCTGTCTGAAACAGGAAGCTATTCCCAGTGCAACAGTGCCATCAAGGCATCCACAGGAGCAACAGCAGCCTGATCCAGCAAATCTGATCAAACGGAAGCCTCAAACTAGTTTTATTAAAGGCCAACATTTGAAATGTATATTAGGTTGAGGTCAACGGCAGCAAAGCACAGCAACATAAGGTAATACATTGTCAGTAATATAACAAAACATAATATATTCAACAGCCCATCATACAATTTAACTAAAACTACACACTTTTCAAGACAGCATGGGGACTTGACTTGTTTGTCTGTAACCAGTACCTTGAGCCTGGGCAGAGCCCAGAGTTACTGATCCAGGTGTTCATTGGTCGAGAAGCTGCTGTATGAGCACATACTATAGTTTTAGTGCTCGACTGCACGAGAATGAATATCCGTTCCTCGCTGAATTCTCTATTCTCCTCATCAACTTCCTATTTTCTTTGTAAACCTTGAGTTTGTCATCTTGCAACTAGCAATGTTGTTCGTATCAGCATGTCAGTGATTTACAGTGACAACTTGTTGTCATGGTAATGGCCCTTCTTGTGATTGTGACTGGAGTGATCAGTGCACACAGGAACTGACAATGACTAATTATCTACTGTATGGAGAGAGTAGACTATGATGAGGAACTGGAAGGACCACGGACCATAACAAGATATTTTCTGAATAATTAGCTGATCCTATTTACTTTGAACCCTTTTTTGTGCTGTCTGGATACCACTAGAACCAATGTCAAAATTCCGAAAACGTGACTACTCGTTTTTCTACAGTACTGTAGGTACCATAGGTACCAGGGGGCTTGAGACTAATGGCGTCTAAAATCCAAAAGGACGCATTAAATTCACTATCTATGCGTCCAGGGGACACACCTTAATTTTTCCTTGATAATGCTACATTGTGAACAACAAATCCGTGTTGAAATCGGCAGGACGAGAGCTACTTCACATTAGCTGTTAGCAGCCGGTGGGCAGCACAGTCCTGTTTGGCTATAAACGGAGCTAACAGCTAATATTAAAGGAGGTTCCATTGAGTTGCATGTGATGTGTTCAAGCTCTATCAGTAAAAATTAGTATTAGACAGAAGGAGGGTAAATTGTAACATTATCATGATGTTCTTGTAAAATTGAATTTTTGTGTGAAACTTGAATAAATTCAGTCGTTTGAAGGAGATGTCTTCACAGCAATTTAAATAGATAATATAGAGAAATTATGACCTGTTTAACTTCCTTACACTAGCTCTAAGTGTTTATCGTTTTGTTTTGTTTTTTACCGTGGTACCAAATTGGGTATCGAGAATTGTGGAACTGCATTGGTATTGGTACCGACTACTAAATTTCTGGTATTGTGACATCCCCACTGTCTTCTTTGTGTTGTTGGTAGCGGCAATGGCAGCACATACCGTTTTACTTCCTTCTGTTTTTACCTTTCACAATAAAAGCCCTAGACATACAGTGTAAGCTGCATCATTGCTTACCAGAGGGAACTTAAATTCACTCAGAACATTTCGCTAAGAGGCAACTCAACAAAATAGCTTACAATATGTATTTATCACAAAAATGCATGTCTGTATTTAGTATGGATGGTCCATTAGCCGACGTTGGTCTTGCACGTTTTAAATGTGTGACATCAATGATGTAATTAACGGCACAGATTGACCCCAGTAACTGTTTTCATTTTGCCCATGACCTCACTATATAATCTTCTACATAGAGCTCCCCAGATAGTGAGTAGGGAGTAGTGAATGAGTGAATGATTTCGGACACAGCCTATGTATCTGTGAGGTGTTTTTAAAGATGTACCTCTTCAGTCCGAACCAAGGGGCTTGGAGAGCCACAGACGGTAGGGAAGTCAGACAGTATAAAGAGACGAACTACCACATTGTTGGTTATAATCAGCATCATCCTTTAAAATCTAAAACATTGATATCTGCAGTGCAGTGTTATTTTAAATTTATCTCAGTTAATCAAAACAATAGCACACATAACTGAAATGACTGGGACAAACTGCATACTTGTATCTAACTTGAATCTAACTTTGGTACTCACACCCCAACTTTGCAGGATCTTGCTTTTCACAAACGATGTCTGGAGAAGCAGGTGACAAATGCCACGCTCGCTGACAACACAAGTGCAGCAGAGGACGTTAGCAAAACTGTCACCAACTCTGTCTGTTTTCCGCCCCCTCGTCAACATGCTGTCAGTGCAGTGGAGCAACATCAGTCCCCAGCTTGTTCCACTGTGGAGCACCGAGTGCTGCTTCAGGCCTTCATTTGTGTTGACTGCCATCCAGCTCAAAAATGCCTCATCCCATAACACCACAAGCAACACGATTAGTCTAAGGCATTTAGGGAGTTATTGAGAACTGCTTTGCCATTCATGCATGATCTGCCTCACTCTTCTTTCTCCCTCTTCTACATTCTTAGAGAGTAATTTTTGTTCACAAATTATCCCCAGATAGAGGGAGGCCGTGTAAATACCACTGTGAAATGTCAATTTGTGAATTAATCACATGCAGAGCTACGGTAAGTACAGAAGTATTTCATCTTCATAAAGCTGTATTTTATCTAAGCTACTGCCAACACCCCAATTTCCCCCTCAGTGATTAATAAACAATAGATTCTATAGTCATGCAAGTGGCTGTGAGACTGTAATGCTGATTTTAAAGAAAACCAAATTGCATGATGGATCATCATGGTCCTCCTTGTACGTTAAATGAGACGTACTAAGATGCAACTTAGTGTGAGAACAATGAGGAAACAATCAGTGGATATTATGACAAATCTTCAGTACGACTGACAAAGCTCAGTTAAGCAAAGTAATGAGTGCACTTCCCGTTGCAACTACATCTCATTATCTTTGAAAAGGTTTTTTCCTGCCTGCTGGCTGATCAGCTTTGTGCTTTTAACATCATTCCTTGCAGACTGAGTGTGTAGACTTTATACAAAACTGTTGGACTCAACTAGCTTCAGTTTGTGACTAAAAGGAGGACCTTCAGACATGGCTCAAAAATGGAAACATTTTGGGTCCACCACTTTTCAGTTTTAGTTACCACTAAAGCCACAGCGCAGCAGCATGTGACGCGCGTCAAGTGCCGCCCCTAGCACCAATAGGAAGCGTTATGCTACAGCACGTCTAGAATATTTTTACACTGTTATTTCTACTTTTACTAAAGTAAATGATCAGAGCAACGCTAGGCTACTTCTTCCACCTCTGAACTAGCTTTAAATCATGTGTCGACACCTACTACTTAAACTTGATTTCTCACCTGAAAAGCCAATCTCCAAAGTTAGGGCTCTCCAGGCAATGTCTTTTTTTCCCCCATTCTGGGCCGTATAGCTCGGGATATTTCTCGACCTCAACAACTAGTCTCTCCTCATCTATTCATCAACACACACGAGAGACAGAGACAGCAAGAGGTGAGTGAGGAGACCAGAAGTCGAGCTGCTACAGGAGCAGGGATGTAGCAAACAGGGAGCTAGTGGAAAAAAAATTGTTTCTTTGGGGGCGGCAAGGCTGGAAATAGCAGAGTGGCATGAAGTGTCACAGGGCGGCGCGTCAAGGAGCGCCAGTGTTAGTGGGTGTACAAAGAAAATAATAGACACAGCGCTCGGCGATGGTGTGTTTTGTCTTGAGGTTCGTTATTCCCAAGCACAAGATTTGTTGCTATGCCGATGACACTTAACTCTATATAGTTGATTATCTTGATCATCTGAGCCCTCTTTGTAGCCTTGAACAATACATCAATGTATTTTAATCAGTGAAACACTGAGGCTCTAGTTATTGGTCAATAACTACACTACAATATGAGTCTGGTCTAACAAACAACTAAAATAGGCCTCTTCCTTCTCCTTGCGATACAGAGAAGCTTCTGTATGCTTTTATTACCGCTTAGCTGAACTACTGCAATGTACTGCTTTCAGGTCTCCCCAAAAAGGTCATTGATTAATTACAGTTTGTAGAGTATGCTGCTGCCAGAGTTTTAACTGGAACAAGGAAAATAGTCATATTACTACCGTTCTAAAGTCACTTTACTGGCTTCCAACTAGTCTTGGGATAGATTTTAAGATCCCTGTTCTAGTCTATAAATCTATTCATGCATTTCCCCCACAGAAGAAAATGTTTAGGATAAACTTTAAATTTTATTATACTAGGATATTGTCTGTGTATTCTGAATTAAGTGCCTGTATTCAGAAAGTGACCTCTCCTTTAAGCTTGCCTTTACATTGATTATCACGGGAACTCAACTTGTTCCACAATTCCCCCTTTTGATTTTTTTTTGTCATTACAGTAGAAACCCATTAAAGCTGGGGTCTGCGATCTTGGAAAACTAGCATAATTTGAAAGTCGCATCGCCTCAGGAGCTCCGTCTAAACCCCCCCCTCCCCTCGAAACTCCTTATAAGGCAACGCCCCCCACACACATGCACGAGCACCACCGCATCGTAACTACTTCACATTTTTCGTAGCTATTTCATCACTAAATTCACTTCTGAAAAATGTTGAGGCGAGAAATCAACGGTGTAGATTTAGAATATTGACAGTTTTACGATGTTAGATGGCGAATCAAACATTTTCTCAACTGTTGTCGGAGTTTAGAAGCTCCACAAACTGCCGGCACAGCTAGCTAGCTCCTGCCGGGATCGCCACCTCTCCACCCGGGCATTCACTCACACAGACCCCGCTATGAGCTGGAGCTCTCTCAAGAGACCGGTCTCGTAGACGAGGGGCTTTTATTTCCTGGTTGACGGAGAGGGGAGGGGGGGGGGTAGCTCGCTGGAGAGCCGGCCACAGAGCAGCAGAGAGGGGAGGGAAAGAGAGAGATACCTGCTGAGACAACACGACCCTTTTTAACATTACTCTAATATCTGGAGGGACATCAGTCCACTCGTTTGTTTCTGTAACTGAAAAAGCAGTTTGAGTAACGTAAATTTTGTTCGGCAATGTTTTCTATCCGCCGTCTCCCCTCGTTGATAATCCTGTTTGTCTGACTTCACTTTGAGCTGTTAGAATAAATAGTTTAAATCTGCAGTATTTTATAAAGTAAACTAACAGAACATAAACAACTAAATCAAAGTTGTATTTTTCGATAATATGGTAATAGTGGTACGAGTTCGTTCTCGTTGTCCGGTGTTTTAAGAGCTGAGTTTTCTCTTCCACTCTCCAGTGAACGTGCGGAGGACACGCACTTTGAGTTCACGCTGGTGCACGCTGAGGCTAGAGTACGAGCAGGGAGGCAGGGAGGCATCTGATTGGTTCCTTACAACCGGGACCATTTTTACTGACTGGTAGACGTTTTTACAGGATTACAGCAGCTACAGATGACGGATCTTTTCCGGTCTTTTTTCAGTGCTCATAAGAAACGGATTGCTGTCGGGGTGTAAAGACCATTTCAACCAATATAACAAAAAGTGTATACTGGATAAATCGCAGACCCCATCTTTAAATTAAGTTCGCCTTCTGGCCTTGTGAACCAGATGTGTATTAGCTTATGTTAATCCCCTCACCTTTTGGTTACCACAGACAAATGTGTATAAAATCCCTGTTCTTAGGATGCGGAGCAGAAAAGGCAGATACCACTTGTGTGTGTGTGTGTGTGTGTCCGTTCTCCATGCTGCCTGAAATGCTCCACCATAATCATAATTTTCTTCTGAAGCTTAAGTAAAGATTCTTTTCTTTCATTTGGAACCTGAGTGAAGTTTTCTTCCACACCTCCCTGATCCACTGACTCTCCCTAAGGCAAAGCTGCCTTCTGCAAGAAATCACAAACTGGATGCCTGTAAAAATCTCGGTTTTACCTTGAATTTGTTCTTACTACGCCACCATTTTATCATTAATCACTTTTGTTAACAACAAAAATAAAAGTCATTATCCGCTCTTGATATTTCCCAGCTCTTACCTGCATTTCCCACTCCATGCACCAGCAGCAGGATGTGTTTGTCTACTTGTCCAACTGGCCGAGAGCTGTCCAGAGAAGACCTGGAGCCCTGAGGAAAGAGACACCAATGATATCAACAATTTGGCACCAGCACTCTGACTACACCACTAATCCGGATTGATAATGATTACGGACTGACCTTTGACAAACAGCTTTCATTTAGTATGTTTCAGTGCAGTTGCATCTCTGTGCAGGGATTTGGCATCCTCATTTAAACCACAAATGTGATCATACATTCTAGCCAATGCATACCAAAATCCTGACCTACTCTTGTTTATTCACTCATGAATCATTGCAGATAAGAAGAGCAGGTTAACACTGTAAGTGTCTGTATCCATTTAAACCCCCTAGACCCGTGGGCGATCTTGACTTTACTGTCTTTCAGAAGCTGTAGCAGATTCAGTTTTGGATGAAGATACTGGTATCTTATTAAACTAGAAAACCTAAGGAATCCTTTGGTACCATGTCATACTAGCTAGTGACATGGCCATTTTTAAAGGGGTCCTCTGACCTCTGACCTCAAGATATATGAATGAAAATGGGTTCTATGGGTACCCACGAGTCTCCCCTTTACAGACATGCCCACTTTATGATAATCACATGCAGTTTGGGGCAAAAACCATGCAGTTTTTTGAATGCAGTATAAATGTGCTTATATACAATATCAATTATGAATTTTGACATTGCTAGTCAAAAGAAGTGTATAGTGCACTTGTTCACTTACCATAACTTCCTCGGAAAACAAGGGCTCTTGACTCCTAGCAAGCCCATTGGAGCGAGTCAGGTGGAGGTTACCATCCACGTCGGAGTATTTCCCTGTTAGCGACGTTTCACAAAGTCTGGAGAGATAAACACAAGCAACACGTATGGAAATTGACGTCTTTGTGACTACGCTACTACTACTACTACTACTACTATTACTACTATTACTACTACTACGAATCATGTACTTATGATACTTTTGGAATAATTCTATCTTCTGCCATTTATATCAAATGTCATCCACTGACCATCCTATCCTTATTTGTCTTATCGTTCTTATCCCTTCCCAGTGTTTTCTATCTTTTCGATCTGAAAGCCACTCTCATTAATGTACTGTACTAATCTTTCCAAGAAAGTGTTGGAAAGTTGGTACGCCAAAGAAGTAAATTAGAGCACTGGCCAGTTGAACTTATTTAACTGCCCCTATAATATACAGAAGGCTGTTTCATAAATAAGCAGGGCTTATTGTGAAAAGCCTGGCTTGAATGGGCTAACTAACCAGGATTGAGCTGTTTCATAAAGACAATACAAAGCTGCTATTTGACCACAAGGCTACAGCCATCGACATTATGAAACAGACATGCTTCTATAAAAAATACAGGAGGGACAGACTGCCAATCTGGAGGTATTTAAACAGTATTTTCACCATATGCATACTGCTATGTCAGTACTTAAGAACTACTTAAAATATATATGCGAAAATATGAACATATCACGCCCATCCTCCACTCACTTCACTGGCTCCCTGTCTCCGCAAGGATTGAACCCTCCGCTCTAAAAACTCAAACCGCCTCCTCCCCCCAGGACTAAGCTCAGCACCATGGGTGATCGGGCCTTCTGTTCCGCAGCCCCCCGTCTGTGGAACTCCCTCCCTGACCATCTGAGGGCTCCACAGACTACTGACAGTTTTAAAAAAGGACTTAAAACCTTCCTTTTTAGCAGAAGCTACGACTTTTAATGAACCTTGCTGGTTGCTGCTTTTACGCTCCTATTTTTATGATGTTAGCTTTTTATCTGTTTTTATATTGTTGATTTTACCTGCTTTTACCTTGTAGCACTTTGAGATTTGTTTCAAATGTAAAGTGCGTTACAAATAAAATGTATTATTATTATTATTATTATTATTATATATATATATATATATATATATATATATATATATATATATATATATATTATATATATATATATATATATATATATATTAAATATATTATATATATATATATTATGTATATATATATATATATATATATATATATATATATTATATATTATATATATATATATAATATTTATATATATATATATATATGCCAGTGCATTGGAATACTGTACAATACTACAAGTTCTACAATTAAAGTTGGTACTAATTGCAGCCCATGTCAAATTGTGATAAACGTGATGTGTGCTGCAATTTGACTTTGACTTCTGTTCTCAGCTACTAAGGGGCTGAATCTCCATTATGAAAGAGAATATCCTGAAAACAGCCACAATTTACTGAAGAGGTTTAAGTAAGTGATAATGCCCAACGAGGTGACCATTATCAGGAATTAATGGACGAAGGGGAAGTTGCAAAGTCTGTTATTTCCTGATTGGACACCTCGAAAGGCATTATCCCGCTTATACCATGGTCACTTGCCAAAGAAAAAAAAATTTAGACCATTGATTTATATTTTTATGCATTTTGCCAAATCTAAAGTTTTTCACAAACCATAATTCCGTTTCCCTGGCAACATCTGAGGGTTTGCTAATACCTGGAACAACCATTACCAATCCCATAAGGTTTTTATGCAAAGGAAACATTGTTCACTAGTCCAGTAAATAGGATGAGCTTAGCTACGACTTAGCAACGGGAGATATTTCTAGTCCACTCAGCTCATAGAACCCTTTAGCTCAGCTATGAGCCAGAATGCTAACGCTATGCTAGCAAGATTCAAACTCAATAACATTGCGTACGGTTGAAAAACAGTTAATATAATGGGGCCCAATTTTCTGCCCGCTGTGGCCCCAAACGGGCCCCAAAGGGGCATGTTTGCTGGGATGTTTAACAACAAGACTAGCTAGCTATCCGGCCATGTCATTGTCCCCAATTAAATATCAAGATTTTTACAAAATATTGCTTAGCATAACGCTAGCATAAAGCTAACGCTATGCTAGCAAGATTCAAGGTCAATAACATTGAGTACGGTTGAAAAGCAGTAATATAACTTGACCATATGTTTAACAACAAGACTAGCTAGCTATCCAGCCATGTCACTTTCCCAAAATCAATATCAAGAGTTTCACGAACAAATGAGAGGCCACGTGTGCTGTCGGCCGCAGCCTGAAGTAGCGAGTTGAATAGCGAATGGGGTGTGAGAATCTCTTATGTGATACAAAGCATCAGTACCTTCAGAGGGGCAGTGGAGCTGACTTCTTGCAGCTTGTGTGTTCCAGTCGTCACCCTGTGGTGTTCAGACGATGAGGCACTGAAGGACTAATGTTACACTCAGTGCTGTAAATAAGATATTCAGATTTTTTTGTAGCCAGCGCATTAATTTAGAACGGTGAAAAAACAGTTTCACTAGAGCTACTTAGTAGGTGTCCATTATCAGGAATTAATGGACATCCTGCAGCCAATCAGGATCGAGTATTCACCAAGACAATGGTATAACTGCTAATGTTGCTTTATGAAACAGCCCCATCATACTTAACATATGCCAGTGCCACATGAAGTTAACTAAGACCAGGACCTGCATGGTGTTAGTTAACTTCCTATCTTTACTCCCTCTTCTCACTGCTCACTCCCAGGATGAATCACGTTGAGCCCAGTCTTGTTGAAGTTGTGAAATGATTTGTGAACTGTGTGCGCAGGGACTGTGAGGATACAGAAGTGTTCCCTCCAACCTCACCATTAACAATGTGATATGGAAGCTCCACCATCTGCCTCGGAGCATCCAGAAATGACATTTACTCACAAAGGCTGTGTTTGACAGCAAGTTCAATTTCCAGCAAGTTTGATTTCCTTTCTATCATATTGCTGCCTTAAGAACATCTGTGGGTACATGTTTCCTTCCAGCAGTTTGATGGAAAATGTTCTCAAAAACTCTGTGGTAATGTTTATAGTTGAGCTGTGTTGCAACAGCCCTCTCAAAGCCCTTGCATATAACGGAGGGTTTATTAGATATTGTGTGTTCTTCAATTTGGGGTTGAAAATGCTGAAAAACACACTGAATAAAAATGTGAACCCGAGTAGAGAAAGATTGAAATCCAGTGAAGACGTGTAAAAGCGAAGATTGAATAATGACTAGAAAGTCTTACCTGAGGTAGAAGACCGATTTGGTGGTACGCTCCTGGTAGACAAACATGTTCTTCCGGTTGACCACACAGAAAGAGTTGAGCACAGAGCGCAGGGGCTGGATCGCTACGATAGTGAGATAAACAAACATATTGACAGATTCAGCAGAATTAATCTATTTGTTTCAAGAAGAGGATCATCACTATATTAAAAAAAAAACACAAGTGGTTAATTAATGTGAATGTGAGAATCATGTAGTGAAAATGTGATGTTGAGACAACGTGTCAACCCATATATAGGAACATGGTCACTCACCCCTGGATACCCCCATGTTGGGTCCCATCTTGAGGCGTGGGTGAATGTGGATGATTGTGCTCCACACCACGTCACAGGCAAAGTGTCCAGGGATGAACTGCATGGTGGCTGCCAGGTAGTCTCTGGCCTGGTAGCTCTCCTCCGTGTTGTAGTCTGTGTGGTCAGGGTCAAATATTAAAAACACAAACAAGGGTGAGGGCATGTAAATATGAGACATCAGAGAAGATCCATCCATCCTTCCATCCATCCATTATCGATAACCGCTTATCCTATTCAGGGTCGCGAAGGCGGGGTACACCCTGGACAGGTCGCCAGACTATCACAGGGCTGACACATAGAGACAGACAACCATTCACGCTCACGTTCACACCTACGGACAATTTAGAGTCAACACTGAACCTAACCTGCATGTCTTTGGACTGTGGGAGGAAGCCGGAGAACCCGGAGAAAACCCACACTAACACGAGGAGAACAAGCAAACTCCACACAGAAGGCCTCAAGCCGGGTTTGAACCTGCGACCCTCTTGCTGTGAGGCCCATCAGAGAAAAGGTTCACCTAAATTACTAAAAGCTTCCTTTCACCTCCGCTACCATGTATTGAGGTTCACACAGAAATCTCAAACACAGATGTAGGGATGGGTACCGAGACCCCGTATTAAACAGGCACCGGTGCTAAATTATTAAAGACGGAGTATTGATAAGCTTCGATGTTATCGGTTCTTTTATCGGTACTTTTTAACGTTTTGGTGTAATTTATTATCACGCTGCAGCGCGCATCTCCTCTGCTCTCTATGTCGAGGCTGAGCTCCTCTAACTACACGCACACACGCACACAGAGAAGTCAGCAAATAGCCGAGAGGTGGCGGTGCAGACAGAGAATTGAACCAGGTGAAGTGAAGATAACTACGACAACTACGCTCGTTACTGTAAGTGCAATAAAACCTTTGCAAGTAAAAAGCCAATACTTTATCAATACACCTGCTCCACGATATTTCAATCTGCTCTGTCTGCTGTCTCTCATCTACCGCTGCTATGTTTTAGACAAACACAGCACGCTAGCTTGGCTAATAGTGAATTTTTACAAACAAGCTAAAACCAAAGCCGTCTGTGTGTAGTCGAACTGTTTAGCTTAGTTTACAACGTATCTTAAAATTGTGATGAATTCTGCTGGCTGAGACAAATCAGCCCATCCTCTCTACCAGCGGTACCTGCAGGCAGTGAATCACATCAGCAGAGGGAGGAGGACAGAGGACAGATTGATGTCTGTGTTCTTCATTCTTTACAAACTTCACTCAGGAATATCATTCATTTTATTGACATTCTAGATTAGTTTCCAGTAAGATTATTGAGTTTGTATAGTGTTTTGCTGTTTAAACATGTTGCTGCTCTAAAACGTAGTTATATTTAAAATATAAATAAATTCTAATCCGTCCTGGCCGTGGAACAACGGACCAGCTCTTCACTCTCGCAAGGATCCTGGAGGGGGCCTGGGAGTATGCCTATCCAGTCTACATGTGTTTTGTGGACTTGGAGAAGGCGTATGACCGGGTCTCCCGGGAGATATTGTGGGGGGTGCTGCGGGAGTACGGGGTGAGGGGGTCACTTCTTAGGGCCATCCAATCTCTGTACGCCCAAAGCGAGAGCTGTGTCCGTATCCTCGGCAGTAAGTCGGACTCGTTTCCGGTGGGGGTTGGCCTCCGCCAGGGCTGCGCTTTGTCTCCAATCCTGTTCGTGATATTCATGGACAGGATATCGAGGCGTAGTCGGGGGGAGGAGGGTTTGCAGTTCGGTGTGCTGAGGATCTCATCGCTGCTTTTTGCAGATGATGTGGTCCTGTTGGCCTCGTCGGTCTGCGACTTCCAGCACTCACTGGATCGGTTCGCAGCCGAATGTGAAGCGGCTGGGATGAGGATCAGCACCTCTAAATCTGAGGCCATGGTTCTCAGCAGGAAACCGATGGATTGCCTACTCCGGGTAGGGAATGTGTCCTTACCCCAAGTGAAGGAGTTCAAGTACCTCGGGGTCTTGTTCGCGAGTGAGGGGACAATGGAACGTGAGATTGGCCGGAGAATCGGAGCTGCGGGGGCGGTACTGCATTCGCTTTACCGCACCGTTGTGACGAAAAGAGAGCTGAGCCGGAAGGCAAAGCTCTCGATCTACCGCACAATCTTCGTTCCTACTCTCACCTATGGTCATGAGGGCTGGGTCATGACCGAAAGAATTAGATCGCGGGTACAAGCGGCCGAAATGGGTTTCCTCAGGAGGGTGGCTGGCGTCTCCCTTAGAGATAGGGTGAGAAGCTCAGTCATCCGTGAGGGACTCGGAGTAGAGCCGCTGCTCCTTTGCGTTGAAAGGAGCCAGTTGAGGTGGTTCGGGCATCTAGTAAGGATGCCCCCCCTGGGCGCCTCCCTAGGGAGGTGTTCCAGGCACGACCAGCTGGGAGGAGGCTACGGGGAAGACCCAGGACTAGGTGGAGAGATTATATCTCCACACTGGCCTGGGAACGCCTCGGGATCCCCCAGTCAGAGCTGGTTAATGTGGCCCGGGAAAGGGAAGTGTGGGGTCCCCTGTTGGAGCTGTTGCCCCCGCGACCCGACCCCGGATAAGCGGTTGAAGATGAGTGAGTGAATGAGTGATATATTTTAATCCTGTTCTGAATTTAGTCTTTTTTAAAAAAGTATATTGAAAAGTGATTATTTAGTTATGAAAAAGAACCAATACGAGTATCAACAAAGAACCGAACCATTAAAGAGAATCGATAAGAGTAGTAGTATCGATAAAATCCTTCCGATACCCATTCCTACACAGATAGTGTATGTTCTTCTGACTTACCATCGGTGGTGTTGAGCCTCTGCCTGTAGAGAGACTCGTTCTTCCAGATGTCTTCCTCACTCTCAGCCACCAGCAGAGAGTTACACACATGGCTGTCGTGCAGGTCCTGCAGCAGCATGCGCTACACATACGCACATATAAAAGAAGCATTTCACAAGCTACTACAAATACTGTATATAAGACCGTGCTGATGTATGTGTGTTAGTTGCAATATAGATGCATTTACACCGAATCAGGTTTGGCACAATACGTTTAAGCCTATCTATAGGAAAAAACTTTGTAAGGGTTTATGGGTAAAAGACAGATGCTGAAATCTGATATAAACCAAACAAAACTAAACTAAATGAAGCGAGTGGACAGAAGTCTGGACTGGTGTTCATGTTCATTCATGTACAGTATTCCTCTGTTATTTTACATTTTAATTTCGTCACGTTGTTTCTATCCCTATTCTCCTTTAATTACTGTCAAGAAATGGGAATATTACTTAATTTGTATGATTTTGTAAAACATTTGTAGTGATGTAGTTTGAGTGCTGAAGTAGCTACCTGGTTGACTATTCTGCAGATTTCCCCGATCTTCCTGACCACCATCTGATGCAGGTGTAAGTATTCAGGCAGCTCCTGCTCTTCTTCTTTCTTCTCCAACTCCTCAGCACTGACCTCTCTGCCTTCTGTGAAGCATCTGCAGAAATATGACAGATCCTGAGACATCCAGTAACCAGCTGCGATCAAGCATGTGAGAATCCGTCCAAGGAATTGTGCTGAAAGCTTGACTGGGAATTAAAGGGCGGGTCCATCGTTGTTCTTTTCCGTTTTTTTTAAATGGAAACGCCCACTCAGCCGTTAGCAAAAAGCTGTGACGTAGGCTAATCAATAAGGTCATGAATAATGTGAACGCTAGCACTAGCTGAGTCAATGTTAGCTGTGCTAAGTTTGGATAACTGAAAGAGTTAGTTCAGATTTTTTGAAGTGGGGTTGTATGTATACTCCCGTGTTCTGCGAGGTAAAATTAATGTTTTTGTGGATCTAGTCTGGCTTCAGTTCCCCATAGGGAAGGACTGTCTGATGGCAAGGTAAAGCGGCTGTGGTTGGAAGCAGAAGAAAAACGTATTTTAGACACCTAAAAAAATCAAAATCAGTTTAAAGCTGCAGTGCCCGATATTGGCGCAAATATGATTTAAAAAGGTTTTTTTAGAAAACGGCCGCTATAGCGTGACAGTAGTACATGAAACAGGTAACATGAAAAAAATCATGTTCCTCTGTGTCCTACTTTTCCTCCGGTGCTCCTAACGGCATCTGAAGGATTTCACTTACCGGAAGAAAACAAGGTCCGCTGCCAGCTGCCGTCTATGAGAGCCGGCGGTCAATCACTCGCGATCTCCGACCAAACGGTCAAACTAGGCAGCGCTGATCAAATATGAATCAATATTCTGTTACTGTAATGCCTTCTTCTCTCCTCAAATGTTTTCAGAATCACCTTGGAGTTACTGTTTAGCTATAAAATGAGAAAGTTTGTAATGCAGCCACCATTGTAAAATCTGTTGAAGGAAGTCAAGTTCTGGTCACATGAGAGGAGCACAGCCAATGGGAACGCTCTCTCTCTCTGAAATGACCTGTGATTAATCAAAATCTGCCGTCATGGGCTAGATTTTTCTAAAGCCTGAAAACAGAGCCATGATGAGGAGCAGAAGTCTAGTTTTCTCTCAGACCACTTGAATTACAATATGCTGAAAGGTTATTGTGGAATTTTTGCCAAATTATGCCAAAAAATTGTTGCCTACTGCCACTCTAAGTGTATGATATATATATTTAGAATATTTTCACCGCTTTACCTCGCCATCAGACAGCCCTTTCCGACAGGAAACTGAAGCTGCTAAATCGCTGTCTTAAAAGCCACCAGACCAGACTTCACAATTTTGCCTCACAGAATTCGGGAGTTGCTGGTCTTCCGTTGCATCGTTCGGTTATAGATCGTTTGTGTTATTGTGTGACTTTCGGATCCGAACTAATGTGACGTCCACAGCAGTACATTTCTTAGCTTCCGTGCTGGTACTCCTGTCTGCTTCTCCAAACTGGGAGCGTGCCGACCGCCATCTAAGTTACTGTATGTAACGTTAATACACTGAATTTTAGGATGTATATATACTGTATATGTAGCAGCATCATCATTCAGAAACCTACATCATGTCACATGGGAAAATGGTTTTAGAAGGGCTTGGGAAAATAGCATTTTGACGCTAAAACATACGTACTTCAACCAAAATTTGAATGTTTGAATAATAAGGAACACCATTGGGAAGCTCCAGAATTATATAAAAACCTCAAAAAAATTAATTAAATTAAATAATGGACCCGCCCTTTATTACTCTCATTAGAGTTTTAATGAAGCTTCCTACATACGCACACTCTCAGCAAGGAAAAGACATTTATCCATCACCATTTCACAAAATGTTTAAACTGAAATGAATGATGAGATCTCAGCATGTAGCATTGTGGCTGAATACAGGATGACTTTGCAGAACTAAAAGAACAAGCAAAAATGTGTCATTCTGAGAATTCTGGACCAGGTAGAAACCTATGAAATGCTTGATAAATATGGGCCACAGACTACAGGCTGACTATTACATGTTAAAGAAATATAGCAGGAATCAACAGTGGTGGTTAGAGCATTGTCTGACCTGGAATGGGAGTAGACCTTCACTCTGTCCTGGTGGATCTTGACAATCAGCCAGAAGTCGGGCATCAGTGGTGACTGACACTCCTGTTCATCAAGGGTGGGGCTCTCACACTCTGAGTCACTGCTGCCGCCATCATAACCTTCACACACACAGAGGCAAAGCAACATTATGGTGTCATAATTTACGTTATCTTCATCGTTTAAGTCATGCCAAGTATGTAAATCTTGATAACAGACACTTCATTTATCAATGTCAATAAAGTCTTTCAAACTGTAACTGTTTGAGTATCAAGTAGTACAATCAGTAGTGTCTCACAAGGTCCCCTTATTGGATTATTACTATAGCTGGGTTTCCACCAAAAGTTTCTGGGACTTTTAGTCCCTGGAACTACTTTTCAGGGAACTGAAAGGTTCCTTCAGCCCACCGTTGTCTGCATTTCCACCGCGGTCTAAAGACCTGCGAATATTAGGCAAATTAGTCCGCTGACGTAGGAAAAAGCAACATGGGACGAAGGCTGCTGGTGGTCACAGCAGTAAACACACTCTGCAGCCTGCAGTTCAGTGTGTCCGCCTGTTTACTCTAAAAAAACACAAAGGTTTTGTCTCACTGCAACGATATTTACTGCTGCATATATTTACTGATGCACGTTGGATGTAATGAATGAAATGCAGCGGAGGAAAATGAAACTAAGAGCGTCTGTCTCCACAGTAAATCACCTGCTGAGTGTTTGATGGTTATTTATTTGTGCTTTAGAACGTTAACGGCATGAAACAATCAGAAAATAACTTTTCTTTCTCTCATTCACCGCCGCGCTACGTCTCTCTTTCTTCTACCGATCGCCCTCTCAGCTCGCTCACATGATCTCTCTCTTTTTTTTCTCTGCGTTTTATAAATTGAGTCAGGAAGCCGACAGGAGAGACTAACTTTACATTTAATGTTATCGAACAAAGGCAAATGTTCTCCCCTCGTCCTAAAATGGTCCTAAATCGATACTAGAGTACTTCCTTGATTTATGAATGAAGCGGTATAGTTAAAGCAGTAGTGCTGTGTGTGTGTCAATCAGCGACGCTCATCCATGCAAACTCCACCCCGAAAGTTCAGCTACTTTCAGAAAGTACTACCCCCCGACCAGGGCCTTTTTTCGGGGTAAAATGTCTCTGTCTGGTCCCTGCGGTCTAAAAGGCAAAGAGTTCCTCAAAAGTTTCTTAGTTCTGGGGGAAAGATCCTGCGGTGGAAACAGGACTTATAATTATTATTACGTCACTTCACCAGGCTCCATTTCTGCGTCTTATTCAGAAAATGTAATGAGGTGAATTGTCCACAAGATGGATCTGTGTATCTGGGTGAAATGTACTATATATTGGGACTGTGTACCAGCAGCTGCATGGTGCTGAGTTCCAGCCGAGCTGGTTAGTTCCAGTTGCAAAAAGGTAAGTTTGACTAAATGGCAGCCATCTGGTTATATGCTGGGAAATTAATTTTGGTCTCAAGTGTTTTGTATGTGGAAGTGAACCTGTGTTGTATAGGTAGAACGTCTCTAAGACTAAGGAGGTCATTGTGGACTACAGGAGGGGGGGTCGCACTCACCCCCAAGTCACCATCAACGGCACAGCGGTGGAGAGGGTGGACACCTTTAAATACCTGGGTGTCAACATCCACAAGAACTTGACATGGGCCACCCACACCACCGCTGTAGTCAGGAAGGCCCAACAGAGTCTATACGCTCTGAGGCGCCTCAGGACATTCGGACTGAAACCACGAATCCTCAGGGACTTCTACCGAGGCACCATAGAGAGCCTCCTGACAGGCTGCTTCACCACCTGGTACGGCAGCTGCACCAACGTGGACCGCAAGGCGCTGGGAAGGGTGGTGCGCTCGGCCCAGCACATCACCGGTTGCGAGCTGCCCAGCCTGCAGGAGCTGTACACCCAGCGGTGCCTCAGGAAGTCCCTGAGGGTCATTAAGGACACCTCACACCCCCACAACAGCCTGTTCCCCCTCCTGCCCTCTGGCAGAAGATACAGGACCCCCAGGACTCACACCAGCAGACTGAGGAACAGTTTCTTCCCCCAGGCCATCAGACTGTTGAACAGATAAATCACATCCCCAAACACCCTCTCTCCCACTATGTGCAATAAATAAGTACAATTAAAAAGTGCAATACTCAATGCATACCTCTGTGCAATATAAAAACAAAAATGCCTGTGCAATACTTGTATATATTTACCATACACCATATTTCATTTATTATTATACTGTATATTATTGTAAATACACTTATTTTATTTTATTTTTACTTTATTTTATTATGTTATTCTTTGCTACTTAACTTACTGTTTCTTTCTTAATGGAGCTTCCCAGCAAAAAGTATTTCACACGATTGTACCTGTATAACCGGCGTGACAATAAACATCTTGAACCTAGCTGTCATATTGTAGGTCTATATTTAACCAACAAGCTGGTGAGAAATGACCAACTCATTCTTCACACCTCTCTAACACTGATCACGCCGGTCAAACATCATTCATCTCTGTGCAGCACTTACCCTGCATGTCTGAGTCTAGACTGCCCTGGCTGGAGACCACACTCTGGACTCGACTCGGCCGGACTTTGCCACAGCCTGAGGAAAGATCAGAGTGTCACAAATCACAGCTCTGCCAGATCACACACACTCAGAGCCTCAGAGGCCAGTCAGAGATGGAAATGACATTGGAGACAAAGGACAACCCTGTCTACTGTAGTAACATGATAGAGCTGGGCTATATCAGCTGAAATCCAATAAAAACCTGTGAACAAGATTATCCAACCTCACAGTGGAGCTCACATAGCAAACACACAGCAAACTCTGACTGGTTGTATACTTTGGCCTACAGTATAGAGGTTGATTAAAATCTAATTATGTCAATAAGAAACTTCACCAAGACATAGACTGTATATAAAGATGGACGACATGACAGCCCTCCCAAAGTGAAGCCAAAACACCTTGATCGCCCCATGGTGGCTGGTTGCCGTTTAGGTCATAAATACCACCCCCTCCAATTAAAAAGTCAAAGTACACGTCAAATACATTTTTCCAAAGACGGTTTCTGTCATTTTAGGTAGTTCTTATCACGCTGATGTATGTTCAAGTATTCATTTTTCTAATAAGTTTGGTTTTAATTCGTTATGTGATGTTTAAAAAGGGGGTGAGACGTCATGATTGACAGCTGCTCTGAGTGTAGTAGTCGCAGCCGGAGGTTCGGGAAATGTACGAGAGAGGAGATGTAACTTTAACTTTCCATAACGGTCACGTATCTGTGTAATAAAACATGTTAAATGGCCACCAGCTACCACCACGGTAGCTGGTGCCAATCATGAGCCGAGCACGGCCACAGCTTGCTAGCATTAGCCACCTGGCTGCTACATTAGCACCACGCTAATGTAGCAGCCAGGTGGCTAATGCTAGCAAGCTGTGGCCGTGCTCGGCTCATGATTGGCTCGGGCGGGTGATCCCTACTGCACAGACTCTGGCTCCAAATGACATATCAAAATCACAAGATGGCAGCTCCCGTATCCAGAATATTTTGGCTTCACTTTTGTACGGTGGGAGGAAGTGGAGACGCGTCGTCCATCTATAGATACAGTCTACAGTATGATCTAAGATATAGAGGAATGCAGTGTGTCTGTTAGACTCACTGTGAGAGGCTGACTGCATGGACTCAGCCAGGCTGACACTGGACGGCGTCTTGGGGGGTGAGGTGGGCTCTGTGAGGCGTTCAGCGTGGAGCTGGGAGGTACTGGACAGACCTCTGTCCCCCACCATGCTAACTGAGCTCTGAGAAAATGCGTCATCTGCCTCAGGCTTCACGGCTCTGATTGGCTCACTGGTTTCTGCAGCCGTGTCACTCGGAGTGTCAGCAGCGACACTGATGGACTTCCTGTCTTCACTCTGCAGTTGGACAGAGTTCAAGTCAAAACAAATGTCATTTTCATATGAACACATTTCACTACTGTAACTCAAACAAAGGACATCTCAGGACGGGACGCACCGGTTGGTGAGCTTTGAAAATGCTTTGCAATTATCTCAGGTCAACCCTGTACTAATGTTGTTTATATGATGCAACATTTGATCCCAGGAAGTGTTGGCTAACTCCCCCATGACTCTTCCATGAAAATTAAACTAAACACTAAGAATGATTGCGAACAAATGTGAACATCAAGTGTGTATGTTATTGTTGCACATCACTGTGAAATGCCATATCTGACCTCGCTGTCTGCCTGAGCCTCTGCTTCACTCTCCAGCATCACGTCCTCCACCTGTGCTCCAGCACTGCAGGGGTCGGTGTGCTGCGGGGGGTCTGCGGTGCTCTCAGACAGCCTCTTGGTGGCGTGGATCCTCTGAGGGTGCAGTCTGCTCAGGGACACGTAGTAGAAGCTGCCCTGCTCTCCATTCAACACGTAGCCAGAGAAAGACATTCTGCGAAACTCCTGCGGGATCAGACATTATCCCATCATAAATCCTGACTATGTGTACAAACACTGATACAACCACGTACGCTCTACTAAGGACAAATACTGAGTATTCATTTCCCGCACCATGAAAAGATAACTCACTTGTAGTACTGGTATATTCAGAATTATAGGTGCAAATATACAGATGTAATAACGATGGAGAATTACTGACATTTTTTAATTATTTTTTTCTTATCCCGCTTTCACACTGAGGGCTCAACCAGGGTTGAAGAAACAAATCACCGGCACTCACAGATCAAGAGTATTTTTTAGTTTATTCTGGGCAAACAAACGAACGCGTTTCAGCTACAAGCCATCATCAGCGTGATCACTCAAGACGCGATACCAGTTTTAAATATTCAGGTGAGGCAAAGACACCAATCAGAAAAGAGACTGCATGATTACACAATAGGATTCATCTGTGAATGCACCGCCAGGACACATCCTCTCGCAACAAAGGAGGCGTGACCAAAACAGTCAGAAACAACCAGCAATACATTTAAAAAAATATATCATGATACCAAAGACCAGAAAATTATGACAAGAGCCACACCATAAAAATTGATGAATGGTGACACGCTCAACCATAAAACATAAATGATAAACATTTTCTACAGCCTCTTTGGAGGGAAGACATTAATAAATTAAATCTATGCTTACAAACGTTTGAAACATTATACATTCTGCATTAAGAATTGTTGCTAATGAGCCAAAATGTTATGTTTTCAAAATAAAGGCAACTTTTATTTCCTGCTGTACCGACAACATACCAAACCATGACCCCGAAACCACAGTACGTATCAAACAGTAGATTATAGCCCTGTTTCGACCGCAGGAACTTTCCCCCGGAACGATGGACCTTTTGAGGAACTCTTTGCATTTCGACCACAGGGTCTAAATTAAGTCACAGGGACATTTTACGGGAACCTAACGTTTATTTTTATCATGTTTTTTAGATGAAACGGGCGGACACACTGACTGCAGGCTGCAGAGAGTGTTTATTGCTGTGAACACCAGCAGCGCTCGTCTCACATCATGTTGCGTTTTCATACGTCAGAGGACTAATTTGCCTAATCTTCGCAGGTCTTTGGACCACGGTGGAAACACAGACAACAGTGGGCTGAAGGAATTATTTAGTTCCTTAAAAGTAATTCCAGGGACTAAAAAGTTCCAGGAACTTTTGGTGGAAACCCAGCTTTTGTGTAGTGTTACACCCCTAAAGGGAGGACTTATTTCCTTTAAGGCACTGGAAGGCTGTTAACATCTGTGTAGTGAGTGAAAACAGAATAAAAAAAAAAAAAAGAAGAAATTCAAAGCTTGGCTTCTTACTAAAATATGATCAAATAAACATATTAAACTGGTTCGAATAGTATTTGATAATTTACAGTAGGACATAAATACATACGAACGTGTGAATAAGTACTGACAATGAATATGTGGAGGTGGCATATTCCTTAAAAGATATTTAAAAGAACCTCAGTATGATCAGCAATCATACTGAGGTTCTCCGAAAAACTGTGCTTCACCTCCAGTTTTAATCACAACGTTCGTGTGTGTGTGTGTGTGTGTGTGTTTGTGTGTGTGTGTGTGTGTGTGTGTGTGTGTGTGTGTGTGTGTGTGTGTGTGTGTGTGTGTGTGTGTGTGTGTTTGTGTTTGTGTGTGTTTGCGTGTGTGTGTGTGTGTGTGTGTGTGTATGTGTCTTGCCTCTTTGAATTTTTCCAGAGACAGCTCAGGCCCGAAGACAAACTGCAGTGGGACATCTTCACAGTGGCAGTGCGGTCGACCGCTGGAGCGCAAAACGTGCTCCGCTACTTTCTGCAGCGTGGCCGAGCTGATGACCCGAGAGTGACGCAGAGCAGACACTATCTCGTCCTCCAGCAGCCAGCGGATCTGAAACACACAGAGACCAAAACCAAGATGTGTGTGCAGTAAGAGCAAGAATATGGAGCTCATAGTTTTCAGTGAAGAATAAACACTTTCTAATATCAATAAGACTAAAGCTCGCTAGCAGTTCCTAAAAGCTGGAATGCTCATTACAAAGAGGCATTTACAATGTCCATGTCCAACTAAGTCTTTATACACTTTGCGGCGACATATCACGTTACCTTGACGATGCCAATTGTGTTTTTTTATTTTATGTATTTTACTGCCCATTTGAATGTCTTCCAGGCTCTTGCCTTACAAGACCAGAGGTAACTGTTAAAAAATATATTTACTTGTTTTGACAAACTTCATTAAGCAAAATTAAAAGAAATGGTTGATGAATAAACCAGATGTTTAATATAGTCTAATGTTTGCACTCTTCTGATTTCATGTGTTTTTTACGGACCATCTTAAATCCTTAATGTTAATGTTTCTGTGTAAATTTAAATATGCCTGGCTGAACACCCATGTGCTGTCCTCTTTGTTTATCTTCTTTTTTTTTTGCCTCCTGGCTTCCCCTGGTTATGATTATGAATTGTGGGTAATTCTCTCAGGCAAAATCTGCAGAAATGCAGACTAATGGAAAGTGTTCATAAAGGGCTCAAAATGTCTGCGAGAGAGCCCTCAAGGACTTGACGATTTGACAGTGGGACAGCCCTAAACCCTCACAGACTTCGAAGGAACGCGCCTCAAAGTCTGTGAGTCTGTGAGTGTGGACATTGGGATGGACAAAAAGGTGATAGTTGATGAATTTTATATCCTGATGGTGTGTTCACACCAAACGCGAAGCGAACTATTCATGCGTCGCGATTAACATGCAAAGTCAATGCAAAGACATGACACGAATGACACGACATGCCTTGGTCGCATGGTCAAGCGAAAATTCGCTTCACACTTGGTGTGAACGCGGCTTTAGAATCTTACCAACGGTGAGGTTAAACATGTCAAGTTTGTGCTACTGTCAATAAACAAATCAAAGGGTTCATCCATTTGTGTACATAAATGTGGTCATTAAACTCCATGGCAATCTGCCTGTTATATTATGATATGTTGACGTGTTGATTTGGCCTGCGTGGTGCTAAAGGAGAGCTGAAATATTGGAAGTGTAAAAGGGTGTGCCCTGTGGGGAGCATGCATGTGCTCAGTACTTTTCATGGTAACCTGACAGATTCATTATTTCTTGTGTAAAGGTGGAAATCTAAAGGAAGGGTCTGCAAGTGACCTTAAAGCTTCCAAATGTCCCCTTTGTAATTTGATTAAAAAATGAAAAATATTACTCTGTTGTGTTACTCAATTTCCTAAACCACTAATCCTGTTCAGAGAATGTTAATATCCATTTCCAAAGGCGATATGCATCACTGATTTCGATAAATACATCTAGGGTAAAAATGTAAATTCAATATGATGTATTTTTATCTGATAGGGTACTTGTGAACTGGCGAGGATATACTCATAGACTGCGTATAAGAAGGACGTAGTCACTGTGACGTCACCCACTGGTTTGTGGACTACGGTTTGAAGCCTCAAGTTCGGCACTTTGGCCGTCGCCAACTTGTTTTTTTGTAACCAGAAGTGACACGAGAGGGTGGAGCAAATCATACCAAACACTGAATAAGAAATTTTTAGGCGACCAAAATGTTACAATTAATTTTCATGAATTGAATTGAATCAGTCGCAAGGTAGCCACGCCCTAAAGCATACCCTGCTTTATGGTCTATTTGACTCCAAATGGGACAATAATTCACTAAATGAACATCATGCTGTATTGAAGAAGACTTGAAACTAGTGATTGAAACTATAAACTCATGTTTACAATGTTTACTGAGGTAATAAATCAAGTGAGAATTACAGCCGCAAGCGGCAGTTCGCGGGTTTATGCCCTTTTTCGCTCAACAGCGGAAGCACCTGAAATCAAAGCCACGAGCAGCAGTGATCGGGTTTTGGGCTTCACAAAGCAAAGTCATTTCACCTGGTTTAATTCTGCATAAAGAAGGAGTGAGACCAATCACACCCTTGTTTCATTATTACACTGTATGCAGCCTTTCTGTAGTTGCACACTCAAAGTCCCGCCAGTCATATTTCTTGGCATTTTGGTGACATTTCAACAGGTCAATTAAAATATCCATCAAGTTTGGTGAAGATGGGACGAACTCCCATTGATTTGTGACGAAATTCGCGATAGGCCCATGCAAATCTTTGGAACTGGTGGCACCCCCTATACGTCGATTTGAATGAAACTTTCAGGATACGTTTCAGGTACTCCTATGAACATATTCTGCCAGTTTCGAGAAGATGGGCCTAACAGTTGTGGTATTAGCTGTATTGATGTGCTAAGCCACGCCCCTTTAAAGTTCATTGGTCAATATCTTGAAAACACAATAAGATATCAACAAGCTTTATGCAACTTTAGATGAGCATGGTCCAATGATATTCCACAGAAAATTTGCCAGCAATCGGACCTACGGTTTAGGAGGAGATGTCAAAAATGGGTTTTTCAAATTATTCAAAATGGAGGAAAATCTAGAAGGCGGACTTAAGTGGTCCAAGAGGCTTTTTTGTAGAGCACATTCAGCAACACATGTCTGTCAAATTTCAAATCAATCGAACTTATGGTGTGAGGGGGCTGACCTTGAAAAATGTTGTAGCGCCACCGTGTGGCCAATTTGGATCATATTTTACGTGAAGCATTGTGACATCATGTACAGTTATAGCACCAAGTTTCATGTCTCTAGCTCGTTCCGGCTCACAGCAAATTGAGCAAAGGCATAATTTAGCATAAAATGCTAAATAGGCCACGCCCACTTGCACCGATCAATATGACACTTCAGATCTTAGTTAATACTGGCCCCCAGAGCATGTGTACCAAATTTGATAAAATTCTGTCCACCGGATCTTGAGGTACAAGTTTTTGATGTTTTTGGCGCCCCCTATGGGTCGAGCGAGAAATGCTTTGGGACGCCTATTCCCAAACACGTATTGAAGTTATCTACCAAGATTTATGATGATCAGATTAATGGTCAATGAATTATGGCCAATTTCCTAATAAGCCCCGCCCAGTGAAAAGTTTGTTGGTCAACAGCTTCAAAACGCAATGACATATCAACACGCTTTATGCAACTTTAGATCACCTTCATCCAATAATGATCCACAGAAAATTTGGTAGCAATCGGACCTACGGTTTAGGAGGAGATGTCAAAAATGTGTTTTTCAAAAAATTCAAGATGGCGGAAAATCTAGTTAGGCGGACTTTAGTGGTCCCAGAGGCTTTTTTGTAGATCAGACGGAGCTGGACATGTGTGTCAAATTTCAAGTCAATCGGATTAACGGTTCGAGAGGCGTGGCCTTTCCAAAATCGCGTGTTTGAGCGTTAATTACAGCGCCACCATGTGGCCGATTGCTGTCATATTTCGTGAAATGCCGTTAAATATCCTTTCCATTCATTGTGCCAACTTTCATGTTTTTAGCTCTTTTCATCTCACGGCAAATTGAGCCTCAAAGGCAGACAACAAATAAAAATAATAATTACAGCCGCAAGCGGCAGTTCGCGGGTTTATGCCCTTTTGCGCTCAACAGCGGAAGCACATGAAATCAAAGCCACGAGCAGCAGTGATTGGGTTTTGGGCTTCACAAAGCAAAGTCATTTCACCTGGTTTAATTCTGTATAAAGAAGGAGTGAGACCAATCACACCCTTGTTTCATTATTACACTGTATGCAGCCTTTCTGTAGTTGCACACTCAAAGTCCCGCCAGTCATATTTCTTGGCATTGTGGTGACATTTCAACAGGTCAATTAAAATATCCATCAAGTTTGGTGAAGCTGGGACGAACTCCCATTGATTTGTGGCGAAATTCGCGATAGGCCCATGCAAATCTTTGGGCCTTGTGGCGCCTCCTAGTGGTCGAATTGAACGAAACTTTCAGGGTACGTTTCAGGTACTCCTATGAACATATTCTGCCAGTTTCGAGAAGATGGGCTTAACAGTTGTGGAATTAGCTGTATTGATGTGCTAAGCCACGCCCCTTTAAAGTTCATTGGTCAATATCTTGAAAACGCAATGAGATATCAACAAGCTTTATGCAACTTTAGATGAGCCTGGTCCAATAATGTTTCTCAGAAAATTTGCCGGCAATCGGACGTACGTTTTAGGAGGAGATGTCAAAAATGGGTTTTTCAAATTATTCAAAATTGAGGAAAATCTAGAAGGCGGACTTAAGTGGTCCAAGAGGCTTTTTTGTAGAGCACATTCAGCAACACATGTCTGTCAAATTTCAAATCAATCGAACTTATGGTGTGAGGGGGCTGGCCTTGAAAAATGTTGTAGCGCCACCGTGTGGCCAATTTGGATCATATTTTACGTGAAGCATTATGATATCATGTACAGTTATGGTACCAAGTTTCATGTCTTTAGCTCGTTCCAGCTCACAGCAAATTGAGCAAAGGCATAATTTAGCATAAAATGCTAAATAGGCCACGCCCACTTGCACCGATCAATATGACACTTCAGATCTTAGTTAATACTGGCCCCCAGAGCATGTGTACCAAATTTGATAAAATTCTGTCCACCGGATCTTGAGGTACAAGTTTTTGATGTTTTTGGCGCCCCCTATGGGTCGAGCGAGAAACGCTTTGGGACGCCTATTTCCAAACACGTATTGAAGTTATCTACCAAGATTTATGATGATCAGATTAATGGTCAATGAATTATGGCCAATTTCCTAATAAGCCCCGCCCAGTGAAAAGTTTGTTGGTCAACAGCTTCAAAACGCAATGACATATCAACACGTTTTATGCAACTTTAGATGAGCTTCATCCAATAATGATCCACAGAAAATTTGGTAGCAATCGGACTTACGGTTTAGGAGGAGATGTCAAAAATGTGTTTTTCAAAAAATTCAAGATGGCGGAAAATCTAGTTAGGCGGACTTTAGTGGTCCCAGAGGCTTTTTTGTAGATCACATGGAGTTGGACATGTGTGTCAAATTTCAAGTCAATCGGACTTACGGTGTGAGGGGCGTGGCCTTTCCAAAATCGCGTGTTTGAGCGTTAATTACAGCGCCACCATGTGGCCGATTGCTGTCATATTCCTTGAGAAGCTGATGCACATCATTTCCAGTTATTGTGCCAAGTTTCATGTTTCTATCTCATTCCATCTCACGGGAATATGAGCTTTTTCGGCAGACAACAAATAATAATAATTACAGCCGCAAGCGGCAGTTCGCGGGTTTATGCCCTTTTTCGCTCAACAGCGGAAGCACCTGAAATCAAAGCCACGAGCAGCAGTGATCGGGTTTTGGGCTTCACAAAGCAAAGTCATTTCACCTGGTTTAATTCTGTATAAAGAAGGAGTTAGACCAATCACACCCTTGTTTCATTATTACACTGTATGCAGCCTTTCTGTAGTTGCACACTCAAAGTCCCGCCAGTCATATTTCTTGGCATTTTGGTGACATTTCAACAGGTCAATTAAAATATCCATCAAGTTTGGTGAAGCTGGGACGAACTCCCATTGATTTGTGGCTAAATTCGTGATAGGCCCATGCAAATGTTTGGGCCTGGTGGCGCCTCCTAGTGGTCGATTTGAACGAAACTTTCAGGGTACGTTTCAGGTACTCCTATGAACATATTCTACCAGTTTCGAGAAGATGGGCCTAACAGTTGTGGAATTAGCTGAATTGATGTGCTAAGCCACGCCCCTTTAAAGTTCATTGGTCAATATCTTGAAAACGCAATGGGATATCAACCTCATTTATGCAACTTTAGATGAACATGGTCCAATGATGTTTCACAGAAATTTTGCCAGCAATCGGGCCTACGGTTTAGGAGGAGATGTCAAAAATGGGTTTTTCAAATTATTGAAAATGGAGGAAAATCTAGAAGGCGGACTTAAGTGGTCCAAGAGGCTTTTTTGTAGAGAACATTCAGCGAGACATGTCTGTCAAATTTCAAATCAATCGGACTTATGGTGTGAGGGGGCTGGCCTTGAAAAATGTTGTAGCGCCACCGTGTGGCCAATTTGGATCATATTTTACGTGAAGCATTATGACATCATGTACAGTTATGGTACCAAGTTTCATGTCTCTAGCTTGTTCCAGCTCACAGCAAATTGAGCAAAGGCATAATTTAGCATAAAATGCTAAATAGGCCACGCCCACTTGCACCGATCAATATGACACTTCAGATCTTAGTTAATACTGGCCCCCAGAGCATGTGTAACAAATTTGATAAAATTCTGTCCACCGGATCTTGAGGTACAAGTTTTTTATGTTTTTGGCGCCCCCTATGGGTCGAGCGAGAAATGCTTTGGGACGCCTATTCCCAAACACGTATTGAAGTTATCTACCAAGATTTATGATGATCAGATTAATGGTCAATGAATTATGGCCAATTTCCTAATAAGCCCCGCCCAGTGAAAAGTTTGTTGGTCAACAGCTTCAAAACGCAATGACATATCAACACGCTTCATGCAACTTTAGATGAACTTCATCCAATAATGATCCACAGAAAATTTGGTAGCAATCGGACCTACGGTTTAGGAGGAGATGTCAAAAATGTGTTTTTCAAAAAATTCAAGATGGCGGAAAATCTAGTTAGGCGGACTTTAGTGGTCCCAGAGGCTTTTTTGTAGATCAGACGGAGCTGGACATGTGTGTCAAATTTCGAGTCAATCGGACTTACGGTTCGAGAGGCGTGGCCTTTCCAAAATCGCGTGTTTGAACGTTAATTACAGCGCCACCATGTGGCCGATTGCTGTCATATTCCTTGAGAAGAATTTGCACATCATTTCCAGTTATTGGGCCAAGTTTCATCTTTTTAGCTCATTCCAGCTCATGGGAATATTAGCTCAAAATTAAGACAACAAATAATAATAATAATAATAATAATAATAATAATAATAATAACAAATTCACACAATTTTAAAAGGGTTTAGCCCCTTCGGGGCATAAACCCTAATAATAACAAATCAGCACAAAAACAATAGGGTTTAGCCCCTTCGGGGCATAAACCCTAATAACAAACCGGCACAAACTTAGAAGGGTTTAGCCCCTTCGGGGCATAAACCCTAATTAGACTCATTATCTCATAGACTTCTATACAATCAGACTTCTTTTTGCAACCAGACTCGCCCCCTGCTGGCTGTTAGAAAGAATGCAAGTTGAAGGCACTTCAGCATTGGCTTCACTTTCCAGAACTGGAGGTTGCCGCCTGGGTATACTGCATATTTGGGTAAAGCTAATAATAAGTGAAGCTACTCTCTTCTATATGTTGTATTTATTATGTGTTGTACTGCATTGCTGTGTTGCTGCTGTAACAGCTCACATTTAGAAGAATAAGACTCACCTCGTCCATCGTAGCCAGAATTGCTAACTTGTGAGGAACAGGAAGTTTGGATAAGGGGTCACTAGAGACTCTGATGGAAGACAAGATATATATCAGAAAAACAGATACCTCCAGTGACTGACACTCAAAGAGTCAATCAGAGAAAGTCCAGCTCCTGTCCAACAAGCATATATGTGTTTAACAAACTCACCCATCACCAGCTCCCCTCAGACTGTCCAACACTGCCATCAGCTCCTCATCAGAGCGATAAGACGAGGGCTGTCCTGGTGAACGATTCAGGGACACACTGCTCTCTGAGGTGTACCTGCACACAGAGAGGAGATCAGACGTGCTACACCACGGTTCCATCATCACACTTCTTCAAAGAACATTTACAGTGAGCCGCAGTATCATGTCACACCGGAAGACATTTAGGTCCAATGTGTGCACACACAGCTTAGTGACAACTTTAAAACAACGCTTCGTCCTCTACCTTTTATAAAGTTATCATGTGTTATTGCCGGTTTTAATTAAAAATTGCTGAAACAATCAATTATCAACAGAGTTTCCAATTTATTTTATGTGGATAGAGTGATCCATTAATCGTTTTAGCTCTATTTCACACTATTCCACTGATTGACAGTTGGTGGCTGTAATACACCAAGAAATGATTGGTCAGCATTTCCGGTCTTTCTTATCTGCGCTGTCACCGTCTTCACAGCGTCCCTGCAGCCGGGGACTCACTGGATGTGTCAACTACACAGTTTAGCGGCACTTCTACCGGTGACTGTATAGTTATGACATCACATCCTTACGGAAGTCCTGACGGCTCGTTTAAAAGCACAGATTCTGAATGCAGGCTGTGTGTTTTTCTCCATGGATTGAGCATTAAGATACCTTACCAGTATTTATAGACCCCTTTTCCGTTCGTAAACACAATGACATATTTCTGTGGGCAGAGTGTAGGTGGAGGCAGAATAACTCCCTGAGCACGGTAACCAACGCTGGCCAGCAAGTATTATTGGCTTGTATTTTTAAGAAAATCAGAGTTTCTCTGAATATGTACGATCACTCACTCTCATGGAGCGCGAGTGTTAGTGTTAAGAGAGTGTAAATTTGATCAGCGCTGCCTAGTTTGACCGTTTGGTCGGAGTTTGTGAGTGATTGACAGGCGGCTCTCATAGACGGTAGCTAGACAGCAGACCCCAGGTCAGCTCTCAGCTCTCCGGTCTGTGAAATCTTGCAGATGCCGTTAGGAGCACCGGAGGACACAGAGGCACATGAATTTTTTCAGGTTACCTGTTTCATGTACTACTGTCAGGATATAGAAACCATTTTATAATAATAACTTTTTTAATCATATTTGCTCCAATCTCGCCTACTTCAGCTTTAAATCAAGCCTCCTCCCTCGTCAGATCTCTCTAGACTTCGGTCAGAATCTCCTTAGATTTTGAGTGAAAACAGAACATCACAAGCTATCCGACCTGAGAAATCTCTTTTGCAAGTTAATTATTATTGAGGAGTGTTTCCGTTTTTTTGTATTTATCCAAATGATGAAGCAATTTTTCGTTGATGTCACGGCCCTTTCCTGTGTGTAAAGTCTGTGTGGAATCTCCGATCGTTTTTTTTAATGATTTTGGATTTTGAGTATATATTATATAGTATATATATTTTTTTTATCCAATGTTTTACGAGAATGTAAATACATTCAACATGTGTGTTAGGCCAAAGTTATATAAACAATTGCTTTCGTTTGTTTACAAGAATACTCCACAGAGTACCTTTAATACTGCAATGTGATCAGTGAGTTAAGAATCAAGATTAAAAAAATGAAATCAAACATGTCATGTAAAAATAAACTTGTTTAATTCTATTTTCTGGCAAACTTGCTGAGTCTTAGCTTGTTGCTCAAACTTCGACTCACCTGTTATGATGGAAATCAGCCATGACTTCAATCTCCAGAGGTAGTGTCAAGACAAAGATATCTAATGTGACTAAGAGCTCATTCAGATCCACAGACTGTAAGGCCTCGGCATTCTCCAGACAGGAAATAATCTCACCTGCAAACACAAAATTGAAATAAGTACTGCAACAAAAGCAATTGTCTCAAGTCTCAATATTTTACAGAAGGAAAATGTCAGGACAAAAGTTGAGAAAATAGCTGTTTTGATGAATGAACGAAGGTGCTAACTTCTTATTCTAAATTTCAACTTCTGAATCCCTATTCTAGGAAAGCGAAGAGACAATCAAGGCTGTACTCACCAAGGCAGGTAGGCAGTGTTTGTATGGGCATGGAGCCATGGCAGCTTTTCGTATTGACGGAACAAGTGACATGAACAAACAGCGGTGGCATGTCCAGCTGTGGCCCCTCGGGATCCAGCAGGGAGTCTCCCTCCAGGATGCTGAAGGAGTCCTGGTCCTGGTTGACGGTGTTGGAGTCTGACAGGGACTGGTCGTCACCCTCTCCGTGGGAACTGGTGCCTGGTTGCTCCTCATACTCCACCACCAAATCTGAGTCGCTCTCCGTCATGATGCAGCACATGTTTTCTACACAAAAAAACAACCAAGTGGTCATTATGATATCACTAGATGAGGAGTATCTCATCTATGGGTCATCGGTCAAAAATGAAATTACCTTAATGCACTGTTCTTACACCAAATAAGGAAATATTTCATGTTTTATATGGCATATATTCTGTACATGAACAAACATATATTCCTTTTGTTTCCCAAAAAGTCATTCACAGACAAAGAAATGTACATACTGTATTATCCTGCATGGTAAAGTTACTTATGTCCTCTTATGAACATATATATATATATATATATATATATATATATATATATATATACATATATATATATACATATATATATACATATATATATATACATATACATATATATATTATAAAACTCTGATAACAGAAATCCTAATAGTATAGTATAGTCACAACACAATAGTGTATCAAGTATTGTCAACACCGATCACAGATCTAGAGCATATGAAAATGTAAACATGTTTTACAGTCTCTGAGACCTCAAGCAGAAGTAATGCAGACTTCTCTGTAGCAGACGTCTGAAGCATGTCATCAGTTCAAAATCATATTTAGAAATAATCCTCATAGAATTAGGAAAACGTTGTTAATAGAGCTGTCAAACTTAACGCAATAATAACACGTCAATGCAAATACGTTTTAATGTCACTAATTTCTTTAACGCATTAACGCAACTTGCAATTTTTAGGTTGTAGCGAGCTATCAGTTTCATATGACACTAGAAAAACCTAAGAAATCCATTGGTACCAATCATGTCATACTAGTTGTCACGAAGGAGGCTAAATAATGCTCCAAACTTGGGGTCAATTGATCTCTGACCTCAAGATATGTGAATGAAAATAGGTTCTATGGGTACCCACGAGTCTCCCCTTTACAGACATGCCCACTTTATGATAGTCAAATGCAGTTTGGGGAAAGTCATAGTCAAGTCAACACACTGACACACTGACAGCTGTTGTTGCCTGTTGGGCTGCAGTTTGTCATGTTATGATTTGAGCATATTTTTTATGCTAAATGCAGTACATGTGAGGGTTTCTGGACAATATCTGTCATTGTTTTGTGTTGTTAATTGATTTCCAATAATAAATATATACACACATTTGCATAAAGCAGCATATTTGCCCACTCCCATGTTGATAAGAGTATTAAATACTTGAAAAATGTCCCTTTAAAGTACATTTTGAACATATAAAAAAATGTGTGTAATAAAATAAGATATTTTAATCAATTGGCAGCCCTATAAAATACGTGATTAAAGCTTAACATTTGTGAATGATCCTCACCATCCTCAGTAGCCGGCTCAGCGTCTGACACCAGGTCCTCACTGGGTCTCCTCCCTGTCTCCCCGTCCTCTGAGTCCTCCTGAGGAGACGAACCACAGTGCAAAGGTTCATCCAGTCTAATTAACAGCAGCATTCATGTTGGGATGTGCAAGTGGTTTCTCTTTCCGAGCCAGAGCTGACACATGCATGTTTTCTCATGATCTCTCTGATATTAATTTTCATCTTGAGCGATAACGAGATATGAAAGCAAAGCAACGTCAGTCTGTCCAAAACACAATTAGAATGGCAAAACACAACTTGGTCGACTCACCTCTCTCTTGCATGAAGGTGGGCAGTAGAAGAAGTAGTGTGGGTTGGAGGGCACAGTTTTGAAATACTGAGACACGATCCCCATGAATTTATCCTGTGGAATGATTCATTTGAAATTTGACATCAGTTTCACCTTGTTAGCTTATTAGCTCTTGTAGTTACTAATTACTCAGAGGAGAGTCTATGATTCATAGGAATAACCAGGTCTACTTTAAGAATATGAGGAGGAGATGAATCATTGAGACCTCAGACGATACCTGTATTATGTTGTGCAGATCTGGATACACTTCACACTTGGGTTGTGTTTGAAGCAGTGTCAGAGGGAACTCTGGGATCTTGGCAGACTTGGACTCATCCAGGATCAATGGAGATGTAGGAGCGGAGGACTTCCCTCTAGATTCAGCTTCACTGGCATCCTCCATGTCGATACTATCGACATTAAACATTAATAACTGTGTTAGCTATATGTACACCGATCAGCCATAATATTAACAACATTATGACCACTGACAGGTGAAGTGAATAACATTGATAATCTCATTACAATGGCACCTGGCAGTGGGGGGGATATATTAGGCAGCAAGTGAACATTTTGTCCTTGAAGTTGATGTGTTGGAAGCAGAAAAAATGGGCCAGCGACAGGATGTGAGTGACTTTGACTAGGGCCAAATAGTGCTGGCTAGACGACTGGGTCAGAGCATCTCCAGAACTGCAGCTCTTGTGGGATGTTCCCGGTCTGCAGTGGTCAGGACCTACCAAAAGTGGTCCAAGGAAGGAAAACCAGTGAACCCCGGACAGGGTCAGACCCAAGGCTCATTGATGCACGTGTGGAGCGAAGGCTGGCCCGTGTTGTCCGATCCAATAGAAGAGCTACTGGAGCTCAAATTGCTGAAAAAGTTAATGCTGGCTCCGATAGAAAGGTGTCAGAACACACAGTGCATCGCAGTTTGTCGCATATGGGGGACCGGTCAGGGTGCCCGTGCTGACCTAATGTTATGGCTGATTGATGTATATATACAGTATATACAGTATACTAAGCAACGGTGTGTGGCCTTCAAAACCAAAGCAGAAGGATGTTAATAATATTCAAATTTGCCTAAAAGTGTTAAACGAATGCGGAGTAAACATCCCCCGATTCGTCTCCCACTTACTGGATGAGCTGCCACCTGTAAATGACGGTTTCAACAGCTGCTGAATATATGCTCCGAGTATGGGGTCAAATATGAAGTGCAATACAATGCGAAAAAGAGTGTTGTCATGATGTGTAGAACAAAAGAAGATAGGGACCTCAACTTTCCGGCTTTTTATCTTTCAGGACAACTGCTATGTGTTTGTAATAAAACAAAATATCTGGGGCACTTTATTACAGATCAAATGTCTGATGATGACGACATGTACAGGCAGTGCCGTATATTATACGCTCAAGCTAACATGTTGGCAAGAAAATTCTACAAGTGTTCAGACCATGTCAAGATAAGTCTCTTTAGAGCCTATTGCATAGTGCAGTTTCTATTTTTAATGTTTGTATTGTTGTTTGTGTTGTATGTTTTCTAATGGACTTCGAATCTGTCAATAAAGATTAATTGAATTGAAATTGAATTAGCTCGTACGAAACAGGCTGAAATGTAAAAATGTGAATGAAGAGCATTGACTGTGATGTTAATTGTTGTATGTAATGTAATCAGCCATCAGACTGATACTGTCATCAATTTAATGTCACCATGTCAAACAGAAAGAACAGATTTATTTGTTTTTTGAGCACATGGGGGCTGTAAACACAGAATTGACATATTATCAGCTTGTAAAGTTGTTATGTTATCAAACAGCTGCCTGTAATTACACATTCAGCAGACACTTTGTCTTCCAGCTGTCACTGGGCAGGTGGTGTACAGTAGGGGTGACCCCCCAATAGTCCAGGATTTGATCTAAGGAGCCTGATTTGACTGCCAATCTCACAGTCGAAACATCGCAGTGGCAGGAAAACGTAGTTAAGAAACAAAGGATCATTCCGTTCGTTCCGGCTGAATGTCTGATTTTACTAATATTTATTAATCACAGCACCATCAGAGCGCTAGATATTTTTTGAATTCATTAAAGACTCTAAAATGAGCAGGGAGAGGCGCGGAGAAACCCTTTTCTGTCTGTCAATCGATCTCTGCTCCGTTTCAGTACTACGAACAGCGCCGCACCCCCACCCACACCGACACCCACACCCACACACACACACAATCTAGAGCCTTCATTGGTGTGACCGTGAATGAAGATCAATGAATTAATCACTGTGTGCCTCCCCAGTATCTTGATGAGCATATGCAGATCTGAGAGTGTTCATGCGCACATTCACAAAACTTCAGTGGGATGGAAGTTAAAAAAAAGAAAGAATGCAATTGAAAGAAAAAGGAGTATATGCTGTTATTCACACTATAGTCTTCATTCTTTTAGCTCTATGTAACAAACCATGTTTAGTATACATTAATATATATTGCCTTACCTGGTCGAGGAGGCCAAGGGAGCCCTGTCATCTGCTCGGTCCTCCTCAACCTCTCCAATGATAAAGGTGGCAGGGCTCCTTGAAGGTTTTGTATTCCCTCCCCATCCTGGGGTCTCACCATGCTCCCTGAAGACCCTGATGTGTCCACAGAGGGTCTGCAGGAAGGAGGTGACGTCGATCTCCTGCAGGGATTCTTCACAGCAGTCCATGGCCATCAGGACGTCCTGGGAGCTTATGCTGTAGGACTGCTGGAGGCTGCGGTACACACCTGGGGAACACAGTGAGGAAACCAATGACTGATGATCAAGCAGCCACCGACTTTCAGTTCTATTTTAAAATAACACAGCTTTGTCTTAAAAATAGAATAGTCCGATTTGGGTAGCATTGCAGCAGTGCAACTTAGCAATTCACCAACCAAATTTTCAAACGAAAGTCAGTGACAGTTGACAATGGTTTTCTGGTGCAAATACCTGCATGTATGCCTTCATTCAGACACATAAATGTATTTATTTATTTTTGCATTTATTTTGTATTTAATATTTATTTTTAAATGCATATATTTGTATATTTATTTATGCACTTATTTTTTTACGCACAATTTTCCCTTCGCATTTCACCCCTTATTTATTTCCCCAAACTTATGTATTTCTGTATTCTTTTCTTTACACATTTCTTTATGCATCTCTACCTCATTATGCAGGTGAAGGAGGAGAGTCATAGTGTAAATACTGGACTGGGCAATTTCCGTATCAGCAGAGAATAATGGTGCAGATTTTATTTGACTTAAATAATTTGTTACTAATAATTCCTTATATAACTTCTTCTGAGTGTATGTTGGTGGAGGGAGCTAAATCTACCTCTGACGTAGCTCTGGTGGTAATGCTCTTGCAGCAGGCTGCAGTAGTTGGCGAGCTCCTTGTGTTTGTGAGGTTGAGCCAGCAGGTCGGTCCACGGGGACGGACTGCTGCGGTCCTGAGACAGTGACCTGCCAGAGGACAACAGCACAGCAAACACACAGACAGGAGATGAGCATACTCAGTTAGAGGATCTAAGCACATAACCTTAATCTCATATGGGTGAAAATGTCAGTTAAAATACAGACAGGTCCATTCCATGTAGTTTTGCATAAGCATTTAGATAGCTTTAGCCCAGATCTCCACAACAGTAAGCAAAGTTCAAGGAGCCAACAAGCCTGTGAGGGACAGATGAACCTCCGCAGCATGCGTTTGCAGCGTTGTATTAGGAAAAAAACGATCGGGACAAAAGGGAAGAAAAAACATGAAACACGTGAAAAAAGACCTCGATCACCAAAATGTTTTCGTCCATCTAACAGCAAAGTGTCAAGACAAACTGCTGCGACAGACACATCCACCTGTAAAGCTGCAGTTATACCAACTGTAGAACAATAAACAGTGACAGAAGTTAACTTTTACTTCTACACACACTTAGTGAAACTCACTAATTTAAATGTATTGAATTTGCATTGTTGAAAAAAAAAAGTTTATAGTTATATATTAGGGCTGTCAATCGATTAAAATAGTTAATCGTGATTAATCGCAAACTAATCACATTTTTTATCTGTTCAAAATGTACCTTAAAGGGAGATTTGTCAAGTATTTAATACTCTTATCAACATGGGAGTGGGCAAATATGCTGCTTTATGCAAACATATGTTTATATTTATTATTGGAAATCAATTAACAACACAAAACAATGACAGATATTGTCCAGAAACCCTCACAGGTACTGCATTTAGCATAAAAAATACGCTCAAATCAATACATTGCAAACTGCAGCCCAACAGGCAACAACAGCTGTCAGTGTGTCAGTGTGCTGACTTGACTATGACTTGCCCCAAACTGCAAGTGATTATCATTGATTAAAGAAAGAAAACAGAATAATTCACCCCTCTGGTGTGAGCTTGGCGTGCAAATCTCTGGCATAAACTAATATTCATCCGTTTTTATTTATTTTTGCTCATGCTTGAGTATTTCTTTCTCTTAGTGCTCTCCATTTCTAGGTTTTCTAGTTTCTTATGATATCAGTATCTTCACTAGTTTCTAGCTTTAAAACTGAGCCCGCTACAATCTAAAAATAGCAAGTTGCATTAATGCTTTAAATAAATTAGTGGCGTTGAAACGAACTTGCGTTAACACGTTATTAGCGCGTTAACACTGACAGCCCTAATTTATAGTTTTGCTGCGGTTAAAAGTGGCCCACCTTTACTTCAATTCTGTGTTCTTCTCTGTTCACTATGGAGGCATGTGAGAAAAATAAAGTTTTCCTCAAGGTAACACAGGGTGAGTACCTGAAATTGTCATTTTGGGGGTGAAGTATTCCTTTTATGCAAAACTCTGTGTGAACTCATGACAATGACAGACAAAAGACAGCTAATTCATTGACCAGTGCTTTGAGCCAGCATTCCACACACACTGCACAAGGTAAGTGAACAGCAATGCATTCTGATTTTGGCTTATTTTGGTGATATATACATATACATGCTCTTCCCTGCACAAACCTTTAGTGGATTTGTGGCTGTGTTACTCTAACAGTGACAAGTGTGAGAGGGAACTTGTTGTTGTGTTCAGTGTGTGTGTGTGTGTGTGTGTGTGTGTGTGTGTGTGTGTGTGTGTGTGTGTGTGTGTGTGTGTGTGTGTGTGTGTGTGTGTGTGTGTGTGTGTGTGTGTGTGTGTGTGTGTGTGTGTATGTGTGTGTGTGTGTGTGTGGCAGCACTGCACCTGCTGTGTGTATGTAGCAACACAAGCCTGAAGAGCAAGCACAGACAGGCCTGGGGAAGGAAGGACGGCTTCGGAGCCTGTATAGTGTTAGAAAAGCAACACTTCCCCACTCTACAGAAGACAAGCTGAGCAGCACCTCAGCAGAGAGGGCAGGAGAGCAGAGATACAGAATCAAGCAGTGCTACCTGAACTTCACCTGCTGATACATCTCCCAGGATTCAGCATCTTGAGCTCTGTTCTCACAGAGACACACATGTTAACAGCTGGACTGCAACTTCCTTCTCACAACATTCATGGGTCAGTTGTGTCATACAGTGGTGGAGGAATGACAGGATCATCCATGCTTATTACAACGTGGCTCTTCTCTATGTAGCCTTGTCCATCATCTCTATCGGTTATGATAATAACGTACTCACCAAAGTAATTGCTGAAATCTGGCAACATGGCAGCTTGACTACAACAAAGCAGTCAGACGATCAGACACTAATAGTTTATCCAGATTATTCAAACCACCAGAGTCAGATTTCACACACACGGGATGAGAGAGAGTTGACAGACGATGGCGGAGGATTTGGTGTCAAAGCGAAAAGCAAAACTGTCTATTTGGCAATACGTCGGACTAAAACCCAATGTTATAAGGGAACCTTAACGTTAACGAGGCAATGTGTGGAGGACCGGTGTGCACGGCTCAGCGGCTCCAGATGGAAACCTGCAGCCTCGCAGTGAAAGCTGGACCGGAGAGGCCAGACACACAGCCATCTGACGGTAAAGATCAAAGAAAGCGCTCTACATATACTGAGCACCGTCTTTTCTTGTAAAATGTCCGGTGTAATCGGTAACACCGGTGTTCCTCACTGTGACATCCCTACTTCGTCGCCGCTAGTTCTCTGATGTCAGCTTGGTGTTTCTGGGCCTTTCCAATCACAGAGCTTAAAGCTAATGTTAAAATCTTCTTCAAAAACATTTTTTTGTTATAGTTGTTGAAATTCTCATTAAATCCAAACAAAAATCAGTAATTTGGCCTGCATGAAATCATTGGACAGACTACCTCGTCTACCTGCGTGCACTCCGCCCGTGCACTCATTGCGCGTCACCGGAGTCTTCCACAAGCTGCTAGCTATGATATGTTCCTTCTTCTTTTTACTGATGTCACTGTGGTCCCAAATCTCAGAAATGACTGTGGTGAGTACACTATCATTACTGATAATAATGATTTCCAAAACTACAAAAATAATAAATAATTAAATTGACGACATAGTAAGTTTGCAATAATGCCATATTCTCACTGCAAAGATCAATTCTGTTCACTTTCGTACTTGTGATTTAGGAATTAGCTGATAGACATCTGAACAGTGGAGCTGATCATAGAGTCTGGTTCTGCTGCTGTTTGAAAGGCATGTGATGTCTGGTGAATAACCTCACATATGATCCGATTGATCCAAATCTAAATCTATTATCCAGACGGTACCTGAAGAAAACGTCCCTTGGTTGGCGGCTGGAGTTGGGGTGTACCAGTTGCTCCTTCAGGTGCTCCAGGGAGCAGTTGTAGACGTAGACTGGACACTTTAATTGGCTGCTGTCACTGGTACTCTGCTTGGAAAGCTGCCTGCTGAAGCTGATGTGGAAATCTGCCTTCTGTGGTTCAAAGAATTGGACTCCTTCTTTTTCTCCCACATCTGGAAAGTTAAAAATATATATATATTTTCCCCAAATGGTTCAGTCCTACCTGTTGAGTGTAAAATATGCATGGTAACAATGGAAGATCTCCATGTGGTAACAGTTAGCAAGTGTGTGGCGATGCTCAATTTCACCCCTTAACCCATTTTGGACTGGACTGACCGACCTGAGCCTGGGGTCCCGGTCTCTGTCTCCCAGCTGTCCTGGTCTAGGATCAGAGAATCGGCGGGTCCAGTCTGGCCCTCGGACCGTGGTGAGAGCAGAGGGGACCTGGCACTGAAGTGTCCACTACTGGAGCTCCTTCGCAGTTTACCGGCCAGACTGAGGCCGGACTCGGACCTCTCCAGCCCGCTGGTGGAGCCCGACAGGGAGTCAGCCTGAGATTTGTTGCTGGGAGTTAGAGTGACGTCCTCCTGTGTGCTGACGTTACTCTGAGGCTCTGGTTCCAGCCCTGACGCCATCAACATCAGAACATCTGCGAAAGAAACACAGTATCCACATTTAACCGCCGCGACAACGTAGTCGGGGGTATATAGCGATCCGTGTGTCCGTCCGGAGCAGAACTCGGAAACTATTTAACTTAGGAACTTCAAATTTGGTATGATGGTTGACAGTGTGGTCTAGTTGTACGTTTTTGGGGTTAGAAGTACAGGGTGCCCAAAATTTTTTGTAATTTTGGCCAAAAACTGTGATTCTGAGAATTTTGACCTTATTTTCTTAAGACAGCACTCAAACCGATGAATTAATTATCAAAATATTAATAGTTGACAACTTAGCAATTAATCATTAGTTCCAAAAGGGCAAAACCTTTGGCCCTACTTTAGTAGGGGTCAAGCAGTGAGCAGGGGTGTGTCAGCCATGCTCACTTTTGCCTTGTTTCTTTAACGCATTAAAGTAACTTGTGATTTTTAGTTCAGTTTTCAGCTCAGTTTTAAAGCTAGAGTGAAGATACTGGCATCATATGAGACTAAAGAACTTAAGGAATCTATCGGTACCACTAACACACTGACAGCTGTTGATGCTTGTTGGGCTTGAGTTTGCCATGTTATGATTTGAATATTTCATCCATCCATCTGCAACCGCTTATCCCGTTAGGGGTCGCGGGGGGGGGCTGGAGCCGATCCCAGCCGACATTGGGCGAAGGCGGGGTACACCCTGGACAGGTCGCCAGTCTATCACAGGGCTGACACATAGAGACAGACAACCATTCACTCACATTCACACCTACGGGCAATTTAGAGTCAACAATTAACCTAACCTGCATGTTTTTGGACTGTGGGAGGAAACCGGAGTACCCGGAGAAAACCCACGCTAACACGGGGAGAACATGCAAACTCCACACAAAAGGGCCCCAAGCCGGATTCGAACCTGCGACCCTCTAGCTGTGAGGCGACAGCGCTAACCACTGCACCACCGTGCAGCCCCAATTTGATTATTTCTATTTTTATTTTTAATTCTAAATGCAGTACCTGTGAGGGTTTCTGGACAATATTTGTCATTGTTTTGTGTTGTTAATTGATTTCCAATAATAAATATATACATACATTTGCATAAAGCAGCATATTTGGTCTTTGATAAGAGTAATAATTACCTGACAAATATCCCTTTAAAGGGACTATTTGTAACTTATCACGCGCATAAATCTTAACGGGTCGGAATCCCATGCGCGCTCGCGTGTGGGTACGCGAGCGCGCAGACTCCGCGGAGCCTCTGCTCCTGCTGTCTGCTTGCACACCGCGCTCGTTCTCGCTCGGCTCGCTCCACCTCCACGTGCACGCGCGCACACTACACACTGCAGAAGAGTTAGTTTAGCTCTGAGAATATCTAGTGAATGTGCAGTGGACGTTTTTGCAGAAATAAATGCTGCAGCTCCTCCAGACCAACAGAGGTTTCCCGTGCCTTGTGAAGTGACGGGGCTCCGCGGCGAGTTACGTTATCCCGACCGGGTGTCAGTGTCTCTCCCCCCCCCCCGTTCCCTCCGCTGTCGGCAGGCTGAACAGGAAAAGCCAGCTTTAGAATCAGCATTGATTCATGGAGAGACCTTCGTCTGGTCAGCTAACATTACTGCCAAGCAGGTGAAATATAGAGTGATATTGTGTGTTAGCTGACTTGTGTCGCCTCACTGTTTAGACAGGTGCTCGTTCATGTCAATGTAGCACGAGCACAAGCGCGAGCGCGAGCAACAGGACGCTGACTTTCGTTGACATTGCGGCCACAGGTGTCGCTGTGAACAAGCAATTTCTGATTCTTACATATAGCCCCTTTAAGGTACATTTTGAACAGATAAAAAATGTGTGATTTATTTTCGATTAACCGCAATTAAAGCTTCAGCAGGCAAAACATTGTTGGCATCATTGGGCAAAAATTCCATAATAACCTTTCAGCATATTGTAATTCAAGTTTTCTGAGAGAAAACTAGACTTCTGCACCTCCTCAGTGCTCTGTTTTCAGGCTGTAAAAAAATCTAGCTATCTATGAAATAACTTTTTTTAAATCATATTTACTCCATTTCTACCCACTGCAGCTTTAACTATGGACAATCATGCGATTAATCGCGATTAAATATTTTAATCGATTGACAGCCTTATTCAAAACCTAAAACAGAATTCAAGGTGTACCTGTGAAGGAAGCTGGGAGGAAGGTGAGGATGATCTGCTGGGAGCTGATGTACTTGGCATAGCACCTCCACTGTGGTGTAGAGCAGCTCCTCTCCCCGAGCAAGGGCTCTTCATCCACAAGGTCGGCATTACTGAAACTCTGCCAAAGAGAGAGGAAACACATTTTTACAGTATTACTGCACTTGTAAGGACTCATTAATAGAGAGGTAAATTTACACATAGCTCCTGTCACAGTCCCACTGCGGATTTCCATTGGAAATTATTTTTTAAATGTTATTATTTTAAAAGGTACAGTGTGTAGGATTTGGCGGCATCTAGCGGTGAGGTTGCAGATTGCAACCAACTGAAACTTCTCCCGTGTGCCAAGCGTGTAGGAGAACTACGGTGGCTGACGTGAAAATGCAAACGGCCCTATGTAGAGCCAGTGTTTGGTTTGTCCATTCTGGGCTGCTGTAGAAACATGGCGGCCGGCTCCGTAGATATATGATGTATGTAGATATATACGGCTCATTCTCTAAGGTAACAAAAGGGAATTATAACCTTAACCTTCTTCTTCACCCATACTGTAAACCTACTTTATATATACTGTGTATATATCTATTATTGAAAATCAACTAAAAACACAAAACAATGACAAATATTGTCCAGAAACCCTCACAGGTACTGCATTTAGCATAAAAAATATGCTCAAATCATAACATGGTAAACTCAGCCCAACAGCTGTCAGTGTGTCAGTGTGCTGACTTGACTATGACTTGCCCCAAACTGCATGTGATTATCATAAAGTGGGCATGTCTGTAAAGGGGAGACTCGTGGGTACCCATAGAACCCATTTTCATTCACATATCTGGAGGTCAGAGGTCAAGGGATCCCTCTGAAAATCGATCGTCATGCCAGTTTTTCCTCGCAAAATTTAGCTTTTGTTTGGAGCATTATTTAGGCTCCTTTACGACAAGCTAGTATGACATTGTTGGTACCAATCGAATGGAAAACTGAGCCCACTACAACCTAAAAACCACAAGTTGCATTAATGCGTTTAAGAAATTAGTGGCGTTGAAATGAATTTGCGTTAATGCTTTATTATCGCGTTAACTTTGACAGCCCTATTTTTAACATGATATAAGACCAAGTGTTCCCTCTCAGACTACTCTGAGGAGCTCAGGTAAATGTGTTTATTCATGATATGAATATGACCTATGCTGTATATATGGAAAACCCACCCTAACCCTATATATTTCATTAGTTAGTCGGTTAGTGCCAGGTGTATGTATATAACAATAAAATATAAAACATATATTAAAAATATGAAATCAAATTCTGATATTGTACTATATATAATGTGAAGACTTACAACATACATGACTGAATTATTATTATGGCTTAACACTTGTTTTTTGATCGATGGGATTACCTGTAAAGTGCTGGTAGATCCCATCATCTCTTTGCTGCTGCCAGTGGTGTGGAATGACGTCATGGTGTCCTGTCTGTCTGGAGGCTTCACACACTCTTCTGACAAAACACAAATCATAAGAGGCAGAATCTTTGATTCATTAGGGGAGACAGTGGCTCATCAGGAAACCCTTCCTGTATCTCAGACAGTTGGACAAAACAGCAGGGTGCATGTCATCACCTAAAAGCCCTGCAGTTCTGTTAAATCATCTGTGTTCTTTTCCCGTTTTTGTCGAAAAGAAATGCCCACTCTGCCGTTAGCAAAAAGCAGTGGCGTAGGTTACCACAGTAAGCTAATCAATAAGGTTATGAATAATGTGAACGCTAGCACTATCAGAGTCAAAGCTAGCTGTGCTAAGTTTGGAAATAACTGAAAGGGTTCAATTCAGATTTTTTTAGGTGGGGTTGTATGTATACTCCTGTGTTCTGTGAGGTAAAATTACTGTTTTTATTACTTGAGTCTGTTGGCTTTGAAGAGAGGTGTTATATCGCTCTCTTCAAAGGCAACAGACTCCATCCACAAAAACGGGTCATTTTACCTCGCAAAACACAGGAGTTGCTGGTCTTTCGCTGCATTGATCGGTTAGTTTGTTTGTGTTATTGTGTGACTTTTGGATCCGAACTAATGTGGCGTCCACAACAGTACATTGCTTAGCTCCCGTGCCGGTAACCCTGTCTGCTTCTCCAAACTGGGAGCATGCCGACCGCCATCTAAGTTACTGTATGTAACGTTAATACACTGACTATAAGGATGTATATATACTGTATATGTAGCAGCGTCATCATACAGAAACCTACGTCAGGTCACGTGGGAAAAAGTTTTTAGAAGGGCTTGGGAAAATAGCATTTTGACGCTAAAACATACAGTATGTACTTCAACCAAAATTTGAATGTTTGGATTTGAATACATAAGGAACACCACTGGGAAGCTCCAGAATGATATAAAAACTCCAAAAACCTGAGATGAGATGAAGAGACACTTACTGACCTTTAATAACAGGTAAAGAGAACGGAGCGACATGGCCATCTCGTTCCCGCTCTAAGATATGGTGCATGAAGGTGACGTGGTCGCTGTCAGCTAACGGGATCTCTCGGTCACTGAGCTCGTGCTCCAGGCTGCTGTGGAAGAGACCGAGCAGGAGCTCGTTGGGCAGACAGGGGGAGCTGTGAATCTGCTCCTCATTCTCCACTGCTACAGAAGAAAAGGTGAAGACACACATGACAACAAGGAACACTTACTGGTTCTAATGAAGTAAATGGTAAAGTATTCCTTGACTTTGTTTGTTTATTTCATTGTAAACTTCTACAGAAAAAGTATGTATTTCCTGATGGGTGTAGATCATTGTCATTGTTAAAGTGAGTATCGTACCTGTACTGAATGTGAGGAAAAAGATCTCAACCTGCTGGCACTTTGGGAGCAACTGAATGAGGTCAAACTGGAAAGGGACCATGTGAATGCTGTCCTCAGAGGCCAGGGCTTCTCCTGCACATACACACAGGAAAAATACATCCTTCAATTTACAAAGGTTTTAAAAAAGATGGGGGAATGGTAAGGGGTTAATAGAGAAATACATTTACACGTAGCAACTGTCACATCTCCCACTGAAGATTTCCTTTGGAAAAGTATTTTTGGCTGGACCGCAGAGGGCCAGCCCTACAGACGCAAAAGTCTGTCACTGAGTGAGTGACTGAGTGAGTGACTGAGTGAGTGACTGAGTGAGTGACTGAGTGAGTGACTGAGTGAGTGACTGAGTGAGTGACTGAGTGAGTGACTGAGTGAGTGACTGAGTGATAGAGTTACAGGATTGGTCGGCTGGAGTTGCTGGAGCTTCCTCATTGGTCGTTGCTCTTTCAAAATGAAAAGGCGGAGAACAGTTCTGTTTTTATGTTTTACCTGTCAGCGGTTCAATGTAACATTACATAGCGCTGTTGTTGTGCATGTGTTATTGTTTATGCTCGTTTAAGTTACGTTATGTTCGCAAATTTTCGCCTCGCTTTCCTCCATTTCCGCAATGAACTGACTGTATCTAGCAGCCACACGTCACTACTGTGGTATGAACCCAAAATAAACAGACTGCTGTGATTTAATTGCAATGAACGGGTCAAAATAATGCCGAAATAACAACATAAATATATCGATTTGTAAAAAGACCGAATTCATTCTTTGTCAAGTCTGTCCGCAACACAACAGCAAACAACTTTTAAAATGCTTGTTTTCTGAACGGAGTTCGGATCGATCAACGCCAGGCTGTGATAACACCAGCTACTCCATCAACACTCAACATAACGTCATCTAGGCATAAATACGGCAGCGACGTTGTTGTAAACGGATCAAAGTGTGCCGAAATAACTACATAATGATGCTGATTAGTAAAAAGTCTGAATTCATGCTTTGTCGGGTCTGTTACCATGACGACAGGCAAACAACTTTTAAAATGCTTGTTTTTTGAATGGAGTTCGGATCGATCAGTGGCAGGCTACGTTAACATTGCAGCTGCTCCATTAACACTCCATCTAGGAATAAATACAGCAACAACAACGTCAGTGATGACAGCTGGAATATCTCAACGCTGATAAACTTTTGCAACGTTTGTATATATTGTTACACATCACTTATATGATGAATGCTTTTGATACACATGCTTTCATAAAAATCTGAAATACTTTTAACCTTGCATAATGTATGTCATGATAATACCTTTTCACCTTGTATACAATGTATAATATACTGACTAGTAAATGTTACCATTTACATTACTGAATGCCATTTGCTTCATTATAAGTTGGCTTTCAATCAAACATTAAGACATAAGTGAAAAAAACTGTTCACAAAACATTATAGATATGACCACTGACTATTTGTGTAAGAATTTAGCTACAAATTCAAAGACTTGACCATACGGTCCAGCCATATACTCGGTTTTGACCCAGTCTTGTTTAAATGTTATTCTCTTAAAGGTGCAGTGTGTAGGATTTGGCGGCATCTAGTGGTGAGGTTGTAGATTACAACCAACTGAAACTTCTCTCGAACTACGGTGGCCAACGCAAAAACGTGAAAATGCAAATGTCCCTATCTTGATAATTATTATTCTGGGCTACTGTAAAAAGATGGCGGCCGGCTCCATGTAGAGGACCCGCTACATACAGTATATAATATGTATAAACGGCTCATTCTAAGGTAACGAAAACAAAACAATTCTTATTTTCAGGTGATTATAATCTAAATCTAAAGAAAACATACTAATTAATATTATATTCCATTTCTGCCAATAGATCCCCCGAAATGCTACACACTGTTCCTTTAACATGTTTTGTTTAAGATGATCTACTGTAAATTCTCAAATCATGGTTGAGCACTTCTATAACTATAATATAGAATAGTTAAACCATTTTACTTTCATACATTAGGAACGTTTTGCTAATATTGCTTATATACTTTTACTGAGGTTAAGGATGTGAATACTTCCTCCAACACTGCTGGACACCAATTGAGAATCTACAGCAGGGGTGCCCACACTTTTTCAGCATGCGAGCTACTTATAAAATGACCAAGTCAAAATGATCTACCTACTATAAAAATGCAAAACATATATTTATTTATAAATATATTGAGTATTCTTTATATGTACAATATATGTTGGTGTACCTTGCATAACTGCATGAACCCATATTGTACAATATAACTCTGTACATTTTTTGTCATTACCTTACTCTGATGACTTGCACTGAATGGAATCAGCTAGGGATGCATAGTCCGGACAGTAGCTGCTGATAGCCAGCCTCAAGCACACTTCCAAATGATCATCAGTCAAGGTGGAACGGTATTTGGACTTAATAATCTTCATGTGGGAAAAGGCTGACTCGCATAAATAAGTGGAGCCGAATAATGCAGTCATGGAGGTAGCACATTTCCTCATGTTGGGGTACTTTTCCTCTGTGAGTAAGTTCCAGAACTGTCCATGAGCCCTGGACTTAAGCTGAATGTCAGTTTGCAGTGTCAAAATCTCATCCTCCACTCCAGATGAGTTCAGGTGAAACAGTGTTGCAATTTTTGATGCGAGTGAATCAACCTCAGCATCTTCCCAAAAAGGGTAGCACATGAATGTAGCGACTGGCTCCAGTAAAACAAAGTCTTGAAAGCGTCTGTCAAACTCTGACAGACAGTTCTCAATCTGCTCTGTGTATGTCAATCAAGTGACAAATTTCACAGTGAGGATGGATGATAGGCTGACGTCAATTTTTTTTTTTTTTTTTTTTTTTTTTTTAAATTTTTTTTTTTTTTTTTTTTTTTTAATGCCATGCGATCTACCCACACTACCTTCGCGATCGACCGGTAGATCGCGATCGACGTATTGGGCACCCCTGATCTACAGTATGTCCAGTGTCAAGTAACAATGTAGCAAATGTGAGTGTTTTATTACCTCTCACATCCTTGAGTCCAGCTGGCAGGGAGCAGACCTGCTCTTTATTCTGACACAGTTGGCTCAAATACTCAAAGGTCATCATGGTGGACATGCAGGCCAAATCCCTTGGGAAGATCTAGAACAACACAGCAGGTCATTATTACACAACACAACTTAATGCGTCTTCAAATAACCCTACATACAGATGAGCTGTAAACTATCTATCTGAGCTGTAAACTATCTACTAACTATCAATCTGGGACTAGCTGCTATACATACTGCTTGAGGGATCTGCTGGTACTTGAGGCCCTGGAAGTGGCGATGCTGGTCCATGCAGTTCATCACGATGCCGCTCTGTGGTTCTACCCAGCACTCTGTCACAAGGTTGAGCTCTGTGTCCATGTCTACAGCCTCCACCTCAGTGTCGTTGTCGTCATCAGTGGAAAAGCTGGAGGCCCATGAAAGACAAAAGACAGCAGGCTGACAAATTTGCCGAGGTATGCAGACCATACATCTGAGTTAAAAACACTATGTGTAGTGTAGAACAGGGGTGGCCTGTAGTCTGCAGGTTTTCATTCCAACTGATCACCTCAGCAGGTGAGTTTACCGAGTTCCTTCTCTCCTCTTCTTGATAGAAGAGGTGGTAGTGTTGCTCTGGCTCTATCTATCTGGCGTGGAGAGGAGGTCGTGTTGCTCTGGCTCTACCTATCTGGCGTGGAGAGGAGGTCGTGTTGCTCGGGCTCTATCTGGTTGGCGTGGAGAGGAAGTTGTGTTGCTCTGGCTCTACCTATCTGGCGTGGAGAGGAGGTCGTGTTGCTCTGGCTCTATCTATCTGGCGTGGAAAGGAGGTCGTGTTGCTCTGGCTCTACCTACCTGGCGTGGAGAGGAGGTTGTGTTGCTCGGGCTCTACCTGTTTGGCGTGGAGAGGAGGTTGTGTTGCTCTGGCTCTACCTGTTTGGTGTGGAGAGGAGGTCGTGTTGCTCTGGCTCTATCTATCTGGCGTGGACAGGAGGTTGTGTTGCTCTGGCTCTACCTATCTGGCGTGGAGAGGAGGTCGTGTTGCTCTTGCTCTACCTGTTTGGCGTGGAGATGAGGTCGTGTTGCTCTGGCTCTATCTGTTTGGCGACGCCAGGAAGTTGCTTGACATCCTCCTGGATCCACCTTCTCACATATGTTCACATTATATGTATTATTTTTTGTCATATGGATTGTCTATGTTGTATTTTCATTATGTTGTTACTCTGTACACACGACATCTATTGCACGTCTGTCCATCCTGGAAGGGGGATCCCTCCACTGTTGCTCTTCCTGAGGTTTCTTCCATTTTTTTCCCTGTTAAAAGGGGTTTTTTTTGGTTAAGTTTTTCCTTATCCGATGAGAGGGTCGCACTATAAAGGACAGAGGGTGTTGTATCCTGTACAGATTGTAAAGCCCCCTGAGGCAAATTTGTGATTTGTGATTTTGGGCTATACAAAAATAAATTGACTTGACTTGACTTGACAGACAGCTTATCAGTGTGCGTAAGTCTTTGGTTGGAATCAAAACCTGTAGACTGTTGGGTCCTCTTTGGTACACTGTTTGCAAAATAAGCTGTGGAGGAACAACCTTAAAAACATTAGGAACAACTAACTTAATCAGACACTTATTATATTGTAATTCATTCCCATGATGTTGCCCAGAGTAATCACGGTGACCGCCTCGTCTGCCGACAGTACAGAGCAAATGAGCTCAGTTAACGGAGGTCCTTTGAGTTACATTATTGTGTGTTCAACACTCAGTACAAATGAATATTGGGCGATGGTAAATTATAACGCTATCATGAGGCGTTAAAATGTAATCTTGTAAAATGTAGTTTTTGCTGAAAAACTTGTTTTCACAGCAATATAAAACAGATAATAGAGAGAATTATGACATGTTTAACTTCCTAACGCTAGCTCTAAGCAGCTTCTAAAATATAATTAGAACTAATAATGCCAATAATTTTTGAATGAATGCAAATATTTAAATAAAATTACAAAATTGTATTTCGTAATTATTTGAATTGTGTATTTATATGCTAATAACCACTATAGATGACAATAACAATGTAAAAGGATAACATTTACATTACATAACATTTCACTCTGTTTATTTATTTATTTTGTTTTTTGCCTTTATGTGACAGAGATAGAGATAGTCATGAAAGGGGGAGAGAGAGAGAATGACATGCAGCAAAGGGTCGTGGGTCGGTTTCGAACCCCGGGCCGCTGCAGCAAGGACTCAGCCTTTAGTTCATGGGCCGCCCGCTTTACCAGGTGAGCTACAGGGCCCCCCAGCTCTGTTTATTTAATGTGAAATTGCAATAAAAATATTTTTCCCCTAATCTACAAATAATCCTGATAAATAACTGTGATGTCAATATTGATCAAAAATAATCGTGATTATCATTTTGGCCATAATCGTGCAGCCCTACATGAGATGACTGGACTCAAAGTAACACATATCCTGCACCAACTCTCACTAGGATTGTCTCATTCTACAACTGGTGGCATTCAGACAGAAAATAGTACTTCATTGAAACACAAGTGGCTGTTTCTTCAGGCACAGGTGAGATGTAACAGATCCATGCGTTTAAAGGCTTATAAGACATCTAAACACTGCTGCAATTCTGGAATATTTTCACAGCAGAAAACCCTTCAGGATCCTTTACGATGACCATCAGGTAAAAATGAGAATTTCACTGCTCATGTTCATAAAGCATTCTACTAGGAATGTGCGCTTGCTTGTATTTGACCGGTCGTCGCAGTGTGTAGCTATAGATGACGTTGCCTTGCTTTGTTGAGCAAAGTTCAACTTAAAATCAGGTGTTCTGTAAAGATCATTACTGCCAGTCTTACCTGTCCTTAGTAGATGTAGAGTGAGGTGGAAACAGGATGTACTGAACAATACAAGAGTGGCTCTCTCTGTCCGTGTCCCCTGACATGCCCTGAAAATAGAAATTCAATTCAATAGAAACTAATTCGGACCACTAGTGATACCACACATACATGTACAGAAACATTACAATACTGAACATAAAGCCAACCAAATGGTGCATTTAGTGTTGTTTTACCTTCATTGGCAGCTCGATCACCATGTTGACGATGCCCTCTCCGCTGGCAGCGAAGTGAAAGCCTTCTGATATGCGGATCCTTCACAGATATCAAGAGACATTTTAGCTCATCTTACATTAAACCAACCCAGCTGCTATGTCTTTATGCATATATGAGCCTAACAGCATTCAAACAGCTATAATTAATTATAATTAGCTGCAGTAATTAAATAAGAAACCTCAGGTCACATTAGCCACAAAACAAACATTCCTTCCTGGAATTGTTTTGCTCAGAACTTATTGTTTAACTGTTATTGAAGTTTGTTGCAATGCGGCATTGAATGATACAGAGCTCCAGACAACCTTTTTACATCGGTTGCACCGGTGCACCTCACTTTTTCATTTAACCCAAGCAACTTCAGATTTGGTAAGTACAATCTGAAGACCTTTATGATGAAAAGTTACTAAAAGCTTGAGACCTTTCTGACATTGATTAGCAAAATCGAAATACTACAAGAAAAAACACAAATGAAGTGGATGAACTCACTCGGAGAGCATGGACAGGATGTGAGCAACAGCCTGCATGGCCACAGCCGGCCCTTGGCTGCTCTGCACGGCCCACACCCAGCGCTGGTGCAGGAAGTAGCGAGACAGAGAGGCTAGGGTGGAGGAGGCCGTCCGGTTGGCTGCCATGCTGAGGGGGACAGAGCTGTTTGTGGGCTGAGGAAAGTTCTCCATGTTGAAAATGAAAGGAGTCCTGAAGTCCAACGGCAGCTTCTCATACCTGCAAAGCACCCGCGGTTCGTTTCATTAACACGTGTCCAGCGGACGGGAGAGGCGGTCACTTTACACAGTTGGACTAATTTGTGGTCACAACCAGTTGTAAACCAATACTTTTAATTTAGGAATTCTAACACTGCAAGCAAAAAAAGGTATATTGTGTTTTATGAAACACTTTGGGCCGCTGGCATGCACTGACCGTATGAGCAGCTTCTCCAGAGGCTTATTGAGCACCACCACACAGGGTCTGTCTGACAGTGCAGGTTTGGGAGCAGGGATGGAGGGAGATTTGGATGGTGATGGATGACCAACAATCTTCCTCTTGGTCTTGGGGGTCGCCTCTTTGTTCTGAACACGATGAGGGAAGCGAAGTTTGAGGATCTGCTCTCGCAGCTCATCTACAATCTGATGGGAAACACAAATGTCATGACGGGTTACCGTAGAAAACGTATAGCATTCAGTTTTTAGACACACATAGTCTGTACAGATGTGCTGACCACTGTCACCATGTTTTGATTGCTCTGATCCGATAGCTTTTTACAAATGAAGTCAAGGGCTGCCTAATTAAAGTACTTGCCTGTTTAAAGACAATCTTCAAATATCAATCTGCAGTACTTTAAAATGAAGTTGATGGCCAAGCAACGCAATTTCAAGATGATTCATTGTCATGACTTTTTAGTCAGCTGAAATTCTTGAGCGATTTTAAATGTGTAAATTAAGCAAATGTCCCGACCAATATTTTATAGTTTATTCAAAAATGGGGGAAAAAGTATTATTTTGCAAATTTATTTTAATAAATTAAAATAAAATACATAGGGCTGTCAAAGTTAATGTGATAATAACATGTTAGCGCAAATTTGTTTTTACGCCACTAATTTCTTTAACGCATTAACTTGCAATTTTTAGGTTGTAGCGGGCACCTACATCATATGAAACTAGAAAACCTAAAGAATCCATTAGTACCAACCATGTGATAATAGGAGGTTAAATCATGCTCCAAACTTAAGCTACATTTTGTTGAGGAAAAACTGGGATGGCCATTTTCAAAGGGGTCCCTTTACCTCTGACCTCAGGATATGTGAATGTAAATGGGTTCTATGGGTAAAGCAGCATATTTGCCCACTCACGTGTTGATAAGTGTATTAAATACTTGACAAATCTCCCTTTAAGGTACATTTTGAACAGATAAAAAATGTGTGATTAATTTGTGATTAATCATGATTAACTATGGACAATCATGTGATTAATCAGGATTAAATATTTGAATCGATTGACAGCCCTAAAAATACAAAGTTAATAACTGGACACCCATTAAAGGTATAATATTTAACTTTTCTGCATTCAAATGTCTAAAAATAACTAGACCTATGTTGTATATTTTGTTGAGTTGTATACTTACATTATCCCAAATATTTCCAACAATATACAAACCCAGAGAAATCTGTAATTTTTAATCAAGGTAACGGTGCGTTTCGTTGGTCGCCTGTCAATGCCATCATATCCCCTTTGCTCATGTGTCCAATTGTGGTTGTCGACCAGAAACTGTTATAAATTGTAAATAAATACATTTTATCCAGTTTTAAGTTAAGCCACATTTTTAGGATACACTCTTAGATCTTGGTCATTTTTAACTATATATTTTAACCGGATGAAGGACTTTAGTCATCGGAAATCTGGATCTTATAGAAGGACAGAAATAGGCATTACAGTAACAGAATATTGATTCATATTTGATCAGCGCTGCCTAGTTTGACCGTTTGATCGGAGTTTGCAAGTGACTGACAGCCGGCTCTCATAGACGGCAGCTGGACGGCAACTCCAGATCAGCTCTGACTGGTTGTTTTCCTCCGGTCTGTGAAATCTTACAGATGCCATTAGGAACACCGGAGGACACAGAGGCACAAGACTTTTTTCAGATTACCTGTCTAATGCACTTCTGTCAGGATATAGTGACCGTTTCATCAAATTAACTTTTTTTAATCATATTTGCTCCAATCCTACCCACTGCTGCTTTAAATCTGAAACTAGAGTGGAAATAATATACAGCACTGCCAATGTGTCAGCATCATTGCAACAACCAACCACTAGACTGGCCGCTTTAAGCAGCACACGAAGCTCGGAGCAGTACTAACAAATGGAAACTGTATAACCATGTTTTATACACACAAACTCATTGCAGGATAATCCATGGTGTACATTTGAAGCTCCAACAGCCTGTTACAAACCATAGCACAGTAACAGTAAAAATAGCATCAGCACTGTCCTTGCACAACCATATTCCTCTGTTTAACATATTCTACCCATAATTCTAAAACAGTTTTTTTTTTTATTTTTCTTATTTTTAAAGTGTAAGGTTAATGCGGAGTGAAAGATGCAGCAACCTCTATCATCTTCACAAAGGCATTGGTTTGTACCCTACAAGTGTTGAAACCTTGTATGTTTGACTCCCAGTACCTTGTTTCTAACATGGGCTGGTGTACCAATAGGGAAGCCCAGACGCAGAACCATGCAGGGCGTCTTGGAGATGAGGCGGACCAGGTAGAAAGAGGTGGGAGGCTGGTCCGACGAACTGTGGAGACAATTCATTTCAACTTGTTTTTTACAGGAACTGAATTATTTTTAACGGAGCTGGTGTAACATGGACTTCTGATTTAGCAGTGTTAACCTACCTTTTTGACTAGCGACAGCTTTAAACAAGTCATATACTTGGAAAAACGTGGCCTTATCCGTACTGTGGTCATGAATTATTGGATAAAAAGGATTTTTTTTAAAGTGGCAGTACGCAGAACATTTTTGGCATCATTTGGCAAAAATTCCATAATAACCTTTCAGCATATTGTAATTCAAGTGTTGTGAGAGAAAACTAGACTTCTGCACCTCCTCATGGCTCTGTTTTCAGGCTTTAGAAAATCTAGCACGTGACGGGAGACTTTGGCCATCACAGGTCATTTCAGAGAGAGAGCGTTCCTATTGGCTGTGGTCCGGCTGGTGGGTGGTGCTTGGTATTTCCTCAACAACCGGGTCACAAACTAAACAGTACACTACAAGATGTTTCTGAAAACATTTGAGGTGAGAAATAGTCATTACAGTAACAGAATATTTGTTCATATTTGATCAGCGCTGCCTAGTTTGACCGTTTGATCAGAGTTTGTGAGTGATTGACAGCTGCTCAGAGACAGCAAGGCTCCAGCGCGGCTCTGATTGGTTGTTTTCCTCCGGTCTGTGAAATCTTGCAGATGCCATTAGGAGCACCTGAGGACACCGGAGGACACATTTTTTTCAGATGACCTGACTCATGCACTACTGTTAGGATATATGCGCTACTGTCAGGTTATAAGCGGTTTGAGTGGTCGGAAGCCTAAAAAGGCGCTATATAAATGCAAGTCCATTTACCAAGTCCATATAGTGACCGTTTTATAAAAATAACTTTTATTAATTGTATTTGCTCCAATCTGCCTACTACAGCTTTAAAAGCCTAAAGAGATGTATGTATCCAGTATTTCACTGGAAAAGGGGAACTTTTCCAAGTAAAATCTGAAAATATAACAATGTTGTGTAGCAGAAATATGTCTTTTTCTTCTTTTTCTTAATCATTTTGTTGCTCCCACCACATTTTTCTTGGGACCCCTAGGTTGGGAACCACTGGCTTAAAGGCTGTGTTTCACCCTGATGAGAACACAGTTGTGAGGGAACCTTTCCAGTTTAGGGGAATTTACTTTGAGAAGACCGAAGATGTTAAATACTGGCATATCAGCTACCACCAGCTCTGATAGCACCATGATCACTAATTAATAACATCATCTTAGAGTCAGTATCCAGCATATAAAACAACAAAGGTTGTGTCCAGCTCTTGACCCCATGTGGTATTTCCAACTGCAAAGAAATATCAGCAATCAGTGCCTGTCTCACCTGTATATGAGTTTAACATATGAGTATCCCTCCACCAGCACGAAGCTGCTCCAGTCCCTCAGCAGTGATGTGAGGGCAGAGTGGGAGATGCGACACTGAATGGTGCTGTAACGCCCATTGTTTCCAGCTGTGTGCAGGTGTTTGGGGACAGGCCTGGAGGGACAAAAGGATTCATGTAATGAAGGACTGACAGACTAGAGAGGTCTGTACTACGAAGCGAGTTCAACATACCCAGGGTATCTTCTCTTTATCTGGCTTAACTAACCCTAACAACCGTGATCCTGCTAAGCGGTCCTACGACGCTGGTTATAAACTCGGTAAATAAACCCAGGGTTTCTCAATCTGGCTATGAGCGCGTTCACATAAAAATGGCGGTGTCTGCAACATATGACCAATCACAAACATGGACAAGTCTACTGTCAGGAGAGCGACACATTTTACAAACCAAGAGCAAACTATAATATTAGTCAGATGTGAAGAAGTTAAACACATAATCCAGACTAAAAGCAACACAGCTGAAGCTCCCAAATGCAGGAAGGACAGCTTGCAAAAGAAAAAATGCTGATGTATGAATGCATAAATTAACAGACTTGTCAATTTAGGAATACTCAAAAGTCAGATATAGTCGTCTAGTTTGGGCAGTGATATTATAAAGAGCTTTCAAGATGGAATGGATGAATAGATTACACACCATTATGGTATTGTGGAGGCGTGTATGACTATTTCAGCCTTATTTCTGCTGTGTCCCCGACTCCGGCTTGGTAGCAAATAAAAAAATAAATATAAAAACACAACTCAAAGCAGTAAGCACCCACAGCATACAGCCAGCTGTCCTTCATGCACTTGTCAGTTTAAACTGTGTTGCTTTTAGCCTGGGTTATGACTGTAACCTCTCCGTCTTTGTGTAATATTAACATACGATCTGCACACTGAGCTCTGATTGGTCAGTAGGCGGTGCTTTTATACAAGTTGATCTCTTATCTCAAACATGACCTGCTCCGGAGCAGATTAGGTGTTCAGCATAAGTTACCATGGTGATCCACCCCGGTAAGAAGTGAACCACCGTCGTAGGACTGAAAACCCTGAAGTTACCTCACTAACCCTAATTTCTTCTTCGTAGTAAAGGCCTCTGAATAAACAGAGCCAAACAAGTATTTGTCAAATATGAACCTAGATCCACACAAGCCACTTTCTATTCTTTTCTCTTCATCTTCAGATATCCCTCTTATATCTGGTCTAGCTGGTATCAGTGAAGCTGTTACCTATTGTCCGCGCTGTGCAAATCGTCTTAGAATAGTGAAACACGACTATACATTACTCACATGTCATGCTCAAGGATGATAGCGATGCGATGCATGTGCAGCCATCTCTGCCAGAAGGTGGCATCCATGGAGAGGATGGGCTTCCAATAGGAAGCAAACTGGGACTGAGAGGAGTCTTTGGATCCACTGTGCTGCAAGGACAGGACCTGGACAAAGAGGAGAAGATTCAGTCAAAGGAAGTACGACAACAGAAGAAAGGCTGACAGGATACAATGATTATGGGTCCAACTTCATCACCATTAACAGGGAATGAACAATGCAGCGGCCATCGTTCATTAAATTCAAATATGGAGAAAATATGGATAAATATGGAGTTATTTTTCTTATTGTTAACAAATCCCATGAAAACAAAAGCAACATTTCAATATCTCCATGCAGTGCGTCTCTCAATACCTACTGTCTTTCCCTGATTTACCCTTCCCTGTCTGTGATTCTCAGCCCCAAGCCCGTTGGTTCCTAGTGAGGACTTAAATCTTTGAAAAAACAAATAAATAATTTAATTTTTAAGTTCTCAGTAATTCCCCAAAACAGCTGGTCACTGTAGTTTTTAATGAAACAAACAGGAGGAAATAGTGCATTAGATTGGGACTATTTTCAGCGGTGGATGAATCTACATTTGGTGCTCTAGTGAGCATCTGTGGCAGCAGGACGGTGTATGTGGGACTGAGTCAAAATGATCTACAGTGTGTGTGTTCATGGTGATGAAGGAACATGTCACCCAGTGACACTGTTTGGCTCATGGGTGTGTTTTTAATGGAGCTCTATGGCACAGAGGAAGAAGATATATCAGGTTTGATACACACACACAGTACTTAGTTAGTATTCATTCATCACTCAGTGTTGAATTCAGTGATGATGAGATTTATATCATCAGATGCATCCTTTAATATCAGTTACTTTGTAACCTGGTAATTAACAGGGTATGGTAAGGTTAGTTTCTCTCTTCCAACTTCTGAGATGGACCATGGATTACATGGTATAACATATAACACATCTCAATGCTACTTTTAAGAATATAATAATAATAACTGCGACAACATTTGAAATCAGAGTGTCAACTTTGACAAATTTTCTTCTGTATTTTGCTGTTGCTCATTCTTTAGCTTGCTTGTAAGATGGTTCAAGCCCTCTGCTCAAATGATCTAAAATGGATTCCTGGTGTTTTTTATTCCACAGCTGTTCTGACCATCAATATACAGTCAAATCTGTGTCCCTTTTGGTGACATGTGGAAGTTTCGTAAATCTTTAGGGCCAGATCTTTGGTAGATTCTAAGGAGGAGAACAGAACCTGCCAAAAAAAAAAAAAAATTAAATGAACAAATAAATAAAAGACTCAATGACTAACTAAATAAATAAATAAATAAATGAAGCAAAAAATAATATTAAAAACAAATGTACCCATAAATTAATTGAAAAATGTGACATAAATTGATATTTGTTTTAATTTGCTTCCTTATTTAATTATCTTTGTATTAATTTCATTACTTATTTACTTTAGTCTTCCCTTTTATTTATTTATTTATTTATTTATTTATTTATGTATTTATTTTTAAATGAATTAATTTATTTTTACATTAATGTTTTTATTTATTCATTTTTGCGTTTATTTCTTATTTATTTTATATTTATATTAATAATGTATGTACTGCTATAGATTTAGTTAATGCAGCACTGGATCGGAGTTCTCTTGGACCAGAATGTCCAGGTGTTCTCAACATACTGGTTAGGTATGATCAGGGAAGGTCTGCACAGTACCGGAGTAGTAGAGCCGGGAGGGATGTAAAAAAGAGGAACTCCGTTTTTGGTGCTCTCAGGAATCATGTAGTTCTCAGGAATTGAATTAAATGACTGGAGGTGCACCAACATCTGATCAGTCTGGTTGATGCTGGAAGGACACACAGCAACACATACGATATTAAAAGAATTGCAACAAGTCTCTATCAAATGTATTATCATTATTTTATGTTCTACATGATGGTGGAACCGCATAGGAAATCTCACTTTCCTCCTCCAGACAGGCGTACCTCTGCAGTGTGTTCCAGAAGCGACGGATGACGGATGTGCGGTACGGGCTGGTGATGGGTTTCCTCTGGGTGCAGCTGATGTCGTGCAAGATGTCGTAGCTTCCCTCCATCGTCACCTCCACCCTGGTGGTTCTCTTGGCGTGGTCCAGCGGCCAGGAGGCGGCTGCCAGGTACTCGATATGCATGTTGTGTTTCCATAACAGCACCAGCTTCACCTCCAGCTGAGTCCCACCTTAAGAAACCAGAACTAAGGTCTAACACTGCACTTCTTGTTGAGCTATTTCCTCTATCAAATAACTGATACTTTGGTTAAGACAGACGTTTACCTTTGGTGAGGCTGATCTCTCTGATGGTGTAGCCCTCTCTCAGTCGCACAGACACCACGCTGATTAAATGAGCGTGGACTTCCTTCTCTGTGTGCTTCTTCCTCCTCATGACCAGGGAAGGGTTACCGCTGGCTGACACCAGGTGCTCATTGAACAGTTTGTGCTGAGAAACTACAAAACAGTGAAGTAGTTAGTATGTGGACCTATTTATTTTCATCATCATAACCATCATAATCATCATCATCAACACCAATAAACCTATAGAAAAGCTAAGTTTGATTACCCTATGGCTAAGCACTTTTACAAAGTGTATAACAGCAATCCAGACAGCCTCATGGTTGAAGGCCTAGAAACCATCAAAAAGAACATTGGTGGTGATCGACTGAAATTATTATTGCAGAGAGAAACTTGTAATATACATCTAATTTTTCTATTTTGTATATATATATACAGTATATACTGTATATATATATACTGTATATATATACTGTATATTCATCTTGTTGCCTGTAGATTCATGTTTTCTTAACCTCTTAAAAATCCAACAGCCCTCCGGCGGGCCCGGCCACTGTTCTGTTATTTGGGAGGTTGTAGCAGGCTAATTTTAGAGTGAAGTGACATATATAATAGTGAAGATACTGCTATCATATCAACCAAGAAAATCTAAGGAATCCTAGCTCTTAGCTTGTCAGGAAGAAGGCCAAGTAATGCTCCAAACGTATGCTAAATTTTGGCGAGGAAAAAATGGCATGGCGATCGATTTTGAAAGGGGTCCCTTGACCTCTGACCTCAAGATATGTGAATGAAAATGGGTTCTATGGGTACCTACAAGTCTCCCCTTTACAGACATGCCCACTTGATGATAATCACATGCAGTTTTGGAAAAAAGAAATCATGCCTTTTTTGCAGTATAAATGTGTTAGTTTCGCCTATTCTAAAAATGGTGTATTTGAATATTTCTGAACTAAACAGTCTTAGAATTGCATAAATTGGGTATCACTGTAAAGCTGAGACTCTTGTGGATCCAATGAGCCCAACTGTATTCATGTGTGATGCTGTTAGTTCCCATAGTAGCCATTTTATTGTAGTGAGACCATTTTTTTTTTTTTTTTTTTAAATTTGACCTCGCTGTATAAAATGACCTGTGGTGACCTCTAGGACAATCACAGCCTCATGAAACTTTACAGCCACAAACTAGAGACCTAGGGCATTCAGAGGATGGATGGCTTTCCTAGCTAGATTGACAATAAGGGGGTTTCTGAGCAGTTCTGAGCGCTCGCCATCCAATTGCCGAAAAATGGTATCAACCCAAAAATTGCTGCAGCAACTTATGAGACATGAGTGAGCATGGGAATGACCGTCATATACTTCTATCATAACGTTCTCAGCCCTTATGCACACACAATTTGAATGAATCAATTAATTAATTAATTACTTTTTATTTCTGATTTATGACTAGACTGGAGCGGCTATAGCGCAGTGGGTTTACCGCACCGCAAGGTTGGCGGTTCGATCCCTGGTTCCTACTGTCTGCATGTCAGAGTGTCCTTGAGTGAGACACTGAACCCCAAGTTGCTCCCCGGGTGCTTTACAGCAGCCCACTGCTCCTAAATGCTTAGGATGGGTTAAATGCAGAGGTCAAATTTCATGTATGTTCCTGTATGTATATGATGATTCTAATAAAATGTAAGTTTAAGAAGAACTTGACACACAGTGCTGAGCATCTCAAATTAATCTTGAGGTTCTCAGCTTTCAGATGATGTACACCACTTCTATGTGACATCCACTGTTGACTTTTTATCTACACCTGAACATCCCCTGTCCCCCACCCCTACCTCTCTAAAAAAAAGGGGGTGGAATGGTCAGGGGGTTAATTTGTTCTCATTATTTTCCTTCCAGACATCCTGTAGAGCCACCCAGTGGTTATACTTTGCATTTGTCACCTGTGAGTTTATTGGATTCTTGCTCAGGTATTTGCAATCATCTTGTCTTCACTAATGGGGAAACGGTGTGCTCAGGGCTACACCCTGAAGATGGCTGGTTGTGCCGCTACGCGTAGGTTGTAACCAAGGATGTATAATAAGAACTGGATACCGGACCCCAAGACGGCGCCTGTTCATTCCAATGAGAATTGCTCGGCTGGTGCATACGCCAAAAAAGGTTTAGAAATATAAAACCTCCCTGGATCAAAAATTTATCAAAAATAGAAAGAGTCATAATTAACCTTGTTTGCAGTTCAAGGTGTCCTGTCAACAGTTTTACAGACGTCTCTTTTACAATAGGTAGTCTATGGGGAAAATATGGGGATTTATGGTTGCAATACTGCAAGTGGCCACTGGAAAAAATTGGAAACAAGGCTGAGCGGTGGGGCCTGTTTTACCCCGTGAACCAGAGTCTATTTCACCAGCGTTTCTGACCGTGAGTAGCTGCAACTTGGGCGTGTGACGCAACTATGTCATGGCAGATGTATTGCTCAGGATCCAGGGAAACGCAGTGTCCAGTGGGAAGTTGTTTGTATGAGCGGTTCTCGAGAAAGCAGCAACACCACAGGCCAAGCATTCGGCCCGTTCTGAACAAGCATGTTTTGAACGTGCACTACACTAGTACATTTCAAAATTGTAAATACATTTCATATTTCAAATTAGCTTCACAATGAAATATGCCAATTAGTAAACGCAGCCCACCATTTGCAGAAATAAACGGTCCACTTTCTGCAACTACATTTACGTACGCTTGTTGGTTTGGGGACCGGGGAAGGACTTCTACAACTCTCATGCTACGCCCTTCTAACCCTAGACGGGGGCCTAACACCTACACACAGGCTCAGTTTCAAGACTTAATAGTATGCATAGCTGACTCACCACAGAAGTACTCTGAGTTCATAGACTCAGGGGTGTTAAGGAAGGAGTAGGTTAAGAAGGCCTTGTGGTAGGTATTCATCTCCGGGCTGTTCAGGTCCACGTCAGGACAGCTGGGCAGGTATGAGCCAAAGGTGGCTAATGAGATGAACTTCATCAGCTCGACGTTGGGGACGTAGCCAAAGCTGCAGTCATAGGAGTATGCACCGCCAACCTGGAGAGGGACAAACACAATTCAAAGATGAGACTTCAGCATAATGTCTCCTCCATTCTGGATCAAGATTGTGGAATCATTTTAGTCACAGAATCCCTCTTGCGTAAGAGATCTTTGAGTTGGAGTTACTGACTACGTCGACATGCACACAAGTATTGTGGTTGATCATATTCTGGATTTAACGTTTTCATGGAACAGAGAGCAACCTGGTTATTCATAACTCTGTATGCTCAAAATCTCAGCCGTTCTTTATCCGTCTGTCATTTCTGTATCATCCAAAAGCAGTTGAGGATAAACCCACTGCCACAATAAAACCTGGAATATTGGTGTGGAAGTACTCCGTTTAAACAATTCTAAAGATGTCTAAGGGTGCTGATAAATAGAAAAAACACACACTCACAAATACAGCACACAGCATAAGAACAAAATAGAAGCCACTGACAACACTGTCTCATGAGTATTTGTTGGCATTCCATTTGAAAAAAGAAGCTAGACAAGTAGCAAACAACAAAGCCAGAGCTGCAGACATGGAGATGTTATCGTCTTTACCTGCACGAATGAGCACGCAATGGTTCCACTCCTGAGCTGGTTCAGCAGGGTTTCACACACGGCGACATCAGGAACACTGGTCACTCCATCTGTGATTATAATGATACCTGGAACACACACAAGTTAAATTACAGATTCTCATAATCTCCTTATTATGAAGTGTGATGAAGTCACATGATGTGCTTCTATAGTGTAAAAGATTAATTTCTCCCAACTACGATACGTTGTTGTTTACACCCTGTTCACAGTGATTGGTCCCGTGTGTGCAGGTCTGAAAGAAAGCAGTGTTTCATTTCTCTCTCAACTTTCCAGTGTTTCCCTAGGTTTACTGCTTTGGCCTGGCAGATGGACCCAGGATATATCCTTAATCTTTCAATGGCTTTCAATTAGGGGTGTTAAGAAAATATTGAAAATATGGAATATCACAATATTATGTTCTGTGATACTGTAACAATTCTCAAAAACAAAATTTGTAACTAATAGTTCATATGCAGTGATTGACTTAGTCAGTACTTTATTTCCTTGGCAAAGAGATGTTCCCTCTCAGTGTATGTGCCCTCTCAAAGTAGTGCTATGGTGTTGGATGTTACAGGGACTGTGATAAATGCAAATGCAGATGCCACAAAAACGCATAAAAACATTTTTTTTTACTCAGATTTTATGCATATGGTGGTGTGTTCTTTTTACTATGACAGTTTCTTAAAACTAGATTTTTTTTAAAAATCGCAATATATCGCCTTGCTTACTGTATCACAATATATTGAATCATAACCCCTGTATCATGATACGTACTGAATCGCCAGATTCGTGCTAATACACAGCCCTACTTTCAATACTGTTAATTGTGATATTTTGCTAGATAAATTATCCACATACAGTTTAAGAGACACTGTGTTGAAATAGTTTGAGGGTTATTTACATCATCGACATCTATCCAAAAGAGTACTTATATAAGCTGTCACTAAATAGCAGGGCTGTCAAAGTTAACGCGATGTTAACTCATTAACACAAATTCGTTTTAATTCGCCACTAATTTCTTCAACGTATTAACGCAATTTGAGATTTTTAATTAATTTCTTAAAAATCTGACAGGCCGCCAATATTTCAGAAGTTGCAGCAGGCTCAGTTTAAAAGCTAGAGAAGATTCTGATATCATATGAAACTACAAAAAAACGAAGGAATCCATTGGTACCAACTATGTCATACTAGCTTGTGGAGGAGGAGGCGAAGGAGGCTAAATAAGGCTCCAAACTTGGAAGGGAGGAAAAACTGACATGGCCATTTTCAAAGGGGTCCCTTGACCTCTGACCTCAAGACATGTGAATGAAATAGGTTCTATGGGTACCCACGAGTCTCCCCTTTACAGACATGCCCACTTTATGATAATCACATGCAGTTTGGGGCAAGTCATAGTCAAGTCAGCACACTGACACACTGACAGCTGTTGTTGCCTGTTGGAGTGCAGTTTGCCATGTTATAATTCGAGCATATTTTTAATGCTAAATGCAGTACCTGTGAGGGTTTCTGGACAATATCTGTCATTGTTTTGTGATGTTAATTGATTTCCAATAATAAATATATACATACATTTACATAAACCAGCATATTTGTCCACTCCCATGTTGATAAGAGTATTAAATACTTGACAAATCTCCCTTTAAGGTACATTTTGAACAGATAAAAAATGTTTAATTAATTTGTGATTAATCGCGATTAGCTATGGACAATCATGCGATTAATCACGATTAAATATTTGAATCGATTGACAGCCCTAGTTTGTATATTTGTGAGTGTCTTTGTGTACATATATATTTTATAATAATTGCAATTTTTTAATGTGCCAAGACAACAAATAAACAAACAAAAATAAACAAATATGCAGTAGCAGACCAGTCAAAGGCCTGGTTGTTAGAGGGGTTTGGATCTAGGAAACAATTCAGCACCTCAGCGAGGGAAGAGCTGCTAACCCTTAAAACAAACCTTTGATTGAGAAACTCATCGACAACTTTGGGTATTGAAGACAAGCCTACCTGCACTGGAGTTTGGGGGCAGCAGCTGAAGGGCCAGGATGCCCTGGCGCACCATGCTGACCAGGCCCATATCCGCTGACATCATGGAAATGCCTTGCGTCCTGTGGGGCTGGTCATCCAGGATGTTGCTATGGAGACCTGAAGTTTGGACCGGCTCCAAAGACTAAAGGCACAAGAAAAAATAAATACATTACTGTATATCTTCATCAACACTGAAGACTAAAGGCACGGTCACACATGACGCCTGCCAAGGCGATATTCACCTGAAAGTTCAACAAAGTTGAACCCTACTCTCATACGGCAGTTACCGCTGATAACAGCGTCCCGGACGGCGCGTAGCAGCCACTCTCCGGTTCCCTCTCAGGTAAACACTGTTAGCTCTGTCAGCAGTGTTGTCGTTGTTTTCACTGTTAGCATTGTTAGCACCATTAGCTACGAGCCGCCGGCTCAGCCGTTACCATGTTGAGAGGAAATGCTCCCAATCTCGCATTTAGCACCTTTAAACGGTAACTTCATTTTTTTTCAACCTGGACATGTTTTTGTGTCTAACTGACTAATAGGAACAACAATTTCTGAAAGAGAGGGAGAGTGCTGTAGACGGCAGCTGCTAACGGGCTGCAATGTAATCCTATTGGGGCAAGCTGGCACCGTCATTTACGTCCACTAAAAGTGCTTGTTTTTGCCATGACAGGCTCTGATTGTTATTATAAGTGTCTGACATTATGGAAAGAGTCTCACTCAAGGAGAAGTCTCTATCTGAAATCTGGCGAGGTGACTTGTTGCCGGAAGACCACGATGGAATAGTGGAATACATCCATGGTGGAAACGGGAGTGCCAGCCGGGCAGAGTTTGTTGTGTTGGAGTACAGAAAGTGTAGCTTAGTGTTATCTAAAAGTCTTTCAATGTCATGCCTGAAAATTTAGTCACTGAGAAACAAAAAAGAAAGTTACCCTTTAACGTCAACCAACCTCATTACCAAACAGAAACCAACAATGTTTAGTAACAGTCCGTCTCTTAATACTTTCTGACTTCCCTAGTCTGTGGCTCTCAGCTCCAATCCCATTGGTTCCTACTGAAGATGTAAATCTTTACAAAGACATATAGCTTGTTTTTTAGAACTAAATGTCTAAAACTGCTGGTCACTGTAGTTTTTAAATCAAACGTTACTCAAACAGGAGGAAATATGCATTTGTTGAGGACTATTTTCGGATGAATCCACATTTGGTGCTCTAGTGAGTATTTGTGGCAGCAGGACGGTGTATGTGGGGCTGAGTTCATGGTAATGAAGGAACATGTCACCTAGTGCATCAGTTCGGCTCACTGCTGTCTTTTTAATAGTTTCTGGACAACAATGAAGCTCTATGACACAGAGGAAGAAGATATATCAGGCTAAGATACACACACAATACTTGTTTGGAAGGAAGGATTCATATGAAAGTGTTTTGTACTTTGTTTTAATGAGATCTATTGTTTCATCAACATGTTTTCTCATCTTCACATGGTATTTTAAAATGAAACTTAAATACTGTTCATGAGCACTTGCCTGTTCATGCTGCTGGTGTAGGACTTCCGCTATGTTGCTCTCCACTGCTCTGAGCTGCTGATAGATGTGATGCAGGAACTCAACGAGGTCTGTTCTATCAAGCTGACAGCCCTGTACCAAAACCTGCAGGGGGAATCAACGCTGTCAGAGGACTGCAACAACATGTGCAGCAGCTTTATGCATCACATGGAAACAAATCAGCGTTCTATGCTTACATTTATTTTAGGGACACAAGATATGCAGGAACAAGCTGATTTAACTAAAGAATTTCAAAATAAAGGATTTCTTTGGACCGGAGCGCATTGTGCTTCATTAATGTGTCCCTTTTCAAATAGCATAATGTGCTATTTATTTAGCTTTAGCATTCAATTTTGATGAAACTGAATTCATAAGTACCTGGAGATAAAAAAGATTTAGCTAACATATATAGGCTGAGAGGTCACCCTAATTAATGTTCACAACCTGTAGCTACAACATGCAGATCAGATAAGATAGAACTCAGTTCATCGCAAAAGACATTTTTGTACCAAAGACTCTCGATATACATAGTAAAATAAATAAAATCTGCAATCAGAATAACATACCATGTAAAAAAAAAAATAGGGCTGTCAATAGACTCAAATAGTTAATCGTGATTAATCGCAAATTAATCACACATTTTTTTATCTGTTCAAAATGTACCTTAAAGGGAGATTTGTCAAGTATTTAATACTCTTATCAACATGGGAGTGGGCAAATATGCTTGCTTAATGCAAATGTATGTATATATTTATTATTGGAAATCAATTAACAACACAAAACAATGACAAATACTGTCCAGAAACCCTCACAGGTACTGCATTTAGCATAAAAAATATGCTCAAATCATAACATGGCAAACTGAAGCCCAACAGGCAACAACAGCTGTCAGTGTGTCAGTGTGCTGACTTGACTATGACTTGCCCAAAACTGCATGTGATTATCATAAAGTGGGCATGTCTGTAAAGGGGAGACTCGTGGGTAAACATAGAACCCATTTACATTCACATATCTTTAGGTCAGAGGTCAAAGGACCCCTCTGAAAATGGCCATGCCAGTTTTTCCTTGCCAACATTTTGCATAAGTTTAACCTCCTTTACTACATGCTGGTATGACATGGTTGGCACCAATGGATTCCTTCGGTTTTCTAGTTTCAAAAAATGCCATATTTTCACTTTAGATTTAAAACTGAGCCCGCTGCAATCTCCAAAAGATCCATTGCGTTAATAAGTTAAAGAAATTAGTGGCGTTAAAACAAATTTACGTTAACGTGTTATTAATGTGATAACTTTGACAGCCCTAAAAAAAAACAATCAGAGCCTATACTAAGACCTCAAGTCTTTCCTTGAATTGCACTTCAATTCAGTTTAAGTCCAGCTAAAATGCTTCCATTTAAAAAGTGATGTATGTTGTATAGTGGGCATCTAAGAACAAGAACAAACTAAATGAAATACTCTTTAAATAATAATTTAACATCCCTTGGAAATCTTGATTTGCTGACCTCCAGTGGATTAGCTTCTCACCTTGCTGCTGATGTACAGCGAGGTGACATCACTGTTGGGTGGTTACAGGCTCAACAGAGCAGACCTCTGCCCACACCCTACAGTGAGGCTGCTACACTGCTTTTCAACTTGGTGTTAGGTTGTTCTATTAGACATTCATTTTAGATCATTCATGCCAAGGTTTCTGAACCTTTTTAGGAGATTTGGATACAAAAATGTCATAAAACAGCAGTAAACAAAAACAGGATGACAAGTAAGCTACTGTAATGACCTGATGGGAAGTGAGGCCAATAATTGATGAATATGCCAAGATGGTGATGAAGATCTTAGGCTTGAAAAGTTGATCAGTTCCAGGGACTTTGAATGGCTGAGCCAGACCGGCCAGACATCTCGACAGGGCATGAAACACCTCATCGAAGATCAACTCTCCCGTGCTGTCATCCTGAAGAACAGAAAACAAAACACACCTCAGACTGAGAATTCATTTCTGCGCTCAGTAACTTCTGAAGCATCTTATGCCAGAGTTTTGTCAGAGGGGATTACTCTTGAGTTAAGGTCCATACTGATATACACAACAGCTGTGAAACTGTAGCATTAACAGAGAATCCAAAAACTGCTTTCATGATTGCAAAGATGCAAATGATAAGACAGAGCCAATGATGATAGACTGACACACAGTTAAAGGCTCCATCCACCAGTGACACACTGTCCACACTAGACCCTAACTAACTGCATTACTGAGGCAGATACCAGTATTAGAAAATAAAAAAATAAAAACATTATATCAGCCTAACATAAACAATGAAACTGATTCATTCAGGGATTTAATTTTGAAATTCTACATCAGAATGTCCTGATATTCTCTGAGTGACAGTCTGAGGTAGTATGCTATCATGCTGACGTGAAATTAGATAGATAGACAGCTTTATTGATCCCGCCACCAAGACAAACAACAAAAACACAGTATCTACAATACACCAATAAATAAATAACATCATAAGAAGCCCTTTGAGACATAATCAACAGCTGAGAGGTACCATGGATCTAGGCCATATCTAAAGATGTTCATTAAAAAATATGACCGCTGCTGGAACAAAAGACCTCCTGAATCGTTCAGTAGAACACTGAGGCATCACTAGTCGCTCACTGAATGAACTCCTGAGTCCGTTAAAAACACCATGTTATGGATGGCCTTCAAATCACGTGTATATAATTTTCACACTACTGCTATCGCACATAATTTATTTATAATTTATTTATAATGCACATATTTATTTACCTCCTATTTACCTTTATAACATAACTTTACTAGTGTTCTTATCCCTTGGATATTTGTTATTCTTATTTATTGTATGCCATGTCCTTTTCCTATTTAATGTACTGTCTTTGTTAGAATCTGTGCTGCTGTGAAACTGCAATTTCCCCACGGGATTAATAAAGTGCTATCCTATCCTATCCTAAATAAGAGAACTGTTTTTAGTTTGGCCCTTGTTCTCTTTTCTACAGTGACCTCCAGTGAGTCTGGTGCAAGACCAATCACTGAGCCAGCCTTTCTGATCAACTTATTGATCCTGTTTTTATCATCCACAGTGATGCTGCCCCCCCAGCAGAGCACAGCATCAAAAAGTACACTAGCTAAAATTCCTTAATAGAAAACATGAAGAAGGGTCTTGCTGATATCGAAAGATCTAAGTTTTCTCAAGAAGAAGAGTCTAGATTGGGCCTTCTTAAATACAACCTCAGTGTTATTTTTTCCAGTTTAATTTACTGTCCAGGTCGACAGCCAGGTATTTATAGGACTGGACAATTTCAATCGGCTGACTCTTGATTACCACTGGGGAGACCTCCTCCTTCCTCCTTCTAAAATCAATGATCAGTTCTTTGGTCTTCCCAACCTTAGGTTTTAAATAGTTTTTATCACACCAGCTGACAAATGATTCAACCTCTCTTTTGTAGGCCAGGTCACTGCCTCGGTTTAGTAGACCCACTAGAGCAGTGTCGTCTGAAAAGTTTTGGATTTGACAAGACGCCTGGCTCTGCCTGTAGTCAGCGGTGTAGAGTGTAAATTAAAAAGGAGATAAAACTGTGCCTTGTGGGGCTACTGTTTTAGTTAAAAAGCTGTCAGACTGTTTCTTATCATGCCTAACATACTGAGGTCTAGATAAAAGATAATTTAAAACCCAATCAGTGTTGTGTTGTGCAGTTTAAAATCCATCCACTTGTTAGCTAAAATGTGTGGTTGAATAGTATTAAAAGCACTGGAAAAATCAAAAAACATAATCCTAACAGAGCTGGCAGTTGTTTCAAGGTGGCTGTAAATACTGTGAAGCATAAAAAGTAGTGCTAAATCTACTCCCACACCCTTCCTGTATGCAAATTGTAAGGGATCTTGAAAGGCTGTGACCTGTCTACTCATGTGACCCAGAATAACCCTTTCAAAACATTTCATTATGCTGATAGTATTAGTGCGTGATAGTAGACAGTTTCCTTTTAATTCAAATCTGAATTTAGAGGGAAGATTGCTCATATATGAGATTTTAAAGGGCTTTAATTTTGAAATTCTACATCAGAATGTACTGATATTGTCTGAGTGATACTCTAAGGTGGTCTGCTATTATTCTGAAGTGAAATTAGCGTGTGATAATTGACAGTTTCCTTTTATCAATTCTATCCATCCTAAGTGAAATTAGGCACTTAGTAGAAACATGAAGGTGCTGAGTGTGAGGTGGTATACTGTAACTTTGAAGTCAGATTAGTCTTTGGAAATGTATTCTTTAATATTAAGTTTGACTAAGTATTTACACAATTGGAATAACATTTTTCTCTGAACTACATTTTGGAGGCGGTTGTTTTTCTTTTAAATTATCATTCATTAACCGCGGTCTCTAACTGCGGTAACATTACCAGCAGCAGTGAATCCCATCAGCAGAGGACAGGAGGACAGAGGACAGGAGGAATGACTGATACTTACTGATGTCTGTGTTCTTCAGTCTTTATAAACGTCACTCAGGAATATTATTATTTATTTTATTAACATTTTAGATTTGTTTCCAGTGAGATATCAATGAGTTTATATGGTGACATTGCTGTTGTAAACATTACTGTTGCTGCTCTAGAAACAACATGTAGCCTAGTTGTATTTAAAATATATATATAAGTATAGCTAATATGCACACTTCAATATTTGTTTATTTGTCGCAAGTCATATCGTCATCGCAATATTGAACAGGGTTATCGCACATCGCGGATTTTCCTCATATCGTGCAGGCCTATTCTGGAGGTACTTGACATGAAAAAGTTTGAGATTGCTCTCAAAATCTGTGTGCTGTTTTCTAACTTCCATTTATGCCCATCGCTCACTTTATGCTCTGGGAAGCAGATGGGCAAAGAGTTTATAAGTAAGTAAGTAAATAGTTATAATAGTATGCATATCTATAATATTTTTATTGCTCAACACAGGCCATTTCGGTGGAGATATTAAATATATGACAACAGAATAGAAATGATTTTGTTTTACTTTTGTACGGCACTTTATAGGCAGACGTTTTACTGGCGTCTAGTAGTCGGTTTCAGTCCAAAATGGCAGAAACGTAGCTTTCTCTTGGGCGCTGATGTTGCAATGGAACGATCAATTGGCTTTCACTTCTTATCAATATACGTTCTTTGATTAAACTGTGTTTAAGTCTTACCACAATCCCTGTGGAGGGGCTGAGGTCCAGCTCAATGATGAAGCGGTACCTCCGGGCCAGGAAGGTGGCTCGAGTGGACGGCATCAACATGTAGGGGTACATGGTGGGGGAGAAATCCATCTGCCATCCTTTAGGTAAGATACTCAGCAAATCCAATTCATTCTCTGAGTTCAGCTGTAAATGAAGTGAGAATCAAACATGACATCAGTGACTTGTCATTCACAATATGTGGTTCAGGAATTTCTCAAACTATTAGACAAACATTTTTCAGCCTCATCTTTTTTTTTTTTCTTTTTTTTTTACTTTGTGTGGCGGCATTTCAGATCTTTTTTTGTTTACCGTAATATTATCTCATAAATATATTCAAGAAACAATTTTGAATTTGAGGATTCCACATTTGGAGCACTTAATTGCTCTTCAATTATTAAAGTTAATGTGGATGACGGCGACCACGAGTGACACTGAGACTGAAAAGTTGTTGATGGCTAATGTCAGTGTTGACCTTTGTTATGTCACTCATGTTCCACTGGCAGATACCACTCTTCAACAGCATATAGTGATGTATGCCACTATTGTTTTAGAGTCATATGCCAGTTCATAGTGGTATACCACTATGGTATAGCACTGCTACTGCTATGGCAATTGCATTTTACCAGTATAACACACACAAAATTGCATGTCACTCCTGTTCAGGTATGTGCCAGTTGCATCCCGATCCTTACTGGCATATGCCATCATGCTCCACTGACAGATACCGTTTTCAATGACAGCGACCGTGTAAAACTGGTACATTACGCCATAGCATTATACTCGAAGATAATTAGACTAGCATTGTGCCAGTGGAATACAAGTGAGCCATCCATAAGTTGCATACAGGGCATGCAGTCAGAAATCAATCACTTTCCGACTTCTACCCTTTCCATTTGAACACATTTTTCCCACGTTAAGCTTTTTCAAACTTGACAACATAAACATCCTAAATGTGCCCCTTTGTATTTCCTGTTGCAATGATTGTTAATCCAGTACAGACAGACAGAAAGTAAACTTGGACCAAAGCAGTCCAAGCTGTCGTTGTTGTTGTTAATCAGAATGACCAACCATTCATGAGACAGAGACACTCAAAGTTGACCCATATTGGATGACAACCCCTCCCGAAGACACATATCTTCTTCAAAAATAAACAACTGTATGGTTCTCTGATCATCGGATAGCTAACAGACAAGGTTATCCACAATTTCCATACTTTTGGTCCAAAATAAATAAATATGCAAATGAGGTGATATTTTTTAGATATCTGTGTCTTTAGGAGGGGTGGTCATATAATATGGGTCAACTGTGTGGGCCCCGGTTTCCTGAATGGTTGATCATTCTGGTTAATCAGACCACGTTCTAACACTCTCTCATATAGGTTAAAAGGTAGGAAAAAAATTGTTCAAATCGAAAGGGGTGAGGTCAGAAAGTGATATAGTAGTGGTATATAAAAGCAGCAGCATACTTATAGTCAAATTCAGTGACAAAACATTCAGAATTGTATTTACCACTTCCAACCGTTAAGCACTTTTCGATCTTGGTGCTGTTGGGCCTCCATGAGGACAGGAAGAGGAAGTAAGAGGCAGGATTAACTCACCAGTTCAGGCTGTGATGCTGGCCAGATGACTTGGTTAAGTTTACCGAGGAACCACGCCAAACGCACATTCCTAGAGATCCGATACTCCTCCTTCATCAGCAGGTAGATCCGGTCAGCCTCCTCCACCTTCCCATGAGAGACATATAAGTTAGTAGCCCACATGTTCAGAGTTTTGAGCAGTACAGTACTTTTTGCTCACTGATCTGAATTGACAAGTTTCTTTATAATGGCTGCAATACAGAGCACTTGATTTAGCCTCTACATGCTTTTAACGCCTAATTCAATTTAAAAATCTATTTAAAGTTCATCACGTTTCCTCGCATGCAAAGTTAAATAGCTGCAAAATTAGAATTTAAGACCAATGGATGTTATAATTCACAGCATCTTCTTCAATCATATTTCTACTTGTATTAATAGTCTCCCTGTTGTCCCCATAAGGTCACATACTGTATGGACGCTGGCATGAGGTGTGTACCATGTAAAGTTCAGATTTTACACAACCGCAATGCATTTTAACGGGTTACTTGTGAGCCGAATTCATCAAAAGATCTAACTAATCTGCAAAAAGCCAAATATAATGTAATAATTAAAATACATGTGTATAGTTGAACAAAGCAAAACTAAAATGCTTTATTGATTTAGCTAATTTGGTGCTGGATGAAAACTATTTACCAAGGCACTGCATGGTCCAGCTACATCAACCACCTGAGAATCTTTCATCTGCCTTCATCTGAGCAGTCTGCTGACGGGCCAGAAACAAATACTTTACTGTAGCTAACGTTAGAGACCTACCATGTTAACCAGCTGGGCTGTTATTGTTAGCTGCCGGGCTAACACACAGCTAACACAAGTTTCTATTCGTCCGGAGATGTTAGCAAAGCTCTATTTGCTGGAGACTATTCTTATTTAGGCTTCACTTCAAACAGGACTTTGTCGAGTTCTGAGTGTGAGGACAAACAATCAAATAGAAAATGTGGGTTTAATTCCCCACCCAGTGCAAACCCCCTGTGCTTCTTACTGCAGATTAAAGATGTGTTACCTCATTGTCCTGTCTCTCTGCCATGCCGTGTTCAGCATAGGGGCTGCAGGGACTGTAGCGAACCTCAGCTCACCAATATTCACTTCGGTTTGTGTAAAATAATCCGTCCCAGTACTTGTTTATCATTTGTCTTGTCAGGTGTTCGTAGAGCAGAGTGTCAGCTTCGACAGGGGGACAGCACTTTCATTTTCCGGTCGAATTTTTCAAAATAAAAGTGTTAGACTAACATGGAAACGCATATTTCAAGTGTCTGTATGGTCTATAGGTAATGCCCTCCAAGATGTAATTTATATAGCATATACTGGTAAATGTAAAAAATGAATTCAGCCATTTAATTTCAAACAACCACCAATGTAATCCCAAATGTTATATTGTCAGAGCACATAGTTACATGTTTGACCTTATCTTTAAAATTGGTTTGATTACACAGAAGATATTTTGACATGTCACCAATAGAAAAAGAACAGGTGTGAATAATAAAACAGACAAAGGCTGAATTCTAATTAGCTGCTTCAATATCAGGGTCCTGGTACAGTATGCACGCTGTCATGGTGGCTTACTGGGACATTTGAATAGAAGCACTTTTAATGTAATTAGTAACAGCTGTACTTTTCCTACTATGACAAGTGAAAATGTCTGCTGGGAAAAATGCCCACAGCTATAAAGATATGTCATTTCATAAAATATGGGTAACCTTGACTTTAGGTCAAGAAACTAGCAACATATTCTGCTGAAGGAAGCCGAGATAGAACTGCATCGAGAGGGCTTCTATATGTACTAAACATGTTGATGCTGAGTCAATTGTTTTATAGGGATTTACATTATTTTCAGCAATCAGAAATACACAATCAAGCTACTAACAGATGTGTTGTTTTAGTAGTATATAGGCAAAGTTGTGGAATAGCTTTTGTCACAGTATATCTCCCGCAAAGTCTAAAGTTTTGCACTATAATAATGCTGTAAGCCATGTTATTTCTTCTTATTTTCACGTTTCGTCTTGAGGATTTCTCTGCGTCTAGTATCTCACCATTAGACTATAAGCCTTTGTTTTGAAATTACATTCCTTGTACTTCCGTGGATCTTGTTTTTAAGCGGCATGTGATCAAGGCCTGTGGAAGGAGGCTTGGACACGGGCGGAGACGGGTCTTACGCATGCGCAGTGGAACTGAAGCTGCGGTCGTGCGTTGCGATTGGTTCAATTTCGGCGAGTGCAGACCAGATTGTACTGCGCATGTGCTGTACCCCGAGATATGACGCGTTGATGAAGCGTGACCTAGCCTCCTTCAATAGGCCTTGCATCTGATCCGGAAGTGTCACCGCTTCTCTCTTTCCTCTGGGTGATAGCATGGATGTATTAAAAGAACGGTGATAGGGGTGTTTTAACATTATAGATGCTCTCTAGGTCAACCAGGGGTCCTTGAGGGAGTTCCAGGGAGTCCACAGAATAATGCCAAATGGTTTATTTTCACTATTTAATTCACTATATAAGTGAGCCCAATGTGAATATGAGTCATAGGAGTGACTATTCTGATCATAGGTTTCACTTCCTCCAAGGTTATCTCCTCAACTGTAGTTGACAACTATAGATTTCTATCTATACATATACATATATACACACACACACACACAAATATTTAATATATATATATATATATTTATATTTATATATACATACTGTATGTATATATATATATATATATATATTTATATATATATATATATACAAAAATATACATCAACATTCTTGTCATTAAACATACTTCCAATGCAGCTATTCACATGAAATATAGACCAGACATTAGTATTAACTCAATAAAAGTGCTCAGATAAAGAAAACGTAAAAAGTGATGTGCAATAAAATGGAACGCCATAGGAAAAAAGTATTGAACACAGCTGAATAGCTACCTGACTTGTATTTAATAGTTAGTTATATTAATTCGCTTTCGAACATATGTTGACATGAACAATACAAGTAAATCTAAAAATCCAATTATCCAAATATGCAACCACACTTGCTTAGTTTAAGAAAGATTGTCACAAACCAAAGTAAAAGAGCAAACATCTTTTTTTCTTTTAAATTATTTTGTTGATACAGAACACTTACAAATGTCAATGTCATTAGAGTACATGCATATGTAACGGGGGTTCTCTTCTTCTGTTTACTTCCTATAAGCAGTTCATGACGGCCCCATTAACTTTCTATTGTCCTGCTGACAGTGGTGGCAGCCAAAAGTCTCTGCGTTGTATTTAGTTGTAGACCAACGGCTGACGGTTAACGTTTACTCCAACGAACCACAGACAGCTCCGACGTCGATTCAACATATATATTTATTGCTCACAAGCACTTCGGGTCACACGTTCACCTGGGAGATACAAGCCCGGTCTCAAGATTATACACCATACATAGACTATACATTAATATTTACAGATTAAAGTTTACACACACTCACTCACCTGGGAGATACAAGCCCGGTCTGACTCGTTCCCCCAGTGATGAGCTTTTATAGCTCCATCGTTACCATGGATACGCTATTGTAAAATTCCAAATATGAAAATAACACAAATATGTACACCAAACGATTATCAAATAAAAGGTAAATTACTAAAAATATTATTAACAACAACAGTTACAATTTATTAAAGATGAAATTGCGTATCTAATGTAACATGCAAGAAGCATATGTTACACATACAAGGCAATACGGCCCAGGGGGCTCCAAATCCGAATTTCGACCAGGGCACCAGAAGGGCTTAGAGCCGGCCCTGCAGACCAGCAGCGCACCTAGTGTACATCCAGGTGCAGTAGCAGGTGCTGCACGGTTTGTGCTGTAGATCACATCAGAGTAGTGAAAGTCCTGAGTGCTGAGCTGAGGTGCAGCTCTCCTGCTCGTCCCCGCTGCTGCCGTGCACGCCCTTTCAATTTCTTGTTAGAAACAAGGAAGTTCTGCACCTGTCCTGCCTCTCTATCTAGGACCAACGTCACTTTCAACAACTTCTGCGACATCGACAATTAGTGGTAAGTGAATCCTCTTTATTACTTTCACTTTGAAATGTTGACTCAAAGGGATTTAGGGAGGAAATATGTGTAGAGCGACTTAAGTTGTGATACTGGAGAAGTAGCCTAATGTTACCTGAGGGGAAGATTGACCTGTCAAAGTGGAGTCAAAATATACGGAAATAAGCTGTTTTAAGTGGACCGTCTGTCACTTGATAAACAGCTTCATATATGTGTTGTAAAGCCTCATCATGGCAGAAGCAGCTGAGGAGAAAGGAGTGCAGCAAAGTGAGGAGCAGCGGCAGCAGCTCAGCTCTTCTCCCGGCGGTCCGGTGGACACTCAGCCTGCTGCCCCCACAGAGGAGCAGCAGCTCAGCTCTTCTCAGCCCGCTGCCCCCACAGAGGAGCGGGCAGCGGGGGTCGGAGCGCCCCGCCTCCAGCGCAGTGACATCTCTGTGGAGACATCTCTGGACCAGTTTAAGATCAGGAAGCTCTTCGTTTTGAGGGTAATGACTCCAACATTTTCAACTTGACAACAGGAAACTGTGTGCTGCCATTATATGCTGGTGAAACGAAACAATTCTGCCAGTTTTAGAAATGTCACATGGTTGCAACCTCTAGCTTGAAATTCCTGAAAAGGGTGTGAAAAGTGTTTAGCCTGATTATAGTGGGGCAGATAAGCTGAAACATTCCTAACAATTGTGCATTTTGCGATAAAAGCAATAAAATTGGCACAGATGTAGGTTTATATGTTACGAAAAGATATAGATATCGGGGCGCTGCCAATTTGGCCCCTGAGGGACCTTAGGCCCTAAAAATTCCAAAATGTTGCAGAAAACTGATTTTATTACTCTTAATGATTTCAAAGGTGTGTTCAAGCTGACTATATCAGATGTCAGAAGATCACAGACATGTTTTTTTTTATTCTTTATTTTTTAAGGGTACTTTTTTAAAAGCTTTTAACCTGAGAAAAACACGAAAACCAAATATAAGGAGCCTGGTGACTTCAGGATCCAACTTCATCTCCTTGCCTTCATGATAGAATAACAACCACTACACCTTTAGAATGGCAAGATCTTCAGCTTTCCATTGGTGTATTTATCTTTTCATTAGATTTAATTTCATTAGCAGCAGGTCACATGTCCTTGAGCAAGACACTTAACCCCAAATTGCTTCCGAAGGTTTAGCCATCAGTGTGTGAATGAGTATTTAGATTAGATCCTAGTTGGCACCTTGCATGGCAGCCTCTGCCATCAGTGTGTGAATGTGTGTGTGAATGGGTGAATGTTGACATGTAGTGTAAAGTGGTCGGAAGACTAGAAAAGCGCTATATAATTGCAAGTCCATTTACCATTTACCATTAACTTTACATAAAAAGTGTGTGACCGCGATCTCACAGTAATACACCCCATGCACGTGTCTGTGCGCTCCCCGACGTCTGCACTATGCATTCACATCAATCATCTGACTGTACAAAAAGGGTCTTTTGTACAGTCCTGTCTCTACTATTATTCATCATAACGTGGCTGATTTGCAGTCTAATAAGACTAATAACGCTTATAATCAGTTATTAATCGGAGAACACAAATATACTCATCAGCATTAAAGTGCTGCATCAACTTCTGTCGGTCACCAGAATTAGATTTCCCCACGTGGGTCCTGATGATGCAGGATGACAATCAGAGAGCTACCTGTCAGTCTGTAGGACTTCCTGTTTACTCCTCTGGTTGGTTTGCAAACAGTCAGTGTGAACAGGAACTGGACCGGAACTAAAATGCAACTATGTATCATTTTTTCACTTGGACCAAATGAACCCAACTACAGGTGTGAAAAAACCCTTAATCATACTTTTAGCACATAAACAAACGTGAACAAAGGGGATTCTGTTAACATGTAAACTAATGAGTTCTGTAGGGCTCTATGATATCTGGGATGAGGAAACATGGACGGAATCACGAAATTTGATAATAAAAATAGAATCAACTGTAAAATGGGGAATATCGTGGAATTTGCCTAAATGTGGATACAATTGATAAAACTCAGAGTTTTCCCTGCCATTATAAGCATTTTTTCACAGCGCTTGAGCCAAATGAACAGAAAAAAACTAGGCTGCTTTGTTTTGGTATCATTTATGGGCATTCTGCTCTTTGTGTTAGTGTTTCATCGAGAGCCGGGCTCAGCTCCTCCTCCACACACGGACACACTGGTGGCTAATCAGCGCAAGACCTACGAAAAATATGAAGATTTTGTAAAATGTCCCGTGGTACCAGTCCATCTATCCCATCAGCCACAAACATTCAGGGGAACCACCCTATGTTTTCCCTGACAATGCAACATTATTTTTCATACTGTCTGCCTGAATATACCTATATTCTCCCTCTGTCTGAAACGCTCCATTTAAGCGCCTGTCTCTTTAAGCCCCTCTCCCAAAGAAGCCCAGTCTGCTCTGATTGGTCAGCATTTTAGGGACTCACTGTGTGTGTCAACTACACAGAGTTTAGCGCATAGATGTGTTAAGAGAACTGGATACAGCCTTGTAGGCGGGTCTGTACTGAAACAAGATTTAATTTTTTCCAGACAGATCTCACTATAAAAAGTGACCACATACAATTCATGACACTCACAAGCCAAGCAACAACGTGCACACTTTAGTCATGTCCCAAACATTAAAATTCATGGATCCCAAAGTGTAAACAATGTGCTGAAGTATGGCAATGGAATTTTTAATTGGATTTCTTTTGGTCAAACTTTGCCCCCAGCAACCTGCTTCCTCAGTTCTTGTACCATGCAGTAACCCGGCCAGCATTTTCTGTTATACAACAACACTATATACATGTTTTTAACCCCCCCAAAGTTCTGTATCACTTTAACTGTGATTAGAAGTTACTGGCGACCAAGAAATGTATCCAGCGTTATCTCTGTCAATTTTACTGCTAATGGTTGTCATTCTACCATGAAGGCATGGGGGTGAAGTTTGATCCTGAAGTGACCATGCTCCTTTTATTGGGTTGTCACGTTTTTCTCAGGTTAAAAGCTTTTAAGTACCCTTAAAAAATGGAGAGATAAAAATAGATCATGCCTGTGATCTTCTGACATCTGATCTAATCAGCTTGAACACACCTTGGAATGTCATGGTCTACATAGAGTGTTTCCTGTTTTATTTTGTAATTCGGTCCTCCTGTTTCTTGTCTAGTTTTGCTTCCTGCCTTTGTTTGTTTTCCAGCCTTTTTGTGATTGTTTGCCCCGCCCTGATTCGTTCCACCTGTGTGTAATCCCCTTGTGTATTTAAGCCTGTGTGTTTCCCCTCTGTCTTTGTCGGTTCGTACTGTCAGGTTTTACTGGGTTTTTAAGGTGGTGGACGCAAATGCAGAGAGAGGAGGAGATGGCAACAGGTATGATCCAAGGATTTAATATAATAGGCAGAGAAACAAAAAAGGCAGCTGGTCCGGCATGCCATCCACAAAATCTCCAAAATAACAAAACTTGAAAAATACTAAAACACACACTGGAATTACTACTTACTGGTGAAAACTGGTGACACGCAACACAGGGAAGCAACGACGACGAACCGACAAAGACAGAGGGGAAACACACAGGCTTAAATACACAAGGGGATTACACACAGGTGGAACGAATCAGGGCGGGGCAAACAATCACAAAAAGGCTGGAAAACAAACAAAGGCAGGAAGCAAAACTAGACAAGACACAGGAGGACCGAATTACAAAATAAAACAGGAAACACTCTATGTAGACCATGACAGGGAAATCATTAAGAGTCATAAAATCAGTTTTCTGCAACATTTTGGAATATTTAGCGCCTATTTGGCAGCCATTTTGGAAAATGGCTGCCATGGCCCTCAGGGGCCTAATTGGCAGCGCCCCGATATCTATATCTTTTCATAACATATAAACCTACATCTGTGCCAAATTTGTTGCTTTATCGCAAAATGCACAATTGTTATGCTTAACTGCCCCGCTATTAAGCTAGGTACAATTTGAGTTACTTGTACTTAGGTTAAATGTTACCATAACACTTTTTCGCTTCATACTTCTGCTCCACCACATTTCAGAGGCAGTTATTCTTACATTTAGTTGACAGCTGTAGTTACTAATACATATATTTTATTTATTTATTTTTTAAGGAACCATGTGCAACATCAAACATACTTAGCATACTGTAGCTTAGCATTTGACGTATTATACCAGAGTTAGCTTACATTATGCTTATTTTCATCTGCAGTCCCTTGCAATTAAAAAACACACACACACAGTGACAGAACAGCCCCTAAAACAGTTATCTAGCTACTTTGCTGGTTAAGATATTTCATTCAAGAGATCTGATTCATTTATGAAACATGATACATTGGTGTATATTAAAGTTAACTGTATGTAAAACTGCTCCACCTCAACCAGAACTAGCATGTAAGGCACAAAATAGTGCATTTAAAATATAGGGCTTAAATATAAACATAAGTACATGTAAAATAGTAATGTAATTATGTAAATTTGTTGAAGACAGTATTTCAAATGGGAAAACTGAATGTAAACAGTATGTACACTGATCAGCCATAACATTAAGACCACTGACAGGTGAAGTGAATAACATGGATTATCTCGTTACAATGGCACCTGGCAGTGGGGGGGATATATTAGGCAGCAAGTGAACATTTTGAACTTTGAACTTTGTGTTGGAAGCAGAAAAAATCGGCAAGCGTAAGGATGTGAGCGACTTTGACAAGGGCCAAATGGTGCTGGCTAGACGACTGGGTCAGAGCATCTCCAGAACTGCAGCTCTTGTGGGATGTTCCCGCTCTGCAGTGGTCAGGACCTACCAAAAGTGGTCCAAGGAAGGACAACCAGTGAACCGGCGACAGGGTCAGACACAAGGCTCATGGATGCACGTGGGGCGCGAAGGCTGGCCCGTGTTGTCCGATCCAATAGAAGAGCTACTGGAGCTCAAATTGCTGAAAAAGTTAATGCTGTTTCCGATAGAAAGGTGTCAGAACACACAGTGCATCTCAGTTTGTTGCGTATGGGGCTGCGTAGCCGCAGACCGGTCAGGGTGCCCGCGCAGACCTAATGTTATGGCTGATCGGTGTACATGCATGATGAGAAGTAATGTATTTATAAACAGGAATGTAGTATGTAATAATGAGAAGTACTAAGCATATATATACAGAAGTCTAAACAGGAATGTAGTATGTAATAATGAGAAGTACTAAACATATATATACAGAAGTCTAAACAGGAATGTAGTATGTATAGAGAAGTAGTAAATATGTAAAAATATATACACAGAGGTGTAACAGTTTGTAAAACAGTATGTAAAGTATATAAAGGTAAATAAAGGTAAAGTGACAAGGTTAAAGTGACAAGTGATGAGCTCAGGAGGTCAACAGGTCAGCAGTCTTATGGCCTGCGGGATGAGGTACCAGACGGCAGCAGGCAGAATAGTTTGTGGCTTGGGCAGTTGGGGTCTGTAATAATTTTGTTTATTGTCATTTTGTTTGACACACAGACGCGCTGACATTTTGTTGGCGAACCAGTCCCAGCTGTGCATCTGCCTCAAAGATTACCCCTTAAGCTTTCTGTCACACATTGTGATTGTCACAAAGGAAAATTAGAAAGTGACATCCGTGCATTTCTGTCTCCTCAGCCTGGCACTCTGAATCAGGCCATCAAAGACGTCGAAACTCTGGTGGAAGAAGAAATAGATGGCAGCGTTCACAGCGTTTGGCTGATGGCAGAGTGAGTTTTTGGCATTTTTGCTTTAAAAAATTCGTACACAATTAATCAATTATGAAATTTATTGACAGTTTATTTTATTTCGATCAACTAATTGTTTCAGCTATAGTTGTCATATACTTTAAATATTTAAATAACTTTAAAGGGTAACTGTGGTATTTTTCAACCTGGACCCTAGTTTCTAATGTTTTTTGGTCTAAGTGACTGAATGGGGACAACACTTTTTGTAATTGGTCCAGTATTTAGGGAGAACTGTGCAGCCGCCAGCCACTAAACAGGCTGTAATGTAATCATTTGGGGCAACCTGGTCAGTTTACGTCCACTAAAAGTGCTTGTTTTTGCCACTGACAGGCTCAGATTGTTATTATAAGTGTCTGACAACATTTCTGACATTTCTCTGTTCTTCCATAATGCTGTCAGACACTAATAATAACAATCTGAGCCTGTCAGTGGCAAAAACAAGCACTTTTAGTGGACGTAAACTGACGGTACCAGGTTGCCCCAGATGATACATTACAGCTCGTTTAGCGACTGCCGGCTGCAGCGTTCTCTCTCAATACTGGACCACTTTCAAAAAGTGTTGTCCCCATTAGCCACCTAGATGTAACGTTACCATAGCGCTGCAGATCTTCGGTTGGCCCCGGATAACCGGCCTTGGTCGGTGGGTAGAGCCATTCGTGACAGGGCTGGGGTGCGGCCGGATGATGGTCGCCCCTCTCCTATCTCGCATCGCATGTTTGTGGTGAACCTGGTGCTAAATCACTAGCAGACGACATGATTCTGGGTCAGGGTTTCATACGTAGCAGAGCAGCTCCCTCGCTGCAATCTATTGAAATTCTCTCTCTCTCTCTCTCTCTCTCTCTCTCTCACTCCCCCGCTCTCTCTCTCTCTCTCTCTCTCTCTCTCTCTCTCTCTCTCTCTCTCTCTCTCTCTCTCTCTCTCTCTCTCTCTCTCCCCCGCTCTCTCAAAACCCAACCGGTCGCGGCAGATGGCCGCCCACCCAGAGCCCGGTTCTGCTCAAGGTTTCTCCCCGGGAGTTTTTCCTGGCCACAGCGCATAACAATGCAATGCTCTTGGGGGATCTCTTGTTGGGTCTCTGTGCAATAATATAATAATAATGGTGATAATTTCACCTCTAAAAATGATTGATGTAAAAGATAGAAAAGAAAATTACACTTTGGTTGAAATGGTTAAATTGATTATGCAACCAGTGACAAGGTATCGCAAGTAGGTATTGCTTTGTTTTAGGGTTCACAAGCTAAAAGGGTTGGGAACCAGTGCTCTACAGTCTAAACTAGGGCTGTCAGAGTTAACGCCATAATAATATGTTTTGCAAATTTGTTTTAACGCCACTAATTTCTTTCATGCAGCTTGCAGTTTTAAGGTTGTAGTGGGCTCAGTTTTAAAGCTAGAGTTATACTGGCATCATAAAACAATAGACAACCTAAGGAATCTTAACACAATAATAACGCAATAACGCACATTCGTTTTAGCGCCACTAATTTCTTTTACGCATCAACGCAACTTAGTTTCAAAGGTAGAGTGAAGATACTGGCATCATATGAAACTAGAAAACCTAAGGAATCCATTGGTACCAACCATGTCATACTAGCTTGTCGCGAAGGAGGTTAAATAACACTCCAAACTTACGTTACATTTTGGCGAGGAAAAACTGGCATGGCCATTTTCAAAGGGGTCCCTTGACCTCTGACCTCGAGATATGTGAATGAAAATGGGTTCTATGGGTACCCACGAGTCTCCCCTTTACAGACATGCCGACTTTATGATAATCACATGCAGTTTGGGGCAAGTTATAGTCAAGTCAGCACACTGACACACTGACAGCTGTTGTTGCCTGTTGGGCTGCAGTTTGCCATGTTATGATTTGAGCATATTTTTTATGCTAAATGCAGTACCTGTGAGGGTTTCTGGACAATATTTGTCATTGTTTTGTGTTGTTAAATGATTTCCAATAATAAATATATACATACATTTGCATTAAGCAAGCATATTTGTCCACTCCCATGTTGATAAGAGTATAAAAAAATACTTGACAAATCTCCCTTTAAGGTACATTTTGAACAGATAAAATGTGCAATTAATTTGCGATTAATCGCGATTAAATATTTAAATCGATTGACAGCCCTAGTCTAAACTAAACAATTTACTCTACGCTCAGTTGCCAGTTTAGTAAAAATAATGCTTAAGATAAGATATTCCTTTATTAGTCCCACAGTGGGGAAATTTGCAAAAAGAAGCTTATGCTTCTTACACACTGTATACATAAAGGAGTTAAAGGGATCAGACATGTAGGAAAGTATCTTTTTCAAAGATGCTCTTGACTTTCCAGTCATCCTCTGCTCACCTTCCCAGAAATGTCCTTTATTGTGAATTCAACTATTCACATTGTTAGAAATAAAGCAACTTTGGTTTTTAAGAATTGAGCGAACCAAACAAATCAGTTTGTTTCGAAATTAAAATATAGATAGCAAGAAATGTTTTTTGGTCTAACACTCTCTTTCTCTGGTTGTTCCAGGGTGGACCACTGGAACAATGAAAAAGAGCGTCTCGCTTTCATCACAGACAACTCTCTCCTGGTCTTCAAGTACGACTTCGTCATGTTCAACTGTGAGCAGATCCAGAGGATCCCACTGAACATTATCGACCGCATCTCCCATGGCAAATTCAGCTTCCCAAAGTACTCCCTGCTTCAGTAAGCCCTCATTAGCCCTTGATTAGTCCTTCTTATACCTTCTGTCCATACAACCTGTAGCTTTATCCTCAGAAAGTCTTGTACTTTCTGGTGGGAAATGATAATCGGGAAACTTATGACACTATTTTATTTAACGTATGATACATTGTTACCATGGAACCAACAGATCTGGTAGTCCCCCTTCTGGGGAAATAATGTGAACTGGTGTTGAAGCAAAAATAATGGTCCATGAAGGTGTGGCAATTTCATATCAGAAGGTGGCTATACATTTTAATTTGTGCAACCAATAACTGTAAAGTACTTAAAGGCAGAGAGCAGTAAGTAAACAAACTTCTTTGGTTTTTCACTGCAAAATAGTTTGTAGTAGCTTTATTTTATTGGTTTTTATACAGACTATTTAGCTCCCAAAAGTCATTGGCATAGATCATACACAATACCTAAAGAAAGCTAAATCCTAGGGTAAAAAGCTGTATGTGTTGTTTCTTGTCCATTCTAACTAGTTTTTTTAAAGGGGAACACCACCTTAATTAAGAATTCCGATATGTTATTTCCATGGCCTAGTGAAGTTCAAATATCAAATAGAACGTCTCTCCCTATACCCTATACTATTCATTGTCTATGGAGCAGTTCCACACTTTATACCCTATGACATCACACATTTGAGTTTTAGCACTCTAGTTTTGGGATTTGGAAGAGAGTTGTTCATGTTTACTAATATTTTTTGGACTGTTTTAGACTATAGGAATAACATGTATGAATTTTGAAAATGGGCGTAGTTCCCCTTTAAAGAAAACACACTTGGTTGGTACTAACCATTGGTACTAACCATGTTATACTAGCTTGTGGTGAAGGAGATAAAAAAACCACTCCAAACTTATGCTAAAATTTGGGAAGAAAAAACTGGCATGGCCATTTTCAAAGGGGTCCCTTGACCTCTGACCTCAAGATATGTGAATGAAAATGGGTTTTATAGGTACCCACGAGTCTCCCCTATACAGACATGCCCACTTTATGATAATAACATGCAGTTTGGGTCATAGTCAAGTCAGCACACTTACACACTGACAGCTGTTGTTGCCTGTTGGGCTGCAGTTTGACATGTTATGATTTGAGCATATTTTTTATGCTAAATGCAGTACCTGTGAGGGTTTCTGGACAAAAATTGTCTTTGTTTTGTGTTATTAATTGATTTCCAATCATAAATGTATACATACATTTGCATAAAGCAGCATATTTGCCCACTCCCATGTTGATAAGAGTATTAAATACTTGACAAATCTCCCTTTAAGGTTAATTTTGATCAGATAAAAAATGTGTGATTAATTTGTGATTAATCGTGATCAACTATTTTAATCGATTGACAGCCCTATTAATAATATAATATTAGTGTTGCCTAATCTTTATATGCAGCAGTGCAGAAATACCGGGTTCAAACAAAATGAATAGACATGCAAAAAAAGGCAATACAAACTGCAGTTTGTTTTTTAGCACCGTTTAGCACTACTTCTCCTACATGATGTCTGTGATAAAAGCTATAGGCAAAAACAATTCTATGACATATAATTGTCACTTCTAAATGACAGCCTATGAGTTGTAGCTATTCTGGATGTGGCCAGAGGCAAAGAAAGCGTTTATATTCACTGTTTTGTGCATAATTCTCAATGAAAAAAAATACAATAACTTGTTTGTAGAAAGCAGTGAGTAGTGCCATTGATCTGGTGAATCTGAATTTGTCACACGTTTGAATGAAATGTGTCAGTGACAGAGAGACGCTTTGACGTTTGTGTTCCTCTGTGTCTCTATGTGTTTAGGAGAGAGGGGGAGGGGGTGCGAGTGTTCTGGGACAGGCTGAGAGAGCCCTCCTTTACCTCCAGGTGGAACCCCTTCGCCATCGACTTCCCTTTCATCACCTTCACCCACCACCTTGTGAGGAACGCCAGTGACACATTCGCTGCTCTCTGCGACGTAAGTTCAGCAATCAGTGATAACAGTCTGGCAGTGTTTAAAGGCTCAGTTCATCCAAATCACGCACTAAATACGTATTTTCTCACTTAACACTAGTGGTGTCGAGCCATGCAAATATTTGTGGCTGTATTTGCTGACGTTTTGAGATATTTGAGATTTCTGCAATAAGCCCCATATCTAATGAAGGTGAAAGGACTTTCGGTAACACTTCACAATAACCATAAATACTCATAAACGGTAAATTGATATTTAATTAAACTGTGTTAATAGTTATTTTACTGTTAACAAACAAGGAAATGATAATTAATAATGTTTACTAATTATTAGTAATGCTATAATTTCTGTTATTTTATCATTAGTTTGTGTAATATGAAATAATACGTTTCTAAATTATATATTGTCTCATAGCAAATACGAGACGATAACAATTACATTCTGATTAAATTAGTAAACTATTTATTAAGAGTTAATTATAGCACACATTATAACATTTTATATACTATATTAAGTATTTGTTAGTGATTACCAAATGATTTGTAAACCTATAAGAAATTGTTTATAAAACATCTATAAACCTTACATATATAGATGGACCAGAAACCAAATATTAACCATTAACAAATTATTAACAATCTATCTAAATATTGTTTATAGATGCTTTACAAAGTATTTATTAACCATTTCACAAGGTATTATAATAATCAGTTGTAACTTTATAATAGTATCCAAATAATGTTTATAGATGGTTTACATGGTATACTTTTTTAATGGTTAATAACTTTTGTTGTTAACCATTAAAAATGTGTTACAAATAACTATCCATGTAATGTTTATATATATATATATATATATATATTTTTACAAACAGTTTCTTAAAGGTTTACAAATAATTTCATAATCATTAACACATACTTACATACAGTATATAGTATATAAAATGTTATAATGTGTTCAACTATGAACTATAAAAACTAATAAAAATGTTAAAATAACAAATTATGGCATTACTATTAATTAGAAATTGATTATCATTTTGTTGTTCATTAACAGTAAAATAACTATTAACTAAGTTTAATTAACTATTAATTTACCATTTATAAATGATGGTTATTATAAATATATACAGTATACATATATATATATATATATGTATATTATGGCAAGCCGTTTAGGAAATTATTATATATATAATGTGAAATTTGAGAATATTGAATGAAATCCTGAATATATTGAATGAAATCCTGAGAATATTGAATGAACTCTGAATATATGGAATGAAATCCTGAGAATATTGAATGAACTCTGAATATATTGAATGAACTCTGAATATATGGAATGAAATCCTGAGAATATTGAATGAACTCTGAATATATGGAATGAAATCCTGAGAATATTGAATGAACTCTGAATATATTGAATGAACTCTGAATATATGGAATGAAATCCTGAGAATATTGAATGAACTCTGAATATATTGAATGAAATCCTGAGAATATTGAATGAAATCCTGAGAATATTGAATGAACTCTGAATATATTGAATGAATCCTGAATATATTGAAGGAACTCTGAATATATTGAATGAACTCTGAATATATTGAATGAATCCTGAATATATTGAATGAACTCTGAATATATGGAACGAAGTCTGAATATATTGAATGAAGTCTGAATATATTGAATGAACTCTGAATATATTGAACGAACTCTGAATATATTGAACGAACTCTGAATATATTGAATGAACTCTGAATATATTGAATGAACTCTGAATATATTGAATGAAATCTAACGTCATAAAGGCCCTGCTGCCATCTTGGTTTTAGGGTCATTATCCGTACAGATCTTGGTGCTGCTAGACGTGTGTGTCACTATGAGCGAGTCAGCACGAAATCTAGTATCAGCCATCCTCAGTAATGAGGAGATAATTAACACTCTGGTGAATGTATGTACCACGGACCAAAACAATACTGATAAACATATTGAATACCGTTCTACAGATTAAGAGTTTATTCACTTTTTCGTCGTGGAAGAGCAATGCAGAACTGAACTAGTTCACTAAAGTTGGAAAGATATTGATAGTTTTGAACTTCCTGGATCAATAACTCACAAACGAAATGTTGTTTAAACACCAACGAGGGCTCTTTCTAACCGTAGTAAGGTAGACAACGAGCTACAACCTTATTTAGATCAAAACGAGCTGGAGACATAACATTGGTCCCTATCATGGTCTCTATGCGCGGCCGGCTGTAAGACGAGTGGTCAGGGACCGTCCACAAAGTGCATTGAATATTTTTCCCATTATAAATTCACCAAAAGCACATTTTTCCAAAATAAGCGTTGTAGTATAACCAGGAAGAGACCATTGATGATGTGTGAAGTGATTTTGGTATCAACACTGTATAATAGTGAAGTTATTGAATATTTTTGTAGCAACTCTTTTCGGCGTTGCACTTTGTAGACGGTCCCTGAGCACTCTCTCACAGCCGGCCGCACAGAGACCACGAATGAAAAAGTGAATAAACTCTTCATCTGTAGAACGGTATTCAATATGTTTACCAGTATTATTTTGGTCTGTGGTACATACATTCACCAGAGTGTTAATTATCTCCTCATTACTGAGGATGGCTGATACTAGATTTCGTGCTGACTCGCTCATAGTGACACACACATCTAACAGCACCAACATCTGAAGGGATAATGACCCCAAAACCAAGATGGCAGCAGAGCCTTTATAACGTCAGATTTCGTTCCATATATTCAGAGTTCGTTCAATATATTCAGAGTTCGTTCAATATATTCAGACTTCGTTCAATATATTCAGACTTCGTTCAATATATTCAGACTTCGTTCAATATATTCAGAGTTCGTTCAATATATTCAGAGTTCGTTCAATATATTCAGACTTCGTTCAATATATTCAGACTTCGTTCAATATATTCAGAGTTCGTTCAATATATTCAGACTTCGTTCAATATATTCAGAGTTCGTTCAATATATTCAGAGTTCGTTCAATATATTCAGAGTTCGTTCAATATATTCAGAGTTCGTTCAATATATTCAGACTTCGTTCAATATATTCAGACTTCGTTCAATATATTCAGAGTTCGTTCAATATTCCCAGGATTTCATTCCATATATTCAGAGTTCGTTCAATATATTCAGAGTTCATTCAATATTCTCAGGATTTCATTCAATATTCTCAGGATTTCATTCCATATATTCAGAGTTCATTCAATATATTCAGGGTTCATTCAATATATTCAGAGTTCATTCAATATTCTCAGGATTTCACATTATATATATAATAATTTCCTAAACGGCTTGCCATAGTATATGTATATACATATATATGTGTATATATATGTATATGTGTATATGTATATGTGTATATGTATATGTGTATATATATATATATATATGTATATGTGTGTATATATATATATATATATATATGTGTATATATATATATGTATATATATATATATATATATGTATATATATATGTATACATATATATATATATGTATATATATATACATATATATATATATGTATATTTATATATGTATATGTATATACATATATATATATCTGTATATATACAGATATATATATATATATATATGACAAAAAAGATTGAATCCCTCTAAAATAGGATGTTGTGACCTCATGCTGCCAAGGCGAGAAGTCAAAGAGCTGTAAAAAGGAAATAAATGTGTTTTCTGATATATTTCTGATCGTGCCACCCTCTTGTCCACAGATCCAGAAGTTCCATGAGGAGCTCAAGGATGCAGCGCAGAAAGCCCACGCCAAGAAGCCATTTCCTGGGAAGGCCAATGGCGTCCTGGTCCTGAATCAGGATATACTCATCGAGACTTACGTGGGCCTTATGTCTTTCCTCGGGAACCAGAACAAACTGGGATACTGCATGGCTCGAGGAAACATCGGCTTCTAACTCTTTTATGTAATAGTTTTGTGGTTGTTCAAATCGTTTGTTAAGATTTCTAAGTCTTGAATTCATGTTTGTTTACAGAGAGTTCATTCAAATTCTACACGGATTGATCAAAGGTGTTTCCATATCCAGGTTTGCTTTAGTGTCAAATTGAAGTCTGGAATCTCAGGATGTTCTGTATGACTTTTAAACAACTGTGTGATTTTCCCCTCTGCTTATTACCAGTGTGTGGTGTCTGAGCACTCAGAAATATCCGCATTTCACCACCGCTCTTCACTGGGTGACGGATCCCCCGCCGCTCTCAAGGAGCTTTGTATTTGCTCCTCAGTGACATGGTTATTCAACTCTTTCTTCCTCCCCTGGTGTCTCTGTTAAAAGCTCACTCCCATGCCATTCCGCCCCTCAGAGATTCACTGGAGCATGGGGGCACATTTGTCAGTTTAGTTTTATCATCCGTAGTGTATTTTTACAGTGTTGGAATTTCCCCTTGATTTGTGTGTTTACTGTGTCGCTCTGCCTCGTTTAGTAGCACCTGTTTGTCTTGTGAGAATGTCACAGACAAGAAAATATAGACTTACGTATTTTGTTCTCTTTTCCTTTGGGGTTTTATAAAATATGCAGATTCCTATGCTCTGTTTTTCTTTAGTGAATATCATACCCTAACCATGTCCATACTAAATATAAATGTATGCTGAAATATAAACCTAGTGGTGACCCTTGTCCTTTTGTTGAACAACTGTAGTAGTCTGGTTTTCACCAAAAGTTCCTGGGACTTTTAGTCTTAGTGAAAAAAAATAAATAATACATCATCCAGGAAGATATACAGTTGATTTCAGGATATAAAGATGCAAGTTAGCTATGCAATTACACTGCCCTGACACTACTTAGATCATGATACAAAACAAAAATGACAGTTCAGATATATTTTTTGGAATGAAATGCAGACTAATCACAATTTTTTTTATTAATATTTGTATCACTTTTAAAATGAAATGGTATCTTTTTGCCCAGCCAAATTTAGGTACTCAATAAACTTTGAAGTACAGTGGACACTCCTTAAGGCAACATGCCAGTGTTTCCAGTGTAATGTGTGAAACCAATGATTAAAAATGACGCTATATTTTTTTTTTAAATTGCTGTATTATCACCAGTATTTCAATAAATTCAGATCATAACTAATATTATTATACTAATATTTATTGTTACCATTATTTATTTATATACTACTATTTGCCTGTTATTTTGATTTCTCTTATTAGTATGATATGGATAAGGTGCCTGAAAATTAGCAATAGTAATTGCAGTAGCAGTGTTAGTGGTAGCCTATAGATTGAAAGCATGATCTCTAAAACGGAGGAAGACATATCAAACACATTTGTACATTGTATTATATTATATTATATTATATAGGGACCTCTCTACAAGTACAGTATTAACCTTAACCAAGGAAAATAAGCCAAAGTCATACTTTACAAACGTGAGTTTTTACAATTTCTAATGATAAATGAATTATTTTCTATCACGTAAGTAATTCAGTTCATGTAAGCCTACGGTACACGCTCGTCTCCTGAGCTTCCAGCAGCGATTATAGCTTAACTATCGAGATTCTAAGTAACTGGAAACGAAACTTTATTTTTCTACTCCACGTAGATCATAAACCCTTTAATATAATAACCACTCATTGAAATCAGTTGAGAAATGTAGACGTTATAGTGCTTTTTATCCAGAAAAACGGCAGCTCCCCAGTTTACTTTTATAGGGTTACAGGCCAGTCTTGCCCGGTCCAATATGGCGCCCACGTTGACGTATTGTTGTAACGGGCTGAAGCGTCCAATGCGGCGTCTACGTATATATGTCTATGGTCTCAGTGGATTCTTGTTAAAGGCTCTTTCTGATAAATTACTACATTTATTTCATAGTATATATGTCACTGGATGTGTTTCACTAATATTCAAAACATATAAGTCACATATTTCAAAATTTCGCGAAAATGGTCATTTGTCCAACATATTTCTATATTCCCTCCTCAGGCACATGTAAACTGTATGATTTTTAAAAACACAATTAGCCCATATTAACTAATGTAAAACCACATTTTCCCAATACTTAAAATGTATGAACACATACACATTTGAAAGTTGAATATATGGGTATGTATTGATTATATACCCATATATGTTATATATTAAATCATATTTACAAAAGTAATATTTCTACGGAGCCCCCCTAGACCCATAGGAGAACATTTTTTATTAAAGCTGCAGTATGCGAGATTGGCGCAAATATGATTTCAAAAAGTTATTTTTAGAAAACGGCCACTATATCGTGACAGTAGTACATGAAACAGTTAACCTGAAAAAAATCCTGTTCCTCTGTGTCCTACTGTGTCCTCCGGTGCTCCTAACGGTATCTGAAGGATTTCACTTACAGGAGGAAAACAAGGTCCGCTGTCCAGCTGCCGTCTATGAGAGCCGGCTGTCAATCACTCGCGAACTCCAACCAAACGGTCAAACTAGGCAGCGCTGATCAGATATGAATCAATATTCTGTTACTGTAATGACTATTTCTCGACTCAAATGTTTTCAGAATCATCTTGTAGTGTACTGTTTAGCTGTAAAATGAGAAAGTTTGTGATGCAGCCGCCATTGTAAAATATGTTGAAGGAAGCCAAGTTCTGGTCACATGACCGGAGCACAGCCAAAAGGAACGCTCTCTCTCTCTGAAATGACCTGTGATTAGTCAAAATCTGCCGTCACGGGCTAGATTTTTCTAAAGCCTGAAAACAGAGACTTGAGGAGGAGCAGAAGTCTGGTTATCTCTCAGAACACTTGAATTACAATATGCTGAAAGGTTATTATGGAATTTTTGCAAAATTATGCCAAAAAATTGTTGCCTACTGCAACTTTAAGTCGTTCGGAGTTACTTCATAGAAAACTTCTTCCAATCATTACTGACAGTACACGCATTGCTGATGTACGGAGCCCCCCTAGATGATGTACTTCAGTAAAGTTGGAAAGATATTGACAGATTCAAACTTCCTGGATCAATAACTCATAAGAGAAACGTTGTTAAAACACAAACAAGGGCTCTTTCTAACCGTAGTAAGGTAGACAACGAGCTACAACCTCATTTTAATCAAAACGAGCCGTCCTCCGAGCTGGACACATAACATCGGTCTCTATGCGCAGCCGGCTGTCAGACGAGTGTTCAGGGACCGTCTACAAAGTGCAACGCCGAAAAGAGAAAAACATTCAATAACTTTAGTACAGTGTAGTACCACCAAATTTACTTCACACATCAATGATCTCCTCATAGTTGTACTTCAACAATTAGTTTAGAAAAATATGCTTTTGCATAATTTTGGTGAATTTTTAATGGGAAAGATATTCAATATCTTCAGTTCAGTCAGACAACTCACGTTTGAAATGTTTATTTCAACGCAGAACATTGTTAGAGTTTGGGGTCTAGACCCTGACCTCATCACTCCCTGCAGATATGATTACATGAGATATTGGGAGTGATGATTAGACATATTTCCCCCCGTCGGAGCCTGCAGGTGGATGCTGGGGTGGTGGTGCGGCTGAAAGAGCAGGCAGCGGCAGTACTCGTGCAGGGCAGCAGCAGCATTAAAGAGGCAGAGGGAGAGACAGGGAATATTGCAACTTAAATAGACCGGCCAATTGGGAGGGTGCGTTTGGTTTATGGTATTGAGAGTGAGGCATGTCACATGTGTATGTAGCAGTGCAGCTCGAGTTGACTGCCTGAACTAGCTCACAGGCGTCGTTCCATTAATGTACAGTGTAGTACCATCAAAATTACTTCACACATCAATGATCTCCTCGTAGTTGTATTACAACATTTAGTTTGGAAAAAATATGATTTTGCATAATTCTTTTGAATTTTTAATTGGAAAATATTCAATAACTTCAGTATTATGCAGTGTAGTACCACCAAAATCACTTCACACATCAATGGTCTCTTCCTGATTATACTTATTAAACGAATTAAGACATTTTGATGGCACTACACTTTATAAAAGAAAAGTTATTGAATATTTTTCCCATTAAAATTCACCAAAATTATGCAAAAGCATATGTTTCCAAACTAAATATTGTGGTACAACTATGAGTAGACCATTGATGTGTGAAGTAATTTTGATGGTACTGCACTGTATAATAGTGAAGTTATGGAATATTTTTTATAGCATCTCTTTTCGGCGTTGCACTTTGTAGACGGTCCCTGACCACTCGTCTGACAGCCGGCTGCACATAGAGACCAATGTTATGTGTCCAGCTCGTTTCTCCAACGTTTCTGTTATGAGTCATTGATCCAGGAAGTTTGAATCTGTCAATATCTTTGCCACTTTACCGAAGTACATCATCTAGGGGGGCTCCGTATATCAGCAATGCGTGGACTGTCAGGAATGATTGGAAGAAGTGCTCTATGAAGTAACTCATTCCCTCGAGTTAAGAACGAGTTACTGACTCGAGGGAACGAGTCACTAACTTGAGGGAACGACTTCATAAAAGTTTTCTCCTATGGGGTCTAGTGGGTCTCCGTATATTTCTAATTTATGTGAGAAGTCCATATATGTAAATATGAATATATAGAGATGAAAGGGTTAAACATCCATTCTCACAGCCCTGCGAGGCTGTAATGACATTACACAGCAGACAACAAAATCATTGACAACTTAGTTGTTCTTAGAATACATACAAGTATAGCATATATACTGTATAAAACGCCTGCAAAACTAATGACATTCCCATCAGCCTCAGCTGTACTTTTTATGGCTAATTTGCAAATGTAAGCATTTAGCTCAAAGTACCACTGTGTCTAAGTAGTCTTGTTTTGCAGTACTTCTTTTGACAGAAAGGGCAAGTCTTTATTTAATTCTGATTAGAACTTTTTATTTCTTATCATAATGTAATTGTCATATCAAGGTCAGAATCTCATTTATGTTTATAAAGAAAACAAAAAAATACATTGCATAAATAATAGCAACACTAATGAAAACAAAATAAGTCACACAGTGTCCCTGATGCGAAGCACACAAAGACCGGTCCAGAAGAAAATGTCCAGTTGCAGAGTGTTGAACTGCCAGGTTCCCCGTAAAAGGAAACTTGCTTCCGCAACCTGTAGGCAGAATGTTGCGGCTTCAGTTTCAACAGGTGTTAAGTATAAAACCTAAAAAACACACATAAATAATTAAAGAAAGAAAGTGCAGCTGTAACGCTGCAGCTGTTCCTTTTTTTGCCTGTAGGAGGGAATGTTGACGTGTCTACACACCTGTAGGTCTAAACTGCTGTTACTGTTACTTTACAGGTGTTGCAGTTTGGCAGGTGTAGAACTGCTCTCACAATGATGGAACAGCTCTACCTGGTGGAGAATGTGCAGCCTGATAAATGTGAGCCAGTGAGTTTTTGAGTTAGTTTCAGGTGCTTCGCAACCCCCCCCAAAAAAGACATCCCACTGACCCCCAAATTCAATAAATAAAAATAAATCAAATGAAAACAACAATAATAAACTGTGTTTGTAAAATCAGTCTGTTTGCAGAGTCGGTCTGCGTTTTTGACGTTGCAGACTTATATAAATATAACATATTTGATATAAAAAAGGAAATCAGTCTCTTGACAGGTGATATTCTTCTTGTTGGGATCTGTGAGGATTAAGAGGAAAAGCGTCGCTCTCTGCTCCTCATCCTCACTGAGGCTCCTCCTCTTCCTCTGCTGCTATCTGAAGGACTGAAAAAGACAAAAACAGGAAAGCTGCTGCTGAAGTCCGGAATCACGGGGTAATGCAGTTTTTAATGGGTTTGTGATTTCCTAATCCTGATAATATTTCTTATGATTTCCGAGGAAGTCCCCTGTAAAAAAACACAAATTATCAGTAAAATAGAGACGTAATACACTTCCAAATAATTAATTCCTATTAATTATCAGTGTAACCAAGAGAGTATTTTAGTCAGTGCACAGCAGGTCAGCTGAGAATGCAAAAGTGTGAAATATATCTAAGAATGAATGTATATTTACGTCAGTTTAATTTGGGAATCTTTAAGATTTTCCAACCATTAGTAATTAATACCAAATTATACAGTTCTTTCCAGGAAACCCCTTTGGAAATTATTTGGAAATTACCGACCTATGCAATAAAACTTCACCAAACACGCACATTATTTATCATTTTCAATTTTGGAGGTGGGTGGGGCTACATTTTTGTTTACATTTTAATCACAGATTAAGACTTCAAATTCTGAATTCTGCAATCAGACATTTATGAGTTATATCTCATGATTCTGAGACGAATCTCTCACTCAAATTAAAGCTTCAGTAGGTAGTATATTTTTGGCATCATTGGGCAAAAATTCCATGATAACCTTTCAGCATATTGTAATTCAAGTGTTCTGAGAGAAAACTCGACTTCTGCACCTCCTCATGGCTCTGTTTTCAGGCTTTAAAAAATCTCAGTCATTTCAGAGTGAGAGCGTTCCTATTGGCTGTTCATTAAACGGAGGCAGCTGTCAATCACTCGCAAACTCTGATCAAACGGTCAAACTAGGCAGCGCTGATCAAATATGAATCAATATTACTATTGAAGTTACAGTAATGCCTATTTCTCTCCTCAAATGTTTTCAGAAACATCTTGTAGTGTACTGTTTAGCTGTAAAATGAGAAAGCTTGCTGCGGCTGGTGGGCAGTGCTTGGTATTTCCTCAACTGATCTCAACATGGCTGCTGAGTCACAAACAGTGCACTACAAGATGTTTCTGAAAACATTTGAGGCGAGAAATAGGCATCACAGTAACAGAATATTGATTCATATGTGATCAGCGCTGCCTAGTTTGACCGAATGATTGACAGCTGCTCAGAGACGGCAAGGCTCCAGCTCGGCTCTGATTGGTTGTTTTCCTCCGGTCTGTGAACTCTTGCTGATGCCATTAGCAGCACCGGAGGACACCGGAGGACACCGGAGGACACAGAGGAACGTGATTCTTTTCAGATTACCCGTCTCATGCGCTACTGTCAGGATATAGTTACCGTTCTATAAAAAAAATCATATTTGCTCCAACCTACCTACACTAGCTTTAAGTTTTAATCATGATGCAGTGAACAGATCAGTACTCTGTACCTGTTGGCTATAAGCAGTCGGTGATCTGTTTGTTTGTTTGTTGCTTTTTATAGGGGGGATGGCCCAATGGGAGTACCCGCCTGCCTCCACACCATCAACCAACACACACACACATGTGCACCTCCCAAAGGACATTAGTTGCAGGACACCTTAACCATAACAGTAGTTAAGCTAGTTGTTAAAGAGGTGGCTTGGTCTGGGGGTGTAGTTTCAGCAGCACAGACGCTACTGAATGATCAGAGAAATATTACAGGAATATTATAGGAATACAGACAGCACTGTGTCTCTATGATCCTCTCGCTCTTCCACAACCACACGTTGCTACTTGTCACTTTGATCATGAAGGTGACAATATTGTATTTATAGTATATAGTTCAGAGAAAGAATGTTATAGATCCAAGACAAAACTGACAGAAGGGTGGGACTGAGAGAAAAAAGCGGTTCTGCACCACGGACAACGCCATGGATTCATCAATACACAGCAAAGTTAGGCCAAAGAACGTGTATTGCTAAGAAGTGAAAGTAAATTATACGTTCCATTGCAACGCCGGCGCCCAGCAGTAGACCTACGCCTCCGCCATTTTGGACTGTAAACGAGTCAACTAACATGACGCCAGTAAAACATCCGCCTACAAAGTGCCGTACAAAAGTAAAACAAAATTATTTCTATTCTATTGTTATCATTTTAATGTCTCTACCAAAATGACCTGTTTTGAACAATAAAAAATATTATAAATATGCATACTATTATAACTATTTATTTACTTATTTATTTATTTAACCTTTTTGCCCGACCACTTTCCCAGAGGAGCATAAAGGGAAAAAGTGAGTTCGAAAAATCCAGCACAGATTTTGAGGGAAATCTCAAACTTTTTCATGTCAAGGATCCCAAATTGAGTCCAATAGATCACAGACCATGGATGTATAAGATGTTGTGCCCTGTGCTTTTGCCCTGCGTGTTAGTAAATAGCCTACAACAAAGGCAGACTAGATTAACATATTCAACTAAACAACCCCTCTGCCCCTACACTCTCTCTGCTAGGGGATGGAGGGGGGATGGCAGGTTAACAGGGGGGATGGCATCCCCCTTCAAATCACCTACTGGCTATAAGAAACACTGAACCTGAAATCTTTCTGCTGAGACATCCAATCAGATTATTGATTAGCAGTAGCAGTGTCAGAGTGGTGGTAGTAATAGTACAAGTAGATGATAGTGGTCAATGCACTAAAAGTAGGAATAGCTAACACTACAATCTATTTCTATTCTATTATTTAGTTTGTCACCATCTATGACTTACCGTCAGTCTACACTGAGCCCATCCTGACGTGCAGACATAGTACAACAGACACAACCAACAATTAAAAACAAGTAAAGATGAATACCTTCACATTAAAGAAAACATCTCTGCTACTACTAGTCTTCCCTTTACATGGAGACATTTCTATATTAACATAGACATCAAACAAATTTTCACCGAATGTCCAAAAAACACAACACAATAACACACCAGACATGAATCAGTTTCTTCGTGATGAGAATATAGAGTACGTCAATGACCAATTTACTGAAGTTCATATCTACCAGAAAATATTCTTTTCATTATTCTAATCATAACATTCAAAACTAGCATTAGATTTAGTGATGACTGCTCTGTAGTTTTACACTGAGGCTAATAATAACTACATCTCTAAAATGATCCTGTTAGCTCTTAGTCTCCAGCTTAGCCCCTGAGCTAACATTACATTAGCTAAGGTTATAATGAAACAAACAGCTCAGCCCCGAATGTTCCAGAGATTAAAATGATGACCTTAAAACTGTGAAAACTGTACCCCATTTAGTGCTACGAAATGATATTACAATTAAATGACACTTCACATTTGACATATAGCCTTGATTAATTACATTAAATAAATTAGAAATTTTAAAAGTTATAAAATCAAATGGCTAAAAAGTAGGAAAATCGCCTCTACATCCATTTGTTCCACCAGATCTGTGCCACTGACAAATATTTTAATTGGTATTCTATTTAATAATCAATTTCAAAGAACCTCAAA